>VZRV01005009.1:1939534-2045879 GCA_013398115.1 Falcunculus frontatus
TCCCCGGGGCCGCGGGCTGTGGCGGGGAGATGGCAGCCCTGCGCCGGCGGCACCACGGCCGGGGCACCGGGCTTCGCCCCTGCGCTTGGCCCGGGTGCGGGCGGCAGACAAAGAGGTGCCGTGGCAGCGCCTTCCCTGCCTGCTGCCGGGGGGGCCGGGAGCCGGGCAGACCCCACCGGGACTGTGCGGGTGTCCTCGGGCCCGTCTCGCCGCAGGCTGACATCCCTCCCGGAGCGTGGGTGATGCGGATCGGGGGAAGGCCGGGCTGGCCCCTCAGGACCGTGGATCTCCCCCGCCGTGCCCGAGACGAGCGGCACTGCTGCCATCTCTCCATCTAGCCGAGCTGACAGACCCCTGCCACCCCTCGGGGTGCTGCTCTGTCCGCTCCCGGTCCTGGCAGCGTCCCTGTGCCGCTGCGGGTCAGGCTGGGCCGTTGGCACAGATATTCCATGATTCTGCCGTTGCCTGCGGAGAGCGGAAGCCTAGCAGCAGTAAGGCCTGCATCGATCTGTCAGAGCTTGCCTGCCAGCCCGTGCCCACCCTGGCCAAGTCAGGATTATTAAAACGTGTAAACGTTTCCTTTATTTCCGCTCAGAAACCTTTATTTCTGCTCGACAAAACCATGTGGGAAGAGACTGGAGTGAAATGCTGGTAACGGAGAGTGTTCAGAGAAGGTGTTGTAAGGAACGGAGATGAGAGGTACCTGGTCTTAGAAGTGGTTAGGATGCATGGCAATGGAGGAAGGATAGCTGTTGGAATTTGATGGTATTTCCAGAAGCTGTGTTTGCTCCCATAGAGCTGGGAGGGGAGGGCATATAAGTGGATAAGCACACAGAATATTTCTTTTGGTCTATGCCAGCACTGAAGCTTCCTGATAGACCTTGCCCTTTGTAAACTACAGCTGAAATTAATATCCCCAAGACGGGCTTGATGACAAGGTGTACCTCATGGTTAGGGCTTCTGGTTGATCCAGGTGCTTTTAGAACTGTTGACCAAGCTCCGCTGATAGGGAATTTAAAATAAACTGTCTCACCTTCCTATTCTGGAAGATACTTGAACTTCAGCAGCTGAAGAACTCTAATGCTGCAGCAGATTAAAATTATCACTTAAAGCTGCAAAATAACAGCATTTCTCTGTGTTCATGTGGCAGTTCTTGCCCCCTGGAGCAGCAGTGTCATCATCCACAGTACTGATTCCTGGAAACTTCAGTTGTTAAATGTAGAGGTTATGAGATGTGGGCAGGCACAAGTAGATCATTGATGGCTCTCACTCTGCTGCATAGTAAGCCTTACATGTCCAAAAAAAAAAAAAAAAGAAACCTGAGCTGTGTACTGTGTTTGCTTTGCTTAGCAAGGATGTAAGCCTTCCCTGTAGGAGACAGGGAAGGGAATCCTCAAGCAAGATTCCTATTTTAGAATTTTTCCTGTACTTATTGTAACAAGAAGCCATTTTGTTTCCATTAGTGACAGACGGTAACCTTCCTAAATCCCTATTATTAATAGGTTTTTTTATTCTTTCTGATGTACTGTTCAAAATAGAGCTCAGGGTTTTCTCCATTTTGGGTAATGCTTACTGTGCTTGTGAGTTGTATCATCCCACTGCCACTGTAAATTACTGCAGGAAAAAGGAAGCACAGCAGTGACAGAAAGAACAGCATGAGCCAGTGTGCTCACCCTCCCAAGAAGGTGGAATGAGCCACTTGTGGGATAATTGTGCTCTCACGGATTGCACACTGCAGGGTACTAGAATGGCTCTAAAGAAGTTGGTAGCTGCTGATCCTTTGCTTCTGTAGTTGAAAGACTGGGTGTAGGTAGGTGAAATGGCCTTGTGGAAGAGCAGAGCAACTGGCATCAGAATGAGCCTGACTGTGGAACTGCTTTCCTTTTTCTTGCTGTTCTGTACAGGTTTAATGCCTTTGCATTCTGTGGCTTTGGCTCCACTGCATTGGCTAATAATGACCTTAAAGGACTATAAAGTAACAAAGGGAGAAAAACATTAAAATCCCTAGTCTTGCACATGGTGAGATTTCCAGTCTCTGAGAGTCTGTGGCCAGCTGCCTTTTTCCAGTAAGGATAAGGTGCTGATGAGACTGCAGACCTGCAACAGGAAACTACATAAAATGATTGTGTGAATAGCACTGAAAGGGAATAATGCTGCTGGGAGACTGTAATGGATTATGCTAGGAAACAGTCCTGAAATCATGCCATGCAGTTTTCTTTGAGAAAGAAGTCTTACCAAGGATGCTCTGAATGTGGCACAGCGTGTTCTAGTGACTGCTGCAGTGGTGGTGATGTGAAACCCCACATTCAGCTCAGCATGACTGAACTCTTTGGCAAAGCTTCGGATGGCTGGAATGGTGAAGGAGCAAAACATAAGTGCAGAGCCCTTTTGCCCTTAAGTCCTTCCATCTAGTATTTTACTTAACTCATTTGCATAGGAGCTTGTAAGACTTCTGCTGAAGAGAATGCTATGCTACTGTCCAAACTGTCAGAATAAAATATCCTATTTTGCTGCTGGTTGGTGTTTTGTTGTTTCTTGGCTTTTTTTAAGAAAAAAATAGGTGAATTTAAATGCTTAGAACTACCATTTTGTGATACCTACTAGTAGTGTGGTAGCTGATGCAGGTTACAATCTGAAGTTTGGCGTGGGTCCCAGCAAATATTACAAGTATTCTAGAGCACATGAAACATCCATATCAGCATTGAACAATATTATTTTGCATATCAGTAGTAATGTTTATGATACACAAAATACAGCAATTGGACATACTAAACATTTTCAGCAAACTTACCAAAGATGTACGTTTTTGATTAGCGTCTGACAGTACGTTTGACACAGTGTAGTAATACTTGCCATATCCTTTATCTCTTGAAAAATTTAAGGCTGTAGGGTGAACCTGGAGAGAGGAATGATACTGACTGCTGGGGAGAACAATGCAGCAAGTATCCAGAGGCTTGTTGGTTTGAGACTGCTGACAGAATTATCATTGTGCTGTAGTACGTGTAACATTAGTTCCTCAGACTTTGGAGGAGAGGGACTGGCCAGCTGCAGTCAAATGTACAAAACATTGTTCAAGTCTTGGGCTAAACCACCACAATAAGAACAGCCCAGTCTTACTGGGCTACCTTATCTTTAGCACAGCGAACTGACAATCCATGATTTTTCACATACCTTCTAGCCTTCCGTTTTCTGAAATGACTTAGCATCTGCCATTCCCACTGAAGAAGGGAATTGCTGCCAATGCCAGAGGAGATTTGGAATTTGTCATTGCTTAACTTCAGTATTCTTCTGAACTTGAAAAACCAGTAAAGGAACAGTAAAACAAGAAAATTTAGTTATCAGTTTAAATGTAAGATTTGTGGGTCTTTTACTAGAGCAAAAGCAGTATGAGCAATATAATTAGATGAATTATTTAGGTAACTGGGAGTATTTTGTTTAAATAAATTTGCTGATTGAGGGGAGTGTGTTTATCTGAAATACTCCCAAAATTATATTGGCATGAACAAGTAGAAGTGGGCTGTAATACTTTAATACAGATAGGAGTAGTGAAAGAGTTACAGCAAAAATAATTACAGCTAGTCAGCTCAACTGTAACTGTATGTTTTTAATAGCTCATTGTAGCCACAATGGCAACGTCATCTGAAGAAGTGTTGCTGATAGTGAAGAAGGTGCGTCAGAAGAAGCAGGATGGAGCTCTGTACCTGATGGCTGAACGCATTGCCTGGGCACCCGAGGGCAAGGACCGCTTCACTGTCAGCCACATGTATGCAGACATCAAATGTGAGTGCACACTGCTCCTGCTGCAGTCAGCAGTATTGCCCTGGATATGGAAATATAACACAAAGCTCACGTGCCATATGATGCTGGGTATAGCTAAGTGAGGAAGGTTGCAAAGGTGTGGAGCTCTGGCCAGGCAACTCTGTAGCAACAGAGATCAGGACTGTGGGGAAGTATCACCAGCTTAAGGATGCTACCACAGAACTTTTGTAGTCTTCAGATGTTTCACTTACACTGCATTTACTATTAACTTTGATAAACTTCTGCAATAAATTGAACAGAAAAATAATCTATGCCATATGCTTGTAGAGGGAAGGGTGGGAGTAGGATCGAGGAAACATATAGGATTTTCAGTCTAACACAGAAACTATCTGGCGTGTCATCTGTTTAACTCAGTATCTAAAGCTGTTTCAATTTTCATATAAAATGAACTCTGTTTTATTTTCATCCAACAGACCATAGCTTCAGAAGTGTCAACTTCTGTAGTTTGGCCTAGCTGGTAACATTCCGTATAAGCATTTGCTGTTGCAACAGCAGAGTACTTGCAAGTCAAAACTAAACAGTAAATGTCTATAGCATGCTGCCTTTCTGGCTCCAATTAGTGGTCATATTTCATGTGCTGTAATGCTAAAGAAGGAATAAAAAGTAAGTTGTGTGCGTCACTTGGTAATGGTTTAGTGATTATTGCTGCTTGAAGTCACTTAGAAGCACTACAGCATGATCAAAAGTGTGTGATGAATCAGAACTGAGATGCTCTTCTCTTAAATATGAATGTGATAAGAAGTTTAAAAGCCCTGTTCACCTATAATAATCAACTCTGTGAAGGTTTTATTTAGCTATTAACTTACACTTAAGCAGCTTGTATTTTAAATATGTACATATATAGGCATTGAAGTATTTTCAGCTTAGATGAAAAATGTGCTTTTTGTCATCTGAAATAAAAAAATGCTGAGATGTATTTGTAAATTTATAATAGAGGAGGTGATTTAGTGTTGACATCTGTTTCCTGTCTCCCACTTGCACTGGAGAAAGGGCTGATATTAAAAGTTAGGTTAGTGCCATTTGCTGTGCTTCACTAAAGTCACTGTAGCACAACAGTCCACAGGCATAGCTGTCCCAGTCTCTGCTCCCTCTGGTTATGAGAATGGAAGCAGGAATTAGGTTTTTCTTATGAGTCATGAGGGTGTAGTAGTACCTTGGAGGCATTGGTGGTTGACTTGGGGAGCAGTAGTGGCTAACTGCACTTAGCTGACCACTAGGAACTGGGATCCGGATGTGCTGTTACCCACCCTGCCTCTGCTTTCCTACCACTGTCCTTCTGTGGGAGCTGGGCCAGCTGGAAAAACAAAAGGGGGTGCTTTTCAGTGGGTCAGTTCCTTGGTTCAGCTTGCTGCACAAACACCAGCAATCATACAAGAAATGCAGCAGAAAGAAGTGGAAAGGGGAAATGAGGTCACCTTTCAGCAGCAGCCTGGATTGGTTCCAGGTTAAAATGTCCAGGTGATGACAACCTCATTTGCAGCAGTTTTCTAATGGATGCTGTGGGGAATGCAAAGGTGAATCAGGACTTCTGAGCAGGAGCTGAAGGATACTGAGCAACAGGCTGCTACTGTCTGTGTCATTTTAAAGTGAACAAGGTGCAGGGTTCAAACTAATTCAAGCGGAAGACTGACTGTTCCACTTTCACGGCTGCAATTCACACACAGGATAATGGTATTTAATTGGATGATGAGGATAACTGCTTGTAAGCAAATACTCTGGGGAAGACAGTTTCTTGTATAAGCTTACTGTCTGTCTCTCTGCAATCTAGGCCAGAAAATCAGTCCAGAAGGTAAAGCTAAAATTCAGCTGCAGCTGGTATTGCATGCAGGGGACACAACCAACTTCCACTTCTCCAATGAAAGCACAGCAGTGAAGGAGCGAGATGCGGTCAAGGATCTTCTTCAGCAACTGTTGCCCAAGTTCAAAAGGAAAGCTAATAAAGAGCTTGAGGAGAAGAACAGGTAAAGGGAAAGGAGCCTAAAAGTTCGTTGTTTTCTTTCTTCTAATTGCTAGCTAACTACCGTGTATTTCTGTTAACAGTTGTTATTTCAACATCATGAATGATACAGCATTTGTTTCCCTAGTAAAAATCTCCCTGCTTTCAATTTCAAGGCAGTTCCTTGAGACTTGCATAACTGTCACATGTTGAGACTACACTTGTGTGCTTAGTGACACGTTCTTGAGGTGTAAAGGCAGCCAGTCTGGCTGCCACCTGGTCTTCCTTATCCATAGCTATGAGAGGAGAGCACCCAACTGGCAGTCTGTCTCTTTAGTCTTCTTAAATATATATGTATCAGTTAGAAAAACTGCTTGAAAGATTTTTTTTCCTTTTCCAAAAATTTTGTGGAGCCTGGTGATTTTTTTTTTTCCTCCCCGTAGAACCTCTTCCCCCTCAAATCAAGGCTACTAAATTGTTCGGTATTTTCATGCATCTCACTTGAGATGCTGCAGTTCGTTATTTGGTATACAGGATGTTTATTCTAAGAAATGTTTTGAGAAGATGTTGAGGACCTAAGTCCTTTTCCCAAATGGGCTCTTGAGATACATTTCCGTTCCTTTAAAATGTTTGTGTTAAACCACTCCCTGTGGCCACAGAGCTCCCTTCTTCTGCATCTCCCCCGGTGAATTTCACTTCATTCGAGTGTCTGCTGTGAATCCTCTGTCCTCTGGCTTCCATTTCCAAAGACTGTTCTAGCTTTGAACATAGCTAAGTTAAAGCTAGATTTTTCAAAACATGAGAGCATTGCCTCACGGGACAGACTGGATCTTAACAAGGAGATTTTGCAGCAGAGGGGCAAGAGCCTTTGTGCTGGAGCTGTGACACAATGAGGATTAACTGGTTCCAGTACTGCAGCAACCACTAGGGTCTGCAGCAGTGCAGCCTGCTTTGGCACTATTCCCATACTCACTTCTTTATGCTATGTGCCTTATTTCTGACCGTATTGGTGCTGAGAACACAGGCAGCCTTAGCTCTGAATCTTTGCCTCCTTACATGGAGTTTAACAGCATCACTCTGTGCAGTATCAGGAGCTTTTCTAGTTACTGAAAAGCCAAAATCCCTGCACATACTCAGACATAGTGCATTCTCTTAATTAGAAATCCAAGTCTAGTGATGAGGCTTCATTAGCTTAATTAGATAAGGCAAAAAAGATTCAGCCTATTCTGGAAGGGAACAACATCCAGAGTCCCTGCAGTACTTCCTCCATTTATTGATACGTGGGAGTTGGGTACGTACCAAGATTCCAAGCTTTAATGAAATAACCAGAATAACAGACTGCTTTCTGCTGCACTAATTTGCAAGAATTTCCACTAATCCATACTTGTGACGATAAGAAAAACTGGAGAAACCCTGGTGGTTAAAACATAATAGGGATATCCTGCCACAAAGCTTTCATTTCCACCTCATCCCACTTCATCCTTAGAGCAGCTAAAGACTTTAGTTTTGTCCAGATTGCAGTTTATCCGTGTTCTTCCCTAGACCATGTACTATGTATCCATAAGACTCCCGAGTTTTTTTGTTGTTTGCAATTGATCAAGACCCTGAGGTACATGCTGAAGATTAGTGAGGTTATTGGCAGATTGTGAACACACATGCACATTTCCCTGAAAATAGCCCAGTGGGTTTCTCATAAGGTACACAGCTGTAAAAACAGCTGCTTAAACATGAGTGAAGATTCAGGTGCGTAGTCTTTGCATTTTGAGTAGTAAGGGTGATAACTTCTGTAAACATTGCTCCCTGGTGGAAGTAGTGTCACAGAATGTGTCTCACACTTGTGCTGTGATTAAGGGATGAAGATCCTACTGCCACCACAGAAACATAAAGGAACAACCATCTCAGGGTAATGTGTTTTAAGGGATCTTATCCCATAGATATTTTGTGACCTGTACTCTTGTACTAGAATAGAGATCTGTAGCTACTGAATTTTAAGATCTTAAACCAAGAATTGGACAGTGCTGAAATCTCCTTTTTTTTCTCCCCCATCATACTTTTGTTATGGAACAGCAAGAAAATTAATTGTGCTTTTACAGTTCAGGAGATTCCAGTCCTGGTGTGCAAAGACACAAAAGCACCACAGAATATTTTAGGACAAGACATGAATCCCACCGTAACTTTTTCTTAGACATTACTGTTTTCTAACATTCAGTGTTAACATCCATTTCTTAAGTCTTTTCAGACAAACAGTGCTATTGACATTGGTTGTTTACACAGTCTTGTTAAGAAATGCACAGCATTTTGAAAGAAAAGTTGGTTTCTGTTCCTTTTGTGAACTCGTTTTAGTTGTGGAAATACTAGTGATTTATTCTGCTGTGTTTCAATTCTATTCAATACATTCTTTTACCAGAATGCTGCAAGAAGATCCTGTTTTGTTTCAGCTCTATAAAGACCTTGTTGTGAGCCAAGTAATCAGTGCTGAAGAATTCTGGGCCAACCGTTTAAGCCTGAATGCAGGGGATAATTCTGCAGCACCTAATAAGCAGGATGTGGGCATCTCTGCAGCATTCCTGGTATGTTGAACCTCTAACTTACAGGATTTTAGAGCAAACAGACTGGGGAAAGTGAGAGTTCTGCTCATGCACTTTATTCCCATGTACTTTCCTGGTTCCTCAACATCTCTCCGCTATTTCAAGTGTAAAGGAGAAAAAAAAGTTTCCTGCTAATCTGCAACATCAAAGTTCTGTCAGTGTAAGATGCCCAGTTTGAACTTTAATTTGCCAATAGGCAGATGATGTTTGTACTGCTGCTCTGCCTCCCATAAAACAGGAGTGATGTGAATATATGGTCACTGGATTCGACTGTATTAGCTTGATAAATTAAAGAGCACATCTGTGGCAGCATTGACATGCATAAATGAACCCTTCCACCTAAGGGTTTTATTTCCTTCCCAATTTTTTAAACCAATACATGCTTTCAGCTACTTGAAGAACAACTTGTGTATCTGAAACCTCATTTTCTCTATTTTTTTCTCTAACTTTCAGTTATTTTACCCATTTGTAGAAACCGTGCTTCAGTAATTTCAGTGCAGTCTAAAAGTAATCTAGGTACAACTTCAGATTCCTCACACAGAGACATGTTTCTACTTCCGCAACAAAAGTCACAGATAGGACTCTTTGGATGGAATCCCACTTCCACCTTTGTAATGACTGTGCACATAGTGGGTTCGGGGGAAAAAGAGGTAGGAATTGTTTTAATTTAGCTGCTGTAAAACCACTTGGTTTTTTCCCCCCCCTTGGAAATACCTGAATCAGTTGCCAAACAAATTTGATTGCTGATTTCCCATCTCCCATTATTCTTACACCTTAATATTAGAAAAAGAAATCACAATGAAAAGTAAACCCACCAAACCGTCAAAACTGAAGCGTTCTTAAAATAACTGGTTATGTTTGTGTCCTCTGCATTTGTGAAGAAGAAACCTTCAGATATCTGTGTGTCCTAATTCAAGTTAAACCTGACTGGCTCTGCTGAGAATGAGTGTTTCCCTAGGAAGAAGATGGTTCAAAAGCTAGACTTGTGGTACACAGGAAAAGGAGGAAAAGGCAGCAGTCTGCTCAATCATGTACTTTTCCTGTTTCTGAGACCTGGACAGAGCACTCGCCTCCTCCAGAGCTTCCTAAAGAGACCACTGAGATTTAAGTTCAAAAGTTCTTCTAAGGCTAACACTCAAGCTTTAAATTCAATGTTACTTACCAGTTATACTAAGATGTTTTTAGTCTATAAGGGAATAAGGTCTAAGAGCCATAAATCCTTTTTTGTCACTTCATTACAGCCACTGATTATTCACTAGCTGAATTGTTGAGTGAATAATAAAACATGAGGCATATACAGTACGCTTACCTATTTTTACTTTGACACAAGGATAAGCATAAATTAATTAAGCATAAATAAATTAAGCATATATTGTTTTGACCAATGGAACGCTCTTTGCTTTCTAAAGCCTATAGTCTGCTTGTTGAATGGTCCCTTAAGTGACAAGTATAATAAAGTAATTAATGTTTGCTCTTTCATTTCTCATTCTAAAATACCTATGTATGATCAAATATGCTATGGATTACTGGAAGAAGAAGATTATTTTACCTGCAGCAGACCTTGCTTGCAAGATGCCAGTTCTTTTACTTCCCCAGTTATAAAAAGCATCCAGACATGACTGTTCTTTCCCCTGTGTGCTTTTCCTTAGGCTGATGTACGGCCTCAGACAGACGGCTGCAACGGGCTGAGGTACAACTTGACTTCGGATATTATTGAATCCATATTTCGGACATACCCTGCAGGTAAGAGCAGTGTTTTACATACCAAACACATCCATTTAAGACTGGTCTTTTTACTCTCTTACTATAGAAAGACTAAAAGGTTAGTCTGAGCCTGGAAGTATAAGGGATCATATCTTCCAGTCTTCTGGATAATTTTCCCTGCCTCATTAGATGGATAGGAAGGAGCATACTCATATGTTTCATAAAAGCATAAAAACATGCTTTTGAAATGAAAACTTGATTTCATTAAGTGAAAACGTTTTAACTTGTGTTGACTTTTTGTTTTTTAAATCATGAGTAAATGTTTGATTCCCATGATACTCTCATACTGAGTGTTCCAATTAATTGTTATTTTTCATGAAATCACCTTTGGGGGGAAAAGAACCTTATTTCCATCATTTTCCCCTGCACTATAACGAACATTGACACTGATTCATTTTGGCCCCTAGGGTGGGGGCAGTTCCAGAGTGTTCAGGCCACTGTTAAATGCACTTTTCAAAGCTTTACAGGCATAAATGAGTACCTGTTTGCTCATGCTTAATACTGCAGTCTCTTCCATTTAACGGGAATGAATAGAGGCAGCCAGAGAGCAAGGAAGCCAGCAAGGAAATGCTGACATAAAATACCATGTTAAGATTTGTGAAACAGTTTGTAATCGTTCTGGGTTTCGTTCACAGTAAAAATGAAATATGCAGAGAATGTTCCACATAACATGACTGAGAGGGAATTCTGGACGCGATTTTTTCAGTCTCATTATTTTCATCGGGACAGGCTCAATACAGGCTCAAAAGACCTCTTTGCAGAATGTGCCAAACTGGATGAGAAAGGTAAGCTGGTTGTTTCTGAAAGCTACAGATGGTCGTGGAAAGTTAGCTACAGCTTTGCCATTCTGAGCATGATTCATAGTGAGAGCATTTCTTGGAACAAATTAGCCTTTGGAAAGTGGCAGCACTAGAAATAAGCTTTTACTACAAATTCCATAATATGCCATCAGTTACTATGGAATAATTTAGTGTACATAATATGATGTGATATGTGCATATTTGTTATATGTGCACTATTTACAACAGGTACAGCTTTTGTTATAGATGGGGTTTTAGTAAATGGGATCCCTATTGGTCCAGATTGTCCAGAGGAGTTGCCATCCCTGTTCTCTGTCAGTCTTTTTAATCTGAAATTTTAAAGTATTATCTAACCTGAGTTTTTTATGAAGTTTTGAGATAGGTTTGTGATGATACAGAAATGTGGGGTGTTGGGATCACTTACCACCATTCCGTAATATGTATGCTGGCTAATGAAAGCATTCTATTAGGAATGCAAAACCCTTCACAGGTCAAAGCTGTCACCAGATATAAACTGTCATTCTACCCAGGCAGGGCAGCAAAACAGTGCCACAATTAGAAAAAGCACAATTGGGGCTTCCCAGTTCCCACTAGTACAAGTGCATCTCAATTTATTTTTTTAATCAGTGTTCAGTGATGCGTAGAAGTTGGTGAAAAACTGGGTTAATTAGTAGGAAGATGTTTTAGAGTAACTTCCGACATTTATTGCTTATTTTAAATGGAACTTTAGAAGGGGTTTAAAGTTCTAGTCCCCATGTTATTTGGGCCTGTGCAGAACCTTTGTCTTTTAAAGATTAGGTATAACCTGATGATCCCACAATTATTCTGTTTGTTTAGATACAGTTTTTCATGGTTTTTTTCTTTGTTTCACACAGGGTTAAAAGCAATGGTGTCTCAAGGAGTGAAAAACCCCCTGATAGATTTAACAGCTTTGGAAGATAAAACATTAGATGAAGTAAGTACTTGGGGGGAAAAAATGGAAAACAAACAAAAAATCCGAAAGAAAACCATACACCTTCCTTAGTTTCATTTAGGGATTAAGTTGATCCTTCTTTTAAAATCACTACAAATGTTAATTCTAAAACAAATACATCACTAGGCAGTTGCAGTGGTTGGGTGCTCAACATTCCTACTGTTGTGTGTGTGTAGGGAAATGGAGACTCTGCCCATGGACCTGTGTGCCTCACATCTGCCTTGGTATGCAGGGTGTAAATGCAGGACTTCCCTTTTCTGAAGAATTACTCTTTCATTTGGCTTTTTTGTCTAAACTGGACTCTGTTTTTTTCCTACCTTTTAGACTCTGTGACAATGTACAGAAGAGTAGCACAAAAGAGGAAAAAGTCTTTGATTTGTTCTTACTTTGAACATTGCTACTTGATTTGGCCTAATTGAAGGGCGCTTTTTACAGTTTTCTTTTTTTAGCTTTAAATACCTTTCTTTGCTAAAATTACGACTAACTTGAACTATTACCTCCAAGTACCAGTTAAAACAATTGATACAATGGTGTACCATAATGTGAAGTAACTTAAAGATGTGTTTTTCTGCAGTTGATTTAACTGAAACTGTTGAATTGTAATTAATAATGAAGCTGCATTTCTAATTTTTTTGGTGGGGTTTTTTGGAGTTTCTTTTTTGATTTTCTTTTTATGGGAGTTGTTCAAAGCTAGTCTGAAACTGGACCGTGAGTTTAGGATAGCTGTGTTTGAAGTGCTCTGCAAACTGCCCTGGTTTGCTTTTGAGGCTGGTTAACTGCAAGCATGAAACTGCCCATGGGGTAAAGTGAGTTGCCTTCAGCCACCTGGCAAGTGGGGAACTCTGCCAACATTAAGGCATGAGGTTTTTTGAATTTTCTCGTGGTATCACATCCTCCTGACAGGTGTTGTTTGGCCTGTGGGTTGCTGGTGTCCCACTGGATGTTAAAAAGAGGTCAATAAAACAATTACTCTCTTCCTTGCCATCAGTGCCTGTGTTTTACACAGGTGATGCTTAGGTTTTTTTAAGCTAGGTCTGTTTTTACTTATATCATGGTTTTATAAAATTATCTGTATAAGACTTGTTACCTTCTCTCTGACACCTCTAAATTGCCAAAGGTTAGCAGAATAAAACAGTCACTGGAGATTTTTCAAAGTACATAAGGTGGTGGTGGGCAAAGGTAGGAAAATGCTGCTCTGGATGATGATGCAGAGGAGGTGGCTTCTTGACTGAAGGGAAAACAGAATTGTCTTGCTGCTCTGGGGGCAGGGGGGAATTAATGTTGTTTTCTTTGTAGGGCTATGGCGTTGCTTCTGTGGCCTCTACATCAAACGCCTCAAAGTCTGCTAGAGAAAGTAGCAATGCTGCCATCATAAAACGCTTTAATCATCATAGTGCCATGGTCCTTGCAGCTGGCCTCAGGAAACAGTAAGTTTCAGTGTTGTGTAAAAGCTTTTCTGTAATAAATTTTAAGGAATTTCCAAAAGAAGAACACATTTTCAGTTATTCATCCAATCTTTTCTTTTAATTTTTTATGAATGAATTATTTTGCTCTAGAAATGAAAATACCTTTAGGTTCCATTTTACTTTATAGAAGTTTTTCAGAGCTGTTTGAAATGATGACTTAATTTTAGCTGAGTTATCATATAAAGCAGATTAAAAAAAGAAAGAATGTTTCTGCCTTAGATCTCTAGCCCTGGTGAAGGCTGCAGAAGTAGTGTTCCATGTGCTGTGTGGAGGTGAGGTCTGGTGCAGGGAGTTGCTATTTCCTGCCTTTTAGGAGCAGGTCTGGCTGGGGCAACCTACAGTGTGGCATAGGTGGATCAGATGAAAGAGTCCTCAGGTGCAATACTCTGCCCCTGACCAAAAACATCTATAGGTCATCTGCTCTACAGCTGCTTTATGGACAACCAGCAAGGATTACTACTCTACCCAAATCCTGCAGACCTCAGCTTGGAGAGATCTTAGTTAATACCTCCTGCTGTTTAGCTGGGCTCCCTCACATTGTTCTTCTGTTTTGCACAAATTGTACACTGCACCTTAAGCAATCTCTTCTGGTCAGTGTGTGTTTCTGTTTCTCAGTTCAGAAAGGGACAACAGGATAGCTCTCCTGGAACAGTTGTATTTCAGGGCTCCCACAGCTCTGCTAATACCTTGTTGCATAGCTGTGTATACAAAGTGTTTCTAATTTAGCCATGATTTTGCTGTGTCCCACATGCACTGTTGGCATGCTGCTGTTTCTGAAGAGAGAGACAAGAACTTTCCCCTGCTGTTGAATTTCCCCCATGACAAACAGGATTAATGTGAGGAGTTAGTTCCTTCTGTCTACATCAACTGCTAAAAATTAAGACATAAGGGGAAAAAACGTATGTGAACGTGCATATAAAGTCTTTGAAAGAGATGTATTTACTTTGTCTCTAGCTTGTATGTTAAGTTTCCTGTGAGGTGAATTCTTCTTAATGCTGTTTCTCTATTTTAAGAGAAGCACAAAATGACCATTACAGTGAGACCAGCAGTACGGATGGAAACTCCAGGGATTCAGATTTCTTTCAGCCACCACTGAAAAAGGTATAAAGTTAGCCGATGTGATTCTAATTGAATGGAACTGGAAGCTCTGTCTCAAAAAATTGCTGAAAGTTCCTTACTTGTTTTATAACACATCTGAAGTGACACTTACAGCCTTGTTTAGAAGTATATAGAATAACAACCTGACAGTCTGTAAGAAGCTTTGTATCTCTATTAGTAAAAACAAATAGATTACACATTGAAGTGTTGTGCTGTTTATCTCTTCAGTAGTGCCCAATGAAAGTAAAAAATTCTGAGATGTTTCAGATTGGACCCAGAAATCTGGTTCTTTCCATTTGCTGTAGTTCTATTTTTGGCCCCCTTTCTTTTTTTTTTTTTCTTTCAAATGCCTGAAAACTTCTAGAGAACATCCATCAGAAAAGGATATTGGTGTTCAAGCACCAATATTAACCTGTCAAGTGTGTTGTTTGCAGAGGGGATGATGAAACTGGCACATGACAGCCTTCATCTAAGTCAGAAGCTGAAGTGAGGTTGAACTGAAAGTCTAGTGATACCTGGTGCAATGAAATACAGGGCAACAGCCTGGTGTAGACTAACCAGAGCAGCTCACAAAGTGGAAGGCAGTACTGTAATTGCTATGAAACTGAATTGAATACTCGTCCTGGAGTATTGACAGCCTAAACAGAAAATGTCAGAGGGACTCAAAACTTTGCTGTATTGTGAGAAAACCTTGTAGAATACATGTGTTGTTAAATGTTGGGGTAGTCTTTGACTTTCCCCAAAAGCTGCAAGTTTTACTGAGCAGAAAATGATATAGCAAGACTAGAAGAAATGTGATGAAAAGGGGAGTGAAAGAGTAGCAGGAGGGTAGGAGACTTCAAAAATAGTTTTGTCATTGTACAAAGTCAGATATCACTGTGCTGTTACCTCTCACTGCTAATACTCCACAGTTCTGCTGTCACCAGGTAGCTTGTGGTAATTACTTTGGTTTTAGTCTTAGACTCTTGTACACCAGCTATTAAATCATTACTATTTCTGCTAATCAGGAGTTAGAGGGACATAAATAGCACAAATTATTATTTATATACAGCAGAACACTTTTTGGAAGTGGCAGAGACTACCAAGTTTTAGCCAGAATCTGGAGAAAAAGCGATGGTGCCAAGACTTCCAAATGGCACATCCTGAACATTGGGCATCACTCCCTCTGGAGGGTGGGCATGAGTCATTCCATACCTGGGTTTTGCTTTAAGGTTTTGGTAACCCTTCGGCTCAAACTTGGTGAACCAGAAGAAAGCACTGGATGTATGGAATTGTGCCTTCATTAGTAATGTGTATCATTATTTGGCTCATTTTAGGTAAAACTGCAGGAGGCCATTGAATACGAAGATTTATCAAAGAATAATAGCGTTAAAACTATTGCACTAAACTTAAAGAAGTCTGATAGGTAAGTTACAATATGTACAGCTCTTTCAGCAGAGCCAGTTTTCGGGGGTTTCATCACAGCCCACACAGGACCAGCTGATTTAGTCCTTACTGTGCCACACTCAGGTGTTACAACTAAGTTTCAAAATCTAATATGAGCTTTTATATAAACCAATTTCCAAGTGATTCCCTCTTAAATTTGTATTTTTATTTCTCAGAGTGGTTGGGGTAGGAAGGGCTATCTGGAGATCATCTAGTCCAGCACCCCTGTTAAACTCCATCTGCTTTTTCAGAGAGTTGAGTCTGCAAGCCGACCTGAATGACCTTGCCATGTAATTTCTGTGAAAGCCTAACAGACCTCTGTTCACAGTTCAGCACTTTGTTGCAGCTTTTAGTGGAAAAACGTGTTATATATGAAAATATATACAATTCCAAGAAAAATCCACTCCCAAGCAAAAAAGTACACTTGGGATAGTTTGGACTGCTCACTGGTCTAGGATTTTTCTAGTAGTAGTCCTCTTGTTTTTTAGACTTCTGAGTTTGAGAACCATAGATGTAACTTCAGAAAAGGAGCGATACTACCAGAAAGAGAACAGTCCCAGATGTGCACCTAACTTCATTTAGCTTAGTTTCAGTTGAAAACTGTTGCTCTGTTTTAAGATTTCCAGAATTTGGTGGCAGGGGTAGCTTTTCATTGGCAAAATGACGATCACAGATTCAGCAGCAGAAGCTCTTATTTTGCTGCCATACCATCCCTAAACCAACCTCTTCCCATGTGGCAATATATTGTACTCTGTCAATAAATAAAGTAGTGTTAACAGTTGCAAAGCATCTAAAATTAGAAACATTTGAAGAACTGTCCAGGAGTTTGCTCTCTTGCTTTACTAACTCTCTTACTAATAACACTTTTCCCTTTTCTCGCCTCACAGGTATTACCATGGTCCAACTCCAATTCAATCACAGCAATATGCAACCAGTCAGGATATAATTAATTCATTTCATAGTATTAGACAAGAAATGGAAGCATATGTACCCAAATTAACTCAGGTATGGAAGAATATTTTAAAAATGCCCCTCTTAATCGTAGCTTAGCATCTTGCTTTCTATACAGTTTTGTGTCTCATGTCTACTGGAGTTTTAATTTACATGGTAAACCTAAATTATCTCCAGTTTCTGTTACCTGATTTATTTTACAGGTTTAGTGATACCTTTTGAGCTGTTACATTTAAAATCTACACAATAGGAAACTGGGTCATTGCTGATGCTCAGTTGTATTCTTCTGTTCCTGCCTTCTTTTGAGGAAATGATAAAGGTATAAGGTAGTAAAGCAGGACAGTCATGCACAGGCCAGTGTATTGATCCCACCCTCAGAAGTTTAGGTTACAGTGAGCAGGTTTTTAACTGAATTGGTCTTTTGCTCCTAAATGCACTGTGAGTCTTCTGTGGGCTGCATAGAAGCTCTGTGCTGGCACCTGGAGGGCAGCAGAGCCCTGTGGCCAGTCTCCCCAGCCAGTATCTGAACTTCTCTGTTTGTAAACCTAGTTTGGCCCTGAGTAAAGCAGCCGTGACTGTGCTACACTTCTGCGTAGTAATTCTCTTATTTCAGACTAAGTGCACAGACAGTTCGAGGTCTAGGTAAAAAAAAGGGTTGTTTTTCCATAATTAATCGGAGAGTTTTCACTGCAAACAAGCTATATAGCACTTAAAGGCGCTGTGCCTAATTCTGGAGAAGAGCTGAACCTGAACTTCCATTGTATCTGTTCAACTAATCTTATTTTTAAAAGAATTTATTGGAAAAAGGTGACCTGAAATATTTGTTCCCTTTCTCTCCAGGTTCTTTCAAGTGGTGATGCTGCCAGCACTATTGCAGTCCTGTCACCTGGAGGAGCACTTATGCAGGGTGGAACACAGCAAGCCATAAACCGTAAGGATTTGAGATGTCTAATGCTTTAATCGTGTCCTGTTGCATTGCACAGCACTAGCTGGCTTGCTGTTTCATCTCTCCCTTAGAGTACGTTACAGTGATAAAGGAAATTATGGAAACATGTAACTGCAGTAGTACTGGGTTACAGCAACAACCCAGCCACACCATGGGGGGTGGTGATGGCTACACCGGTGCTGAGGCAAGCGAACGAGAGAACGTTTTACACAGCACGTAATGAAGGAAACACCTGATAGATACTAAATTGTCTCAACAGATAGGGGTTTTACTTGTTCAGCGTTTCTGATTGTTTTTTCCTGGATTGTAGAAAATACAGACATACTCTGTGAAAACTCTAAGGAAGCAAAGCCTAGAGAATAATCTGAAACTAAGTTTTTTGCAGCCTGCATTTAAGATCCACAGCTTGCTGTGAGAAAAAGGCAGCTTCCTTGTAGACTGCAAGGGCAAATCAGACAGCCTCTCTTTCTCACACCTCCATTCAACTACCCCTTTCCCTGTTGTCCCATTGCTGCCACTTTGAGTTCCTGTCTCTTTAGTCTCACAGCAGATGGATCCCTGTTCTCAGGATTGTTAACAGTTTTCCAGTTTATCTTGTGTTACTTGGTCTGTAAAGCAGCAGAAATTAATTCAGACAGCTGAAAAAGCAAGTATGAGTTCTTTATGGTACTGAAAGGAGTCAGCAAGCAGTGGTGAGGCTTTCTTACCCATCCTGGTTGACATACTGGGTGCTACACCTCACTTCTTAAGCCTGACCACCCCTTTTTTTTAACAGCCTCATCCTGAAATTTGATATTCACTGTTCAGTTCACTGTGCTCATCCTCAGTGACTACTTGTACTTTTTGTTTGGGTTTTTACAGTTATAGCTCTTCCCTTGTTCCTGAACCCTCTCACCCTTTCTTCTTTAATAGTACCTGCGACACAGTTCTTTTTTCCTGTCTGGATTTTTCATCTTCCACATGCTGTAACCGTATTCTCATTGCCAACGTAAGATAGAGGGAAAAACTTGTGATCTCCAGAATTCTTAGCACTGTGTTGTGAGGACACCACAGTGCTGGTGCCAGCAGCAGCACTGCCATGCTGTTAGAACAATACAAATATACTGCTTCTAATCCTGGATTAGGTTTGGTGTCCATTCTTTGCCTGGCATGGATCTCCCTAAATAATACACAAGCTTCCAAGTATAGAGCCATAAATAGCAGCTGACCTGATCTAATAGCTGCTGATAGTCTTGATCTAATTGCTGCTGAGGTGTGAGGCACCTCCGTGTTTCCTCCCAGGCAGCCTTTCTGTGGTTGTAGTGGAAATGTACATTGCTGCCCTCCTTCATTAGCCTTAGTTCTCATTTTTTATATGATAGTTTGAATGATGAGAAAAAACCCTTTTTCCTGTTGCAGAGATGGTGCCAAATGACATTCAGTCTGAACTAAAACACTTGTACGTGGCAGTAGGGGAACTGCTACGACACTTCTGGTCCTGCTTCCCTGTTAACACGCCATTCCTAGAAGAAAAGGTAAGGCAGAGCTTCCTCTTGTGGGCCTGGTTATGATGTGGCCAGACCATGGTTTAGAATAGCTGTCATTTTTAAAGTACAGAACTAATACACATGCCTTAAATCAGTACAGCACTTACTCATCCCTAGAACTGAAGGTCACAAGATAACATAAAACCTTATTTTTTTCA
This sequence comes from Falcunculus frontatus, assembly GCA_013398115.1. Lineage (NCBI taxonomy): Eukaryota > Metazoa > Chordata > Aves > Passeriformes > Falcunculus > Falcunculus frontatus. The sequence goes on from VZRV01005009.1 coordinate 1,958,985, forward strand.
GCAGTTCTGCTGGTACTATTAATTAAAATCATCCTTGTCCCTGCCTCCCTGTTAGCTCCCTTTAGGAGCAGTAGCTGTAAGCCAGTTTCAAACAGAATGGTCAGCTCTGTTGCAGCTGCAGGGTTCTCATTCTAGTTTAAAACACATAAACTAAAGCCTCCTTTCCCCAGCTCCGAGAAATAGCCTCTGCAGTGACGGTACAGCCAAGTTTTCCTTATTCTTCTATCCATTGCAAAAATCACTGTCATACCTTCAGAACATACACTGCTTTTCAGAACTAAGTTGCCTTCAAGGACAGAGGTTTGTCTACACCCAGGTCTATGATTTTAACTATTTTTCTGTTGCTTTTGACCTCACGTGGATAACAAGGATTTGCACTCAGATACATTTGTATGTCTGCTGCAAAATACAGCCTGAAAATCCACAGTCTTTGCTTGAAGCAAAAAACCATTTTGTGAATATCTTTTGTCTATTTATAGTGTTTATTAATGAAGTAATAATCAGTGGCACATTTCACTTTCAGTCATACTGCACTTATCTCAAAAATAAATACACACCCGAGAAGTGTTAGAGACTGCTATTTGAATAACTTTCCTTCCTCAAACTACACATACTTGAAATAGCCCCCAGAATTAGTTGTAAGGTGTTCTTTTGGAGAAAAATTGTTATAGGAAATGAAACTTCTGTCTTACTGTAATTCTTCAGTACTGTAATACTGGTTTCTGTCTCTCTCAGGTTGTGAAAATGAGGAGCAACTTGGAAAGATTTCAGGTCACAAAGCTCTGCCCATTCCAAGAAAAGATTCGGAGACAATATTTAAGCACAAATGTAAGGGGAAAGTACTATTTAATTATGTGGGTGCATACTAATAATTGCAAGTCTTAACTATGAGAGGATGGTAGCTTTGTTACTTCTTATCCTAGGGCATCTTAATTTTTTGTTGACTAGGAAATGGGCAGAGGGATGTTGGGTACACAGTTAAGCAGTTGTCTCTCCCTGTCCAACTTGCTGAGTGATGCCAGCAACTGACAAGAACTATAAATTGAGATTACCTGAATGATAGAACAGAAAGGGGAAGTCACGTTTCATTTTTCACTTCCACCGTGAAGTAGAAGTTGAGCAACTTCAAAACTCTCCCCCCATGTCAGATTTGAAGTGGTCACAGACTAAATACCAGAACAGACAGCACAATGGGGTGTCACTTCCCCATGACCTTTCAGCTCAGCAGCTCTCTGCACTGCTCCCTCTGTGGATATTTTGCAACAGAGTCTCGAGGTCCTTTCTCTGATTTTAGCAAGATTACTCGTAGCGAATAAAAGGAAGAATCCACTTGAGAGGGAGGAAAGGGGATCTGTTTTCCAGCAGCTGGGACAATGTTTTTCCCTCTGTTTCAGTTGATAAGTCATATAGAAGAGATGCTGCAGACAGCCTACAATAAGTTCCACACGTGGCAGTCCCGGCGCATGCTGAAGAAGACGTGAGGGCGCGTCCTGTACAGGTCTGAGAGCAAAGCCTGCAATAGGGTAGGACTACAGCCTAGGTATGTGCAGATCTTAGAGTTGTTGCAGGAAGACCTGCAAGCTGTGGACTTCTGGAAACGATGCTAACTGAACTTGCACATTTTTGAAAAAGAACTGAGATTAAACTTGAAAACTGGGGACAAAAACAAGGAAGAACCAAAATGGAAGAGCTGAGGCGCAAAAATATTTAAAAGACACTGTTTACTGCAGTTACTCAGGAACTGCTTTTGATTTGCATAAAGAGCTGCTTTCAGAAATAAAAAATTTAAAGAGGGTGTATTAATAAAATTTGTTTTTCTGTCTAATTTTTTTTAAGAAGTGTATGGCACAGGGTAGATCTCAAAAGTTTTTCTTCACTGGATTCTGACGTTTTCTTGAATTCTGTTTGTACTTTCTGCAACAGTTTAACAATGATGTTCTAAAACATAGCTGAGACTGTTTTTGCTTCAAACATCTGGGAGAGGGTAGCTGTCAGAAGACAAGCTCCTGCCATACGTTTCCCCACCAATTGGAAGCAAGAAACATTGCACTGAAAGCTGTTCATGGTCTGGGGTCCCTAAAGGTACACAGGGGCAAACTTTTGCCTGAAGTCTTCGATTTTTATGCAAAATTTTTTCAGCCATCAGTTTTGCATGTTTCCTTTTGAGTGCAAGTGTGTGCTACTGCAATCTTTTTTTTTTTTTATGGTGGCATTTGTTCTGAGGAGAGAATGCATTTTTTAAAATGAAGTTAAATAAAGTTTTTTACAAAAGAAGTCATTTATTTTCAATTCTTAGGCATTTTTTATTTCTTCTCCTAAGTCTGTTTTCCTTCACTCTTCCCTTTTGGCTATTACACTCTTTTTGGCGAATTGATAATCACTGCAAAGAGAAAAATGTGTTATTTACATGGTATCCGTAGGTATTGGGAATCTGTGCCATACTTTGTTCTAAATAGAATCAGTTCACGGTTTCAGAACAACTTGTCTTGTATGAAATGTGACTTAAATGCAAAGTAACCCCCTTTTCTAGAATATATGCAGTTTAATGACAACCTTGTATTTTTTTTGTCACTTTGACTGGACAAAAGCCCAGTATGGGCTACTGAACTTTTTTACTTCAGCTTAAATGTGACTGTTAAAGATGCATCTACTACAAAGACAAACCAGACTGACGATATGTATTCAAAGCAAGCACAGCAGTGTTCAGTACAGCAGAAGAAATTCCCCAAACCTGCATGATGGCTTAATACTACATTTTGGTATGATGCTAAAACATGATAGTATGATGTTGGGTGGATAATTCTTGAAAATTCCTACAGCAGAAAAGATGTATTGGTGTAGCCAAGTGGGTGCTTGTTCTGTGCTGCTGCTCTGTTTATGCAAGAGGGGTTTTTTCTTTACTGGTGCGTGGAAGTCAGCGGCTTCTTTTGACCCTTTTCTTTCAGATTTTTGTATTATGCTATAATATTTTGGTAAAAGCTGGGTTTCAGTTAAGCATCACTATCTGCACCAAAGTCCTGTTCAGAAATGTGTGCATATTGTTCAGCCTCATTCCCTTGTCTGCTGCTGCAGATCCATGCATGATTCCTGCTCTGCGTTGTCTGTGAGGTTCTGCTACAAGAAATGACTGGGCTCAAGCAGAGGTGCCCATGTTCTTGACAGGGTGAAAATGTCACTGGGAATAAACAGATGTACTACAGCACTTGGGGGATGAGGTGCACATCTTGTCAAGAGTTACCTCTTGTGAGAACGAAACTGTTTCTCTAAAATTTAGGCTTAGGGTGTGGCTTTAGGAAGCCAAATCCCCTTGTAAGTGCAGGCAGCTCCCAGAAAAAAAGCATAATTTTGTTCTCCCCCAATCCAAAGCATTTGATTTAGCAACTCTGGGGCCAAATTCCAACTGTTTCTTGAAAGCTAACACACTTTTCATCGTATCAGAGGGCTAGGGTCAAGAAAACAGGTCTGATTTACATTCTAACTGTGCCTGAAGCTATGAACAACGTGTTTAAGTATTAGACTGCACTGAGACTTCATTTTAAAAAGTAATAGAATTTTGAATATGGAACTAATTCACCTTTAATTGGAATCAGTATTTAGTGTTCCTGGAAAGACTGGGCAAAATGGTTAACATGGTGAAAAAGTGTCAGTGTATCACAAGAAGATTTTACAACTCCAAGGACTGATGTTTATAACCATTTTGGGGATGGTGTTGCAATAGCTTTAAGTTATTATAATGATATCAGGCTATCAAAATGTACCTTAATGACCAGAACTAGGGGGGAAGAGGACTATGATACTAAATTCAACAGTTTTGCCTAGACACTGTACAGGCAAGGCTGCTATGCACTTCATATTGCTTTTTCAGGTATTGTGGCAATAAGGCACAGGCCCCTCCTCAAGTAAAGGGAGGTAAACTAAATATTCTTTCTACATTGTGTTCCCCTTTTCTGTAGCATGGTCCAAACCACAGATTCATTCCTTAAGTTTTGAAACGGAATCATCATGCATTATATTACTATTGGAATCTTTATACTGACTTGTATTTTTAATGAGAATTCATAAAACTTGTATCATTGGCATTGATCTAAGATTTGTAGAATAAACCCTAATGAATTCTGAAGTGAAGTCTTCTCTAATGCTTAGGCTGTGTTTTCTGATTGAATTAAATCTCTAACAGGCTCTATTCAGGTCTAAATTGAGAGAACTGTATATACCTTGCTTGGCTGTCCCTTGGTGCTGATAGGTCAGCAGCAAAAGGGTTACAATATAATTATTGTCAAATTGTTTCATTTTCAGGATTTGAAAACTTCTACTGCTGCACGGGGAATCAACATTACTAGTGCTACTGTCCCTCTGTTCCCTGTCATAAAAAAGGCACTTAAAGTCTCCGGGGATTAGTACTCTGCTTGTTCCATATATTGATGCAGCAGCTGTTGTTTCAGAAGAGCTGCACAGGAGCTTTGTCAGTCACTCTAATCCAAGGTTTGCTAGTAATGGAGAAAGGATAATGCAGATACCAGCCTGTGCATTTCAGCAGCTGAAGATGCTTTGATGCACCACAGAAAAAGCTGGGCTAATTCTCTCCCAAGAGCTCTACCCCAGTCAGGGACAGGAGGTGACAGCCTTCCACTGCAGCCACCCTACAAGTAAGCTTCTTACATGCTCACAGGGTAGCTTTCAAGACTTATCATCTACAGCTTCCTAACATGACAAAGATCTCACCTAGGCCCTGTTGTGCTTTCCCAGATGGATGAGTTTCCCCATCACTCTCTGCTTAAGATGCTTTTTTTAGAGCTACAAGTTTTTTCCCTTACTTAACGCTGTAACTACATCCCTACCACCTCCTAGAAGTTGTATCAGCTAGAAAGCTTTCCTTATCCTTGCCCAAACTCCTATTGAACAGCTGCTTTATCCAGAAAGTCACTTGTGTAAGCAGGGAAAGTGACGACAAGAAAGCTTAAGACCCAGTTTTCCATTATCCATCCTGTTTCCCTTTCTTAAGAGAAGAGCCTGCCCAAGCATCCTCATGGCTTTGGAGCCTTTGTATTGCAAGAGTTTCAGAGTGTGAGGCACGATATTCTGAACTTATTTCCATGTTCTCCCTTGCCCTGCAGCAAGGGCTGGAGCTTGATCCAAATAGGACACAGCAACTTTTTGAATAGCAGTCAGACATCACTGGTGATCTAACACTGATCCTCAATAAGCCCAGTGACAGATGTGTTCCTACAGCAGAGCTCAAAAGCCTGGGGAACCACTGCATTACCTAACCCGATCTCCCACATGTTTTTCAGGATACTGCATTTCCTCTCAGCTCTCTGAGCACATCACCTCCCCAAAAAATAGCCAAGCCCTCAGCTGGAGTGCTGGCAGCGAGGGATTTTTTTAAACATCCTAGATGGAGGGTGCTCTGTCAGGGCTCTTTTGGGCTGGAAGGGACCAGACCCAGAGGTACAAGATGCAGCCAGCACAGCTGACCTGGCTAAAGGAGCCAGAAGCCACAGACCAGAGAGCAGCACCCCCTGGGCACTCCTGTGCCCAGCCTTGGGCAGCGAGCACCCTGCAAACCCCCCAAAACACTCAGCAAGGGAGCTCTGTACGCTTGCACCCCGCTCCCCACAGCCCACACAGAGCCGGTTCTCCTTTGTGCTGCTCTCCAGGCAGCTCCAGGCTCACAGCCAGGTAGCAGAGTGCCACCACAGTGACAGGGAAAGTGCCTTCAGGAATGCAGCCAAGGCTGGGGCTCCTTGCTGGCACTTTCCCAGTCACAGGCTCTCAGCTGCTGTGTTTCCCCCCACAAACATTTCTATCCCCTACAAAACCTGACAGCCCTCTGGTCTTCTTCTTCCCCTAAAAGGCCACATACCCTTCATTGTGGAAAAGCCAAACTACTGCAGTAATTCAGGTGTCAGCACATCCCCAAGGAAAAAATGTCCTGGACTTAGACCCTGTCCTCTCTGCATGCTAAGATCCTGTTGCTTTATTATCTCACTGACAGCCCTCACAGACCACAACCTGGACACAGTTTTGTTTCATAGAGCATCCACCTTCCACACAGCCCCACTCCATCCCCTTTGATCCCAAGTTCACTCACAGGCACATCCTGACAAATCATCGCTCTATTAGAATTTCTGCACCCAGCAGAAGCAGCCTCAAGCACTGCTGACATCCCCACTTCCCTGCACCACCCTCCTGAAGCAAGCTCCTGCCCTGTGTGCTCACCCACAGGACTGCCCATCACCTCTTTGGCACAACGCAATCTCCACCACACTTGGACACCATGGCCAAGCACCTCACAGCCTGGGAATCCCAGATCCATTCTGTGTAACCTCCCCAGGACTTGGCTGCCGACACAATCCATGTGGACCCACAGCTGTGCACTTCATCCCCTAAATCCTAAACTCTGTCTGCATCATCTCAACAGGACCCCAATTGCAAGTTCCAGAGAATGGAGGGAAGCATGGGGGCATACCCAAGCTAAAGCTTCTATTGAAAGGACAGGAGTCAAAAACTGGGAATTGGCCAGAGGTGACCAGACTTTCTAGGGCAGGGGCTGCATCTCTCCAGGTACTGCACAGGGAGTGTTGGCCTCAGGTGAGACTTCCAGCCTGGTACATGAACCACAGCAGCATGTTGGCTTTCTCCCTGACGTCACCTGCAGCTGATGGGCTGATCCAGATAAAACAGCATTGATAGGAACTTTATCTGTCATCCCACATGTCCCATGATCGGAATTGACAGCTCAAATGCAACAGTCCCACTACAGCCACTTCCCTGTAAGCACTCCCCCCATTTCTACCTTTGACCAGCTCTGCAGATAGTATGTTAAGGAAATAAATCCCAAGTTGTAAAGCCACGTGGTTCCTAAGTGACAACCCCTGAGCCTGGGCACGGCTCTCCTCCCCTTCCGTCCACGAGCTGATCACGAAGGGAAACAGCAGCAGCGAGGGACTCGGAGCAGCCTGGTGTGACTCAGCAGGACAGAGATTGCCTGGCCAGAAGCAGGCAGCAGATATCCCTGCTGGTAAGCACCAACCACGCTGTTCTGCAAAACCAGGCCACATAAGCACATCACTGTGCAAAATGCTTCCCAGCAGCATGGCATGGGCACCTGGGGCAGATGTGTCTCTGTATGGAGACGTTATGTCACCAAAACCGGAATGTTTCCTTCCACCCTGTGGCCCTGCAGAGTTCAGGAAATTGCACCCTCACAGTCTGCCTTCCTCAAGGGCTTTCTGCCTTCCTCACCCTTCAGGCAAAGCTCCCAAACTGGCTTGAGCTGTTTTACAGCAGGCAATGGAATTTTTCTTTAGGGACCTCAGTCTTGGACAGGGATCTTGGGTGCTGCAGCAATGAAACAGCCTTTCTCCACAGCTTGCCACTCCCTTGGGCACAGGTCCTCACCTTGCCTGACAAAAGCAAACATACAACAGTCCAAAGGCAAACACCAGGGTTACAATTCGATTTGTGATAACCATTCTCAGGTGATAACCACTACTTTTCACTGAGGAAACACCAACACTCCACTGTGGTAAACCAGAACTGGTGTCAGAGCTGTGATCCAGTCCTTAAGTGAGGTCCTATTCAGCTAAACTATTCAGGATCTCTAACCAGGGATTTAAGATGCCTTTTTCCCCAGGGAGGCAGGAAATCCCTCCCCATCATGCTCCTTCCCAGGAAGCCCTTCATGCCGCAATTTCTAGACTTCACATCCCAAGACTGACAACCCTTTTAGTTCTAGAAAGGAGGATGATCTCAGATCTCAGCCAGGCCCAGGCATTCCCATCTGGAAAGCAGAGATTCCCAGCAGTTTCGTGGGTGCTGATCTCTCTCTCATGAAAAGGAGACTGATGAGAGCAGCTTTGAGCCTCATCCCCCAGCCATATCACTGACAGGCTGACTCCGTGCCAAACACCTTCATACCAAAGCACATGGGGGGCAGAAAACAAACCACCCCCAAAAAAGCAGTGTCCATTCCCTTACCAGCCTCAAATTCAGTGCTCTTAGCCATTGCCAGCCCCTGCTCACGTAAGTATCATGACAGACACCTAGGTAGGGACATCTAGTTCTCAATCTCTTCTACCAGCAAAGGGAAATGGCTGCTTTGTATCCCCTCTGCTCCCCACCTCACCCCTCTCCTGCAGCAGCAACTGCCTTTAGTGGGACTGGGATAGGAACACGGCCTGAGGGATATCAGCCCTGGATGAACCATGACACTGGACAAGTGCCCTGGCAGCATGGCTGGCAGAGTCTGGCCTCGATCCCTATTCCCCACCCCTGTTTAGTGTGGGCAACCTGGTTTCTGAGGCCACAGACAGGCACTGAACCTCTCCCTGAGAGCTCCCTGTCATGCCCAAGCTGGATGAGAGCTGGAACAAAGCACTGCCCGTCCCCAGACTCCATATCTGGGGACACACAAGGGAGATCGAGCTTCCCTGCCGCTTGAGGTGGGAGCAGAGGTACCCTAAAGGCACAGCCCAGCCTCCGTGGGGGTCAGTAACTGTTTCACTACACTTGGAGACCAGCCAGAAGAAACCCTCTCAGTGTGGAGAGCTACTTCTCAGGAAGTTCACCACATCACAGCATCCTAGAGGGAAACCAGGCCCCTCTGCCCTGCAGCTGTTTGCTGTACCCACTCAAAGAATGACACAGGTTTGTGGAGCTCTGTTGTACATTCAAAAATAGCAGATTCCTTTGGAGAAAGGCAGGAAGGGTGAGCGATGCTGACCTGGCACACAGCTCCTGCCTGGGTGCAGCCGGAGCTCTCACAGACACTCACAGACACAGCCCCTACGTCTGTGGGGAGTGTGGGCACTGAGACACGGGGCAGCACCCTCTGCAGCCTCCTATCACTTCGGACTTGGCTCCATAAAGGGTGGGTTGGTGCTCTCCTCCGGACACAGCTGGCAGCAGGCAGCCAGAACCAGGTCCCTGCCAGCAGGCATGAGGGCTCTACCTCGTCCTTTTGCTCAAAGAGATCCTTGTCCACAGAAGTGTTGGATGTCTCAGTGTCAACAGCAGTAAACCTGACTGTGCCCAGGAGATCCTTCGCTGGACTAAATACTGGATAGAGAAGCTGCACTTTACAATCCAGTGTCTGATTTCCTGCCAGTTGGTTCAGTCCATGGTTAAACTGCACCTCCCGGGAAAGGAGGAGCATCACGACTCATGTCTAGAACTACCCAAAGCTTTTTCCACCACAGGAGACCCCACAGATACGAGGGAGGAAAAGCTCACGAAGACGAGCAGAAGCAGTTTTGTTTCTACCCTACTCGGACTCCTATTTAATCCTACAGGGCGCAGGACAGCCCTGCCCAGAACCCCTCCGTTCGAATGCTGACATTTCGTGCTGTGTCCCTGCAAGAACGCCTCTCCCCTGCAGCCCTGACTCACAGCCGTCGCTTTCCTTTATGCAACTCGGCTCCATTTCCTGCGCAGCCGGCGATGCCCGGTGCCAGCAGGAGCCGCGGCCACTCGGGTGCAAGGCTACAGACAGCCTGCGAGGGAGGCACCCCTCCTGCTCCGGCACTTGCACCTCTGCCTCGGCTCATTACATTATTTCAGTGTCACTGTCCCCCAAACATCACCCACGCTCCATTTTAAGTCATAAATATCGGGTTCTTCACAATCAGAACCTGATGCTATAATTAGACACCCCTACAGCACACTTTGCTGTGTTACACAACACGGCTCGGAGCTCCTGGGTACCGGGTGAAGCTACATTTGCATTTTACTCACATCACAAAAACTCTCAAAGCAAAATCTCCCCAGTGGTCGTGGTTACTGAGCTGTGGTTCAGATGATGAGGCAGTCTGAGAGCACGCAAACAGATTTCCCTGGTCTGAAACTAAAGCAGAGGTGAACTCCAGCCACCAGCGGGTGTCAGTCCACAGGACGAGACTGGAGTTAGCCAGAAGTAAAACCTCCAGTGTGCATACAAAGTGGATTACAGGTCCTTACTATCAAGTGTTTGCTCAATATCCAGCCCCCTTTATGGCACACAGGTTGTTTAAGCAGACACAGCTGCTCACAGTTCCATGCAAATCTCACTACCAAGGCACTACAGCCAGACCAAGAAATGCCTTTGATTCATTTAAAGGTTAATCTCAAAGTCCAGGCTCAAAACTCCAAGGCTTCACAGCTCTATCACATTTCTGTTTTCTCTTCCCCACAGCAGCAGGGCAAATTCCTGCCCAAACTTTTTCCTACAGCTGCACCAGGAAGCACTGGACTAGCTGCAATAACTCACACTAATAAACTGGATAAATAGTTCACGTTACTCACTTTCAGCTGATTAACACAATGATAGCTCTGTCACTTTTAAAGGGCTGGGTGAAATGCCCTGCTGCAGCAGTGTGTGCCCTGCAGGAGCACTACAGATCCTGGGGCAACGAGAGCCATATGGCATCTCCATACAGCAGTGCTGTGAGCCAGAGCCCCAAGCTCTGTCTGCAGCTTCCCCACCTACTTGGTACAATTTATAAACAAGTATTTGTGCACCTAACTCCCACCAGATGCAGCAGGATTAAAATTCTTACTGGAACTTTAAAAATCCAACCCTGGGGCCATTCCTGCTGACACTGCTTGGCAAGAGGGTAGCTGGGCAGCACAGGACCCAAACCTTAGCAACTGTACACCCAGCCTGTACAGCTGTTTTGGAATCTGCGTCTGCCAGACAAGAGCATGAGGAAAAAACTGAGCAGGGACACTTAGGATGTGCCTTTTCCCAAGGTTCCCATCAGCTGTTAATAACATTTATGTAATCAAAATTTCAGTACCACTGGTCATAGACAGCCCTTCAGCTGACCCTAGTCAACATCAAACTTTGTAAAGAAAAGACAATTACCTAATTCAACCTAAAAGAGCACTCTCCCTAACCCAAGTTTCCTGCATCATCTGCAAGATGTGGTCTAAATAATTCAAAACTTCACTGGATCTAGGTCACAGACAGAGGTTGATTTTTCAGCAAGATGTCCCAGAGGAACTGGCTATTTTGTTTAAATTGTTCCTGACTTCCAACACCATATATAAGGACACCCAGTAGAAGACAGAGCAGATGAGAAGTAGGAAGGATACTGACAAGGGCTAACTTCATCTCACAAAAGCTGGACTCCTTCTCACTCTCAGGGGAGATAAAACCATGCATTACATCAGAGTCATATCTGTGGCTGCTGAAGGTCCACAGGTTAATTGCAAGAGATGTGCAAAACTTCTCAGGTCAAGCAAGCTTGTCTTCTATTTACAAAGATCCACACGCACATCTCCAAGGGTCTCCAAACCACAGTGGTTGAAAACCCACCTAAGGAGAAGAGAGATCATTTTCAGCTATTCCCAAGGATGAATCCATAGAATTACTTCCTTTGGTTGACTACGGAAGGAGCCCTGGTGGAAGTGCCACAGTTACACAGACAGTAACATTTCTGAGCATCTCCCAGGCCAGCCCTCGGGCTCTTTAGGTGCAGACAGTTCACAGAAGAATTGCAAAGGCAAATCTTTAACCCTGAAGTATTTTTTACGTCTCTGGAAACCCTACATCCAGCAGTCCAGAGTCCAGTGGTTGATCTTACTTTTGGGTATGTTGGCTTTTTTCCTCTCTTTACTTTCATGTAATAATAACAAGTTACATAAAGTCAGGAAATGGGACCAGCACAAAGTTCAAACTAATTTTCCTACTGAAGGTCTTGTGCAACCATTTTTACAGCAGGCCTTAAATGACATTTTAGTCCAGTTACAAGGTTGAGATTACAGACATTTTCAGGTAACTTGGGCAGGTCATCAATACTTCCTGGACAACAGGTTTTGTTTTCCATATTTCTTTGTCAAAAGGAGATAGCAGTGATTATACTAATTTCAGAGAAACTAGGTGTTATACCATCTCTCAAAAAGATGGAAATCATAGGAAAAGAAACTTGTCTCCGCTTGACACATAGAGAGCTTCTCAAATCTGCTTTATCACAGGCAAGCTACTTGCATTGTAAGTACTAGAAATGCAACAAACTATTTAACATATTGGCCAATATTAAGTATCTACCAACTTCATCACACACCCACATTCAAGATTTCATACGAAATAAAGAGTTTATCACTTTGCTCGAGGTTTCCAGACAGATTAAGTCAATCTGGGGACAATAAACTTCAGAGAAACTGTGCCACAGCTTAAAAAGTCCGTATTTAGAGGAAGTACTGGTTGTCCAGACATGAAGTATCCAAATTCCAAGAACCTGATCTCTGCAGGATACATGAAACTGCACATAAGAACTGAGAGGTTATGTTACATTTTAAACTCCTAACATTTTATTCCTCACTCTCCAAATTCCATGTCATATGTTCAGCAGAACAGCATGGAAAGGATGAAAAAGTTTAGACTAAAATCACTCTATTTTTATTAGCCAAGGAGCTCCAGCCCTATGAATCTTGTGAAGAATTCTGTAGTCAAATTCATCCCATGCTATTGTATCAATGTTCCTAAAGATTTGTAATTTTTTTAGTGCCCTGACTTTAATAGATGTTTTGCACTAGTATTTTCTGCAAAGTCAGACCTTCAAAGCATTAGATACGTTATGTTTCAAGTTGTTAAAAACTTCACTGTTTTGGAACAGAAGTCAGTATAGCCACAGCCCCTATCAAAATCATTATCAGCAAGATAATGATTTCTTCATCACAAAACTTCCTATTTCTTTCTCACCTAAAACCAGATCATACGAGCAGAGCTTTGAACTTTAGAGTATTGATTTTTTTTTTAACCTGTTTAACAACCTCTACTACTTGCATGCCTCTATTAAGTAATTACCTTGTGATTCAATTGCTGTGCACACCATGAACTATGTATTTGTAATACGCAGCTCCCTGGGACATGCAGCCACGTCCATGGGCTCCAGCAGAAGTCAAACAATGGAGCCACTGTTCCAGCCCTACCTTCTGGCTCACCCTCTCAGCGCAGGCTTTTTCCTCTCTGCTTCCAGGAGAGAAGGTAGCACTTCCCCAGTGCTACCAGGGCTGAGCCATTGCTGCAGCTTTCCTTACAGCTCCGCTTTCTGGAGTCCTGGGACCTGGCTAACAAACAAACAGTTCCTCACTTATAAAAAAGAGTCTTGGAAACAGAAATTCAGGTTTTGGAAGACAGAAAGGCAGTCAGAAGCACACCAGATGGTAAATTCTGATTTTTTAAGTATGTCATATAATTCTGGGAGCCTAGCGGGGGAGGTAGGGGAGAAAAGGAGATTTAGGTATATATTTGTGCAACTGACAGCTTTTTACCTGACAGTATCAAAGCAGAGTAGAAAAAGCCTCCTGTCAACCCGAAAACAATTTATGAGATGTGCTCTTTGGATCACGCTGTTGTTCAGCCTTCAAGCCAGACACATCCTCCCGCATGCCAAAAACCAGCAGCTCCGCAGGAGCCGGCCAGCCCCGCAGCTCCGGGAATGCCAACCATCTGCTCCAGCAGCCCTCCCACGCACAGGCTGCCGAGGCAGGCTCCTGCCCGGTGCCGATGGCATCCAGAGCCGCTCACGGCGGCCCAGCGCTCTCCCCTCGCTCCGTGTGCTCCTGTGGGCCTGCTGCAGCAAACCCGAACCATAGCGCTGCGGAGCACGGCCGAGTTTCTCCACAGAGCTGCGAAAAAGGACTGCACAGAGGATGCCCAAGTGCAGCAAAGCCACCAGAGCTGGTGGCTGGTCCTGCAGCAATGAGCAATGCCCACGGCCATTGGGGCATCGATGAGTTCTGGACCCCCCAAGCACACGCTTCCAGCGGCGCTGCAGCATGGCAACAAGGAGCTGGGATCTCCACATGGCTTGAAGGCACCTGCAAGGCCTGTCTCTGCCACAGCTCAGGGCTGCTACGCCTTGCTTTCACCACAGCGCTCTCCTGCGAAGGAATGGTTTGTGGACGTTCATTTCCTGCCTGTCTTCATTCTTGTGGAGTCTGTGACCACCCAGTTGGCGCTGCTCTGTGCTGGGGAACATGTGAAATCATGTGAACATGTCACAGCTCCAGGATTTACTGGCTCAGGTCTGCGTTTGCCAATGTTCATGCTTTCGGAAGAATGCCTTAGAGCACTCACCTGGTTTTGAGCTACAGAAACATTTCTGATACATGCTGTGAACAAAGAGGGGTGCTAAATACTTCTTCTAATCCATGTCTCTCAAAGGAACAGTGCATCACAATCCAAGCAAAGAAGCCAGCACACAAAACTGTGCAGAATAATTACCCTGTAAAAAGCCAGCATCCATAAGGGAGACAAGAGTCCTGAAACTTCATTTCAATAAAGGAAGAGAGTATCCACTGGGGCATATTCCCACAGGATTTTCTCTCTCCAGGTTTTGGAGGGCGCAGCCTCCTTTTATCCTAAACTCCCGGCATCATGGTGCTCTCTTCCTTTCCCCACTGGCTGAGGTACTAGGAAGGTACAGCCTTCCCGCACCACCTGCTCCATATCCCCCTTGAACCTGACATCTCCCCCGCCAAGTTCAGAAACTCAGGCTTGTGCAGACCCATTTGTCTATTTCAGGGGTCGAACTGTCTGGGTTCTGTAACAAAGGCTTGAAGCTGGTAGGGACATTAGAGACATTAAGACCCATTTCAAAGACATTAACACCCACACCCTCACCCGTGGAATTGTTTGTAAAGACATTAGCACGCATGTTTTCTTATCAAAACTGAATCAGGCAATGTTTGTGTGGCTGGGCACTTCCTGGCACAAGTGAAATGCAAGCATGGTTTGACATTCAATTGATCCTGAGCCAGGACCAGAGGGTTACATATGAACTCCCTGAAGCTTTGTCATTTGGTCTAGAAAGGTTTGGTTTTGAGCTTTTGGATAAATTCACCTCAAGACACAGAATGAACACACAGACCTGCAGATCTACATCCTTCTGAATTATTTGCCACAGTCCAAAAATCACCCAAGTCACTGCACTTAATTCTCCCGTCAAGATTCACCCAGTTCTCCTGAGGCTGATCAGACCCACACTTCAGAACAAGCAATTCTGCATATTTCTGGAACAGTTTCAGCTGCAAGCTTTGGGTTTAGACACGGGTCACAGAGAGCTTTGGACCGCAGTCTCCCAGTCAGGTATTGCAGATAAGAGCATTTCTGAGGCACAAATCCATATGAAGAACCACCCTAATCATAGCACACTCGGAGCTAAACTCCAGGACTACCAGATTTAAAGGAAACTTAGATTCACCAGCACAGAGGTTGGCTGGAGTGCTGTCTGTGTCTGCTCTCTGTTTCTCATAGATGAGTTTTACTCTGGTGGGTCCGTCTATGCTATTTTCTTGTGGCTTGAAGCCACATACCCGAGGGGATGAGTGCAGGAGGAATTAAAGGCTGTGTGGCAGCACAGAAGCATGCAGCACACACTGCTCTCTGTGTGTGGGCAGGCACACTGCCTCCCCAGAATTAACCACTGCACTTCAGGATAATGGCAGGCAGCTCGAGCTTCCCAGGAACATCAGCTACACCCTCTCAGGGATATCAGCTCCCCCCTCCCAGGGATATCAGCTGAAATGGGCTGTGAGTGGGTGCTTGGGAAAGGAGCTGTTGGCCACAGAGACCACCAATGCCTCCAGGCTGCACACAGGCAGACAGGTTCCCCTTCAGTGTCCTTTGGCACATGGCCTGGGATGTGAGACCATGCATGTCAGCAAGTGTGACAGGTCACAGAGACATGCCACAGCCTGAAGGCATCCTGCTGGGACCTCGGGAACCCTGCCAGACTGCGGCTTTCATTTCTGAAGCATCCTCTACCCACTCTTGTTTCCTGCATGCCCTTCTCCTCCTTCCCTTCCTCCATTTGTAGCACCACTGCATTCTGCATGCTCCTCGAGAGAAATAGGGCAAACATAACCTGATTAACCAAGAGGATTTGGGCAGGAAGGGGCGGGGGAGGAGATTAATACACAGAGAACCACAGAACCTTTCCCTCTCACATTAGCCCTTTCCTATTCAATAATTAAAGTGTTCTGCGGTGACTCTGACTTTGGGATTTGCTACAAAAGCTTCTCGTAAACTGTCTCAGCATGCAGACATCGGACCAAAGAGAACATTTGGTCTGACAAGCTGAAATTTCTTCCAGGCTCCAGGGTCAGTCAGAAGCTTAAAACCACTTGCATGTGAGCCTATGGCAGCATTTTAAAACATAAGGATCCTTCTTGCTGTTGTTCCCCTATTGAAGAGACTGAATCCAGCCTTTATTTGGCTACTCTGCCTCTGAAACATGATTTAGAAGTCAACACAGGCTTTCTCCATTTCATGTATGAAAAGGCCTCCAAGGCTGGCAGCACCCCATGAACATAGGAATGTATTACACAGGCTCTGGCTGCCCCCTAAGCCTATTCTGATGTTCTATTTTCTCTCCATCCCTTCTTTCTTTCTTACCTTAAGGCATATAGATGTTTCAGGATGGAAATGTAAAGCTACCCACACACAGAAAAGATGCCTTCCCTGACCTTCCAAGGAGCTATTTTTGGGTGCTCTTATATGCCTGAGAACTCTTACAGGGGTCATGCACTGAACTAACTGGCCCTCAGGAACTTTTGCCTAAGAGATATGAAACGTTGCAGAGATTTTTTTTTTAAATTTTAATTCTCTCCATAACCTAACACACTACTGACTCCAGATCTCCAGATGTTGCTTGCAAGGGAGCACATTTAAAAGGGGCTGCAAGCCTGAGATTATTACCCAAGGAATGTATGCTCAACATTACACCTAAACATACAAACAGAATAATAAAGACATATCCTTAATCCAGAATTTTCCAAAAGTTATTGAGTACCCTCAGCCTTCAACTGACTCCATTTTTCAAGCCCAAACCTGGAGAAGAAGAAGCCCCAAAAATTTCAGAGTGAAACAGATTTTTTTTCAAAATATGTACCCCCAAAGATTTTATGATATTAAAAATTAAGGAACACTGAGTTAGCAGCCAAACACACCCACAGAAGGATACTCCATTTAAAAAAAGCAACTCTCCTAGCTCCATCTGTCAGAGAACATGAATACACCATGTCATATCCCAGCAGTCAGAAATCCGGGCTCTGGTCTGTCCCATGTCTTTCAAATTCTAATGCTGGCATTTTTCCAAACTGGCACTGCCCAGACCGCAAACATTTCAGTCCAGAGGCCAAGGGTGAAGCAATGGGTGAGCTGCCCCGGCAGCTGCTCAAAAGCTCCTCATGTGGCAGGGAGTTAATACTGCTCCAGGGGACTGCCCAGCCCCCTGCTGCCACTCCAAACACTGTTCGCCCTCACACAGTGAGCAGAAGATAAAGCACGCAGGTACCTTTTCCCTTCTGACATCACAGCATTAAATATCACACAAACACACAGCCTATAGAATGGATAAAGCAGAAATGCTGCACAACTAGCAAAAAGGATGTGGAGAATATATGGGGAGTGAACTGTGCACACACACACACAGAGAACACATGACACTATCTCCCAGCATCTCACATTTTCATCCCACTGGCATCTTCCAAAGGGTTCTTGAACTGAGATACTGCCTCTTAAGGCCAGAAGTGCATAAGGTTTAGGGACACAACTGATTTTGCATAGAGCCATGAGAAAAACAACACAGGGTTGTGGTGGCCAGCGTGGAATGGTTGTACCTCACATTTAGCACCCAGGACACAGATATGGTGTTCCTCTTATTACAGGGTCCCGGTTAGAGAACCACCAGGCTCTGTAAGTACCAGGATTTCCCCCACAGCAGCCAGAAGTCATAGGCTTCCTGCCTTTGGTAACATCCACCTCCTCAAACAAGACTCACCACAGTTTGCAAAACAATGAGGCCGTGCCCTGCAAATGTTTGCTAAACATTTGTGCAATTTCATCCAAGTACAGGAACAGAGGGAACACAAGTCAGAAACTCCACACTTAGCATAGCACTGTGAAAACGATTCATTGGCAGTCCACAGGCAAGTAGCAAGCTTCCATTTTCTATTTAAAACTTGAGTATAAATAAAAAATGTGAATTAATCAATGGAGATAAGGGTTGGTATTTGTGTAATGTTCTTGGAAAACACAGCATGCCAAGCCAAGCACCATATTTGGCAATTATTCTGCTTTACCCTGCTTCCACTTTCACTTCCCTGGTTCAATTCTGCCTCTTTAGCTGATGAGCTCTTTCTGCTGTGTGCCTTTACAATGCCTGTGCTGCAAAGCTGTGCTCCCGGCAGAGACCTTCAGCTTGGTGCCTGCCTGAAGAGTATTAATGATCTCACTACAGCTGCATAATGAAGCTAGGTCAAAAGACTATTGCCTGACAGCAATTGAGGCTGCACCTCTCTCTCCCCACCTTTATTTTTCTTTGGAATCACTGCCACAGTTCAGACCTTTGATACTGAGTCATGGTGTAACATATAAGGTTTCAATTAAGAAACACAGGCACTTAAAATTAAAAAGGTGTGGAAGGAAATTAAGACCACAAAACAATTCTTTCCTGGAAAAGATAAGAAATCACTCTTCTCTTCCTGACAAGCCGCACTCTGAACATACGTATGACAACAGGGCTCACCTCTAGCTTTACTTTGAGTAGGATGAGGTGAGCAGCACCAATGCACAAGTTAAGAGTGGCCAGCTACAACACACCCAGGTAATGGTGTAAATCCCCAACAGAACAAGCTGGAGAATCTGTCATCGTGAAAATGGTGTGTGTCTTTGTCTCGGCTGCCTTCTGCTTATAAAACAGAGTTGAACAGAACAAAACTAAAAGCCCTGGGTACCAGAACTTCTGAAGAGATAAGGCGAGAGCTTTCTGCTAGGGGAAGCTCCCTGTCTACTCCAGCACTACACTCTGCTGGCAGGATGCAGGATATAAATGGCATTTAAAACTCTGCCTGGTAACCTCTCAGGACAGTAGCTGCCTTTCACAATCACGTCTTTTGCCAAGGGCTCTGTACCCACCTCCAGAGCTGCCAACAACCACCATTACCACCAAAGCAAATATTTAAAAGAATACCTTGTGCAGAAACAGTGAAGTTATTTTTCCCGTCTGAGAAGAGCAGAAGAGTTGAGGTCTGCAACACAAGTCAAAATCACCTCAGGACTGCTACCTGAGGCCTCAGCCAGCCCAGCTGCAGCTTTTTAAGGAGTCTCAGGGGTGACCCCAGTGTGGGAACTGAAATGAAAGCACCTGGTTGCCTATCTCCATTCTATTACTGAATTTGTTGAACTGCAAGTTAAACTTCATCTTCCTTCTCCAAGGAAGGGATAATCATTTATTGTATGATTATCTGTGGGTGTCTCCACCAAGTCTGTGTGTCTGAAATGTTGAGAAGCACTCTCAGCTTTCTGCAGTGGTTTGTATGGCCCAGCAACTTCTTCATCATAGGATGCTGACTTTCCAGCAATGTAACTTGGAATTCTGATTCACAGAAACGAAAGTTTGGACACAGTGATTTTTGGATGGGAGAGAATGGATAATCTGCTATCACACAGAGAATTGGCCAGATAGACAAGGTCTGAAATGCTAGAAAAGTGTCTCCCCCCAAAAGGAAGGCAGTGTTGTGTAGTTAAGTGCATATCATTTATCAGAGCATCCCATTTCCTGCAGTTCCTAAGTAAATGAGTAAGATTCCAGAGTTGCATCAAGGGAATGGGTTTGGCTTGGAATCCTGCACAGTGACTCATGCTTTCATGAATAAATTCATTTCCTTAGAGAAGCAACACAAAATCACGTGCTCTGCTTAGTCCAGCTATCTAGAGTGTTGATTTAAGAAGCTATTGCAAAAAAATAGAGTTTTACCTAGCTTTATATTGAATGCATAATCCACTGCAGCTGTACTTGCAAACATAACCAACTTTTTAAGGGGAAAAGAAAAACTGGTGTAACTTGGAAGGTCTGGGTATTGAAAGATGTCAGCTAGAAACCATTTTGCAATCAAAAACATATGATGGGCAAAAAAACATTGTGGAAGTCTGGGTGTTCCAGAAGTTGATTGCTATTTACACAGGTCTCCATATTTATTCCCCTCCTGCACATTTAAAAATAGGTTGTAGAAACACAGACCCGTAAACACTAGGAAATGAGAATTGCATCAGCTAGCCCCTCCCCTTCCCCACAATGACAGTGCAGAGAAAACGAGGGCGTGAAGCAGCAAAAGCTCTGGATCTCTGTGACACGTGCGTGGAAGCAGCCAAGGAGAAGGACCCAGAGGTGTATGGATCATGGCTAATCAGTTATGTGCAGAGATACTTGTTAGCGCGAGCCAGGATGAAACTCATCTTTCAGCTTTTTGTTTTCTTAGGAGATCAGTTCAAACGTTTTGATGCGGCTGTACGGACCAAATTGGAGAACACAAAATATGGCTTTTTATGGAGCATGAACCAACCCCCTGTATCTTACCCTGATAAGTATTTCAAAAGAATAATGCAAGAATTCTGGCTCTATGAACTTTCGGTGTCAAGTTCCACTTTGGGGTCTAGGCCTCTCTGGTTCAGGAAAAGACCCTCCATCTTTTTCATGTTGCTTTACAAAACTGAAATGTTTTAAAATTAAGAAATCTCTGCAGTACCACCATCAGGTTGGTATATAAAAACACCTTCACATTTTACAAAGGAGGAATGAAGCCATTAAAGCTGGAAGAAATTGTTCAGGTCTCAGAATAAATCAAAGGGAAAGACAGGACTGGAACATGATGTAGCTATGTGTAGTGCCAGGTCTTTCCCTCACACACGGACACCATGGGAAAGCAAAGCCCTTGATGATGTCAGAGTAGAAGCAGGACTGATCATGCATGGAATAACCCCTAGGATTTTTAAGGGCAAATTAAACCTCAGGTCTCAGGTAGAGTGGAGAAATGCCACTGACCTTTCCAGGGTTGGTCAGCATCCCCAGCAGCTTTGTTACTGAAAACCTCCCAGCTGAACTGTAGGTCACACAGCAGACCTGCAAGTCCTGGTTTGATGTCCTTACTCACCCCTGCAGGACCATCAGATTTGACTCGGTCTGTCATGAGCCAGGACCTGAGCAAAAGGAGAGAGTAGAAATTACATGTCACCATGTAAAACTTCTTGTGTAGTAGCAAAACGGAGAGAAATTTACTAACATTTTATGTTTTATTGAAAATAGCAAAATGGTCACATTAATTACACATTAAACCTTGTGTAACTGTCTCTAGACTTTATTTTTGTGAGAAGGGTCTAATGGTACCTTGTAGTTTAAAGGCAAACATGTTGTTTAATAACAATGTGGCATTGTTTCCATCTGTTATCACTCAAATCCCGACCAAGTGCCACCTGAGGCCAGTGGAAAGGCTCTGCTTCTAACTCCTAGAATAAAAATATAAATGTTTCTACATTCGGCAACTTCTGTTGCTTTATTATTCATGTCTAATCTGTGAAAACTAATATGAAAAGGAGGGCAAGCAGGCTGAGGAAGGGTCAGGCTTCCCTGGAGAGACACTGTCACATTTCTGGCATTCCCATCACTCTATCAACACCACCTCCTGCTACCACGATAAAAGGCAGCAGTGGAAAAAGAACAGGAAGAGTAAAACTCCTTGTCTACACATGTGAGAAAAGTCAGCCCATCCCTACAATCAACCACTTATAGGAAATCAAAACAGACCTGGCCTCCATCTTCCAAGTGCGAGAAAAATGCCTGTAATTTGCTCACCCCGTTCTGTTTGTGCTGTTCTGAGCCTTCTCTCATTGAAGCTCTCTGAGGCAGAAAATCAATGTCAATCATGCCAGATGACTGCTTTCCTCCTGAGCATCTACTGCTGATAATAAGATCACAAAGGCCACATAAAAGGAAAAATTTGGCCATCGCAGCTGCCTTCTCAGTTCTGCAACTGAGATAAATTAACAGGTGAGCTAATATTGGCATATTAAAAACTGACTCTATTTTTTTACGAAGAAAGGGTTCTGATCTACTTATCATCATCGCTGGGAACATACTGGGACCAGGATGGTCTTGAAATATCCCAGCTGGCTTGCTTTGGCCTGCTCTACTAAAAGTAGGACCCCTGGTATCTGAATAGGCACCAGAGAGATAAGGACACGCTGATGCCTTATAGATAACAGAGATTCAGTCTTGGTTCGGTTCTCAGTAACAAGCAAAGCAAACACAAGCAAGGGAAGATGTTTTTGGAACTTACACCCTGAAAACCATGTCCAAGATGATTTTGTCTGAGCCACAGGCTAAGAAGAATCTTGCAATACCAATATTCTTCTTAGGAGCATTGGTCTCATTGTGAGTAGTAAAATACCACTTGCTCTACATTAGTTACGTATTTTTAAATGCTTCTTAGTCTATTCAGCCAGTATTGCCATAGAAGCTTCATATCTTGCATTTCAACTCCTTAGAAGTAAAGGTTTTTATAGAAAAAAAAATTCTTATTGGTCTTCATTCCTGTCAAATGTTCGTTTTCTGTCCTGCCAGATGTCTGTAACCCAAATCTGGATGAGATGTTCAGTCCCATTCATATAGAGCCACTGTAAATACAGATTCCTGGGATGCAGAACTAAACTTCCTAATCCATCCTTGAGGCTTCTGACAGAACAAGATGCTCAGTGAACCCAGAATAATGCAGAATGACAGAACTATGTTTCCTTTTTATCCTGCATTCATGTGGCTTTAGGCCAGCTCAGCATCTACCCACACTTCCCTTCCTTAGTGACCACTCTTCTCTGACATGGCACATCCCACAAGCATCTCTCCTTCCTCCAGCAGCAGCAAGGAACAAAGCACATCTGGTTCTGCAGCCAATAGCCTGTTATATTTAACCTCCTTTGCTGGAAGTGCTGGTCTTTACAATAAGCAGAAATTTGTATTTTTCTGTCTTGTTTCATGCAAATCTAAGCAAATTCTATGTTTCAAGCATTTTTAGATGTTTTCTCTCTTGTGTTTTTTGTTTCTTTTGTTTTGCCAATGGACAGTCAAATAAATGATGAGGCTTTGAGCTATTATTCCTCTTGGATCACCCCAGCAAAAGGGAACTGTCACTGGGATGGTGTGTGATCGGGTGTGCCACAGCAAGATAAGCACCTCAAAAGGAATTCAAGTATGTCCTAGGAGCTGAGGATAGATATGGCCAAAAATCAGTTAGAGTCAGAATCCTGAAAGGAACCTAAAACAGCGATTGTAAAGCTACCGCAACTACAAGAGATGAAAAAAAGAAAAGGAATAAAAAATGATCACTGTAAAAACAAGAATAAGAAAATAAAGGTAACACATCTACTCACACAAGATTAAATGCATACTTACCTGATTTTCAGCGAGGATGAACATTCTAATCCGTGAGGTAAAGACAGAATGCCTAAGAGAAGAGGTAGAAAGCAGAAATGAGTAAAAGATAATAAATGAACACAACTCACAGATGGTGAGCAAAACTCACCGAGTCTGCTGTCTTCCAGCTGGAGCAAGCGGACATTCTCAGTTCCAGAACTCTGACATGCACAAATCCAAAAGATTTTAAGTAAATTTGCCTACTTGAGGGCATTACCACGGGACCAGAGAACAGCAAGTTCTAAGAAGTAAGCCATAGTAGAAACAGTTTGGGCCTGTGCTTTTGATATCTGTGCAGCTCTTCAGAAAAACTTCCAAAGGAAAATCTAACTAAAAACATTATATTTGATGAATAATAAAGGGATAAAAGGTAGCGTGGATTTACTAAAAGCCAGTTTTGTGGGATGACCCACAAAATAGTATAGCATATTATAAAATTGAAGATGCAGGCATTCAGGAAATTTAAAAAAAAATCAAATTGGTTTTGCTTTTTGTTGGGAGTCTTAGCGAGAAATAAGTGAATAGGAGAAGTATTTGGATTTACTAACCAACCGCAGGGTGACAGGAAACTGACAGCATGGTGTGACTGAAAAAGACCAGTGTGAGTCCAGTCATGGAATTTCCAGTAACTTCAGGAAAACGTTAGTGCTGTGTTTGAGGCATCGCTGTCTGAAACACTCCATGCAGCAGCCCCTCTCAGGAGAAAAAGCATTTTAAAACCAGTTAAACTGGGCGAGTTCCACAGAACATCCATCGCAGTGACCAGGGAACTGCTTGCGTGACCATTGCAGGGCTGAAAAGGTTTGGGTTATATAACCTAACACAACAAACGAGTGGGAATTTGATTACACGGAAAGGGAAGTAAACAAAAAACCCCCAAACACCTATTGATTTAGGTGGAAATTAGAAGCTGGTTTCCAGCCACCCGACAAGAGCCCCCATCCGGAACTACCGCCATAAACCCCTGAGAAGGAGCACAAGGCTGTCTGGCACTGCCCGGGCGAGAAACGAGGGCAGGAACGCCTTGAATTCCCCACAAACTCTCCAGAGCCCGAGAGTTTGCTTTCACTCATCCCGGCTAATAACAGAGAGAGTGGAATCTTCCCCGACGAGAGCCCTGAGACGAGCCCCGAGGGGGTGCGCGGCTGAGCGCCTCAGCCCCGCCTCAGCTCCCATCACGGCGCCGGCCGCTCGCCTCGCTTCGCCCTCTCCTCCCCTGCTCCTGCTCCTTCCCGCTGCTCCTTCCCCTTCCCCCTCCTCTCTCTCTCCTCCCCGACGTGTCGGCGGGCACGTCCCCAGCACCGCAGCCCGCCCGCCTTACGTCAGCCGCCCGGCCCTTATTTAAGGCGGCGGCCGCCACCTCCCCCGCTCCGCCGTCACAGCCGCGCTTGGGTGAGGACGCTCGGTAGGTGCGATCGCCGTGGCGGGCTGGGAGGGGTGCAGGGAGGAGGGGAGTGCAAGGAGGGGAATGCAAGAAGGGGGGTTGCAGGAGATGCTGCCCCGCAAACCTCCGGGGGGACGCGGTGGAGCAGGTGGTGCCAAATGGACAAAGTCTGCTCCATGCCGCCTGCTCCGCCGACTCCCCCTGGACGTGCTGGTGTCGGGCACAGCCCTGGGCTTGAGTCCAGCCAGCGTGATTTCCACTCACAATCCCCCCATCATCCCCTCCCTCTATCCCCTTCAGCCGTGGATTAACTTGCCTCCCTTAATCGGTGCGTGTGGCCCCAGGGAGTGATCCTGCAAAGGGACTTGAGGATGGGCTTAGGGCTGCGTTTCAAATACAGCATTAGTGGACCACCTACTACTCCCTTAACTTGTTTCTTTGAAGGGTATGGGACTCTAAAAGCAATATTTTTTTTGAGTTTTTAAGTGTAGCAGACGTGCTTGAGTGGGTGGCTCTCAGCCTTGCGCATTAAAGTGCTTATAGTGCAAAGGGAGGACTTGGCACGTGGAGAGTGCACTACATGGCCGCGCTTCAGGAGGCTTCTGCAAATGAAGACTGACGTAGCTTGGTTGAGTTTTCCTAAATATGGGCATTACTGGCTTCCTGTCCCTCCCCTCAGCCCCAAAACTTACAGTCCGTACCTGCTGCTCTGCTTGGCTTTTCATGCTCTGAACGAGTTGCCGCCTGTTCAGCACTAGAGAGTCGTGTTGTGTCTGTACTTGCATCCGTCTGTGCAGCTGCTCCTGCCCTGGGCTCTTCGGGCTGCTCCCAGTGCAGCTCCCAGTGCAGCACCATTTCCTGGGAAAGCGTGGTATTGGCTTCTATGCAGAAATGGGGATGAACGCACAATCTTCTGTCATCATCGTGCCACTTCGGCACCCGTGGGCTGTCAGAACCCATCTAACCAGGATGCTGTGCAGCTGGCAGCTAAAATGTGAGGGTGGGAGAGATGGTAGCACCAGACTCCAGCCATCTTAATTCAAAACGGTGCAGTTTCATTTCAAAACAAATTCATGATGTGGAGCCTCATGCTATGCTTAAAAAGGGCTTGCCTAAGTGTTGCACGACTTCAGCTCTGGAAAGGCTTCAGGGCACAGAGTACCAGTTTTTCAGGGTGAGAGAACAGAGATTGCCAGATTGTGCTGTGCTTAGAAATACTAAAATGGCTTCCTGTACCTAAATGTAATATGGATAGTCATCTAGAATATCCTGCTGCTGCTGCTGGAGTGCCACCAGCTATATAATATAATCAATGGCTCTCAGGCTGTTTTTGAGGCAAAGCTATGGTGAGCTTGATGAGAGGATTGTCATCAATAATTCAGTTTTGCAATCATTTTGTGGCATACAGGCAGTATTGCCAGATGTTTTATTCATGTGTTTTGTATCCATTTTTGTATCATCCTGGAATAAAGTCTATCTTGCTGGATACAAATATTACAGTGTCAGTAAAAGCTCCAAAGCTTGGAGGAATAATCTGTTGCTTTCCTTTCAGCAGTGCACCATGTCTCTCAAGGATCAGCTCATCCACACTCTCCACAAACAGGAGCACAGTCATGCTGAAAATAAGATTAGCGTGGTTGGTGTGGGTGCAGTCGGAATGGCCTGTGCCATCAGCATCCTCATGAAGGTAAATGTCAAGCTTGGGAGGAAGCAGCAGAACCTGAGACCTAAAAGAGGGGCAAAAAAATAATCTGCCTTATTAGATGAATTTCTGGTTATACAATCCTTTGTTTGGGCCTGAAATGAAGCAACAGTCTTGAAGCTATTGACAGAGAACAAATAGCTGCAGTTCTTGTAAACCAAGTTTGCCTCAGGATGAGACAGCATGTCCTTTATGTACCATTTTATGAGCTGCATTTACCTTTGTGGGACTTGTAGACTCCCTTCTAAGTAGGAATTGTCTAACACTCTAAATACACAAAAAGATGGAGAAGTGAGGAGTTATTTTGTCTCGAGCAGAGTAGACAATGGAATAATTCTTTGCAGTGTGGTCTGGAAAAATTGGTCCTTGACACTCTGAATGACTTGTCCTCTGCATTCAGTTACCGTATTGAAAATGCTGTGGTTAACACCGGGCCTTTTTTTCTTAACTGTCAGATAGGTTGCGTATGAGCCGCTATTAAATTATTCTTCATTATTGTCCTGCTCAATTGTACCACTACTGCACGCAGAACACGGTTATGAGAAGTACAAAGTGAACTCAAGAAAGTGTATATCCCAGGTAACTAATTGAAGGACTCTGGGAAGAAGTGTTAGAGGCGAGCAGAATTGTTTAAGTAGCTTTTAAAGTAATTGTAACTTCACAGTTTAAAAACTGGGGACTTTGGTCAAAGAGGCAGCAAACTTACCATTACCCTTGGTCTCTTGTAGGACTTGGCCGATGAACTCGCCCTCGTTGATGTTGTGGAGGACAAACTCAGAGGAGAGATGCTGGATCTCCAGCATGGCAGCCTCTTCCTTAAAACTCCAAAGATTGTCTCTGGCAAAGGCAAGTAGTTGGCTTTCATGTGCTCATTATTTCAAAATGGAGATAGCCACTTCAGGTCTCACACTGGACAGCCAAGTCTAGCACTTAGCCTGTCACCCTAATTGTTGGGGGAAAGCTCATGGATATAGTACTCAGCTGACTTTTTTTAATACACCTTCTTACAGCCAGTCCAGCTAGGAATTTTCTTCCAGGGTTCACTATTCGATACAGAAAGATGAATTTCTTAAGTACTTGTGCACCTTAGAGAATTTTATTTCACAGCCAGTTAACCCCTGAACTCATTACTGCTTACTTCTGATAACTTTTAGTGGCAGCCTTAAGTAGGGCAAAGGCTTAACCAGCTCATACCTTAATTACAGTGCCCACAGGTAGTAGGTTATGAGGGCAGAGCCTTCTTCCTCTTCTACACAGCACTTACCCTGAATGATGTCCCAACAGCTACCCCTAGTCCCATTTGTGGCTGAGAAGCATGGAGTATCACTGCCTGCAGCTGCATGTTACAATGTTGCCACTTGTGGCAATGAGCCAGAGTCTTAAAATAAAATTTAACTTTCTATAGAGGCAAAGTCTAGGGTAACAATTACCAGGGAATTGCTGCACCCTCAAAGTTGGGAATTTGAGATCTGGGTACAGAAAGGAAGTGAGAACTCCTGTTCTGACCCCTGTGTGTTAAGAGATCATGTTTGACACAGCCTTTTGTCTGCAGATTACAGTGTGACTGCACACTCCAAGCTGGTCATTGTCACTGCTGGTGCCCGGCAGCAAGAAGGAGAGAGCCGCCTTAACTTGGTCCAGCGCAACGTGAATATCTTCAAATTCATCATTCCCAACGTTGTTAAATACAGTCCTGACTGCAAGCTGCTTATTGTCTCAAACCCAGGTTTGTCTTGTGTTGCCATAAGAGGATTTGGCTTAGAGAATAGTGTTTCTTCAGTAAGGTGGCATTAGGGCACAGGCTTTTAGAAAATACTTATGCTGTGGAAGAGATGGCTCCAGGGAGACCTTGGAGAACCTTCCAGTACCTAAAGGGGCCTAAAAGAGAGGCAGACTATTTACAAGGGCATGTAGTGATAGGACATGGGGTAATTGCTTTAACTGAAAGAGATATATCTGGGTTAGCTAAAAGGAAGAAATTTATTGTGAAGGTGGTAAGACACTGGAGCAGTTGGCCCAGGAAAGTTCTGGATGCCCCATTCCTAGAAGTGGTCACGGCGAGGTTGGACGGAGCTTTGAGCAACCTGGTCTAGTGGAAAGTGTTCCTGCCCATGGCAGGGGGTTGGAATGAAATGATCTTTAAGGTCCCTTTCAACCCAAATCATTCTATGATATCCATATAGCAAAAAGTGTCATCTTCCCTCTCCAGGCTCAGCAGTTTGGTCTTCTGAGGAATAAACTTGGGTCTTCAGTCCAAATGACCTTGAGCACAGCAAGGTTCACTGATAATTGCATGCACAGCATAAAGGCAGAGCTGAGAGACTGTTTAAAAACAGCCCTTATGTTGTATAAAACAGCTATTATGTTAGTCCACTGCAGTGCCTGGCCACGGACACTGCTTTGTGCTCCGTTCCATGCAACTAGCATGCAGGTAAAATACTTTCAGATGAATGGAAGGTACCATCCTCATTATCAATTTGCTCATGAGTGGCACTTGTTATCCCCCTGTTCTCCCTACAGTGGATATTTTGACCTATGTGGCCTGGAAGATCAGTGGCTTTCCCAAACACCGTGTGATCGGCAGTGGCTGCAATCTGGACTCTGCCCGTTTCCGCCACCTCATGGGAGAAAGGCTGGGCATCCACCCTCTGAGCTGCCACGGATGGATTGTTGGAGAGCATGGAGATTCCAGTGGTAAGGGTGAAATTGGGTCTGGCTGTTACACAGAACTCCCTGATGCTTTGTTTGCCAGAAACACCTTAAAAAGCCACAGCAAAACATTGCTCCAAAACCTTTGCACTGCAGCACCTTAAAGATGCAAGTCCTGATTTAGGTCTTTTGCTGCACAGAGTAACCCTAGATGATCTATATTTGACCTGAGTGACTGTGCTTGAAAAGGTCATTTCTGTAACCTGAGGTGGCTAAACATTTCTAGGCTAAATTGTTCCCGTAACTCCCAAAAAAACCCCCAAACTGAAGCAGCAAGAGGATAAAGTTCTCTGCCAGGGCCTCTCAAAGATCTGTGCCAGACCTACTGGCAGTCACTCAGCTGCCATTTACTGGCATCTCTTAATTACTGTATATAGGAATTGAAGTGCAGAGGCAAGTCTGGAAGACAGGAGAAAGCACAACTTTCTCTTTATTTAACCTGTACTTTTCCAAGCAGCACCGGAGCAGTCCTGTCTGCTTCCTGACACCCACCAGAATGCACTTGGAATCACTTCTTATTTTGAGAAAACTTTGCAAAATAGAGTGACTGTCAGTGTAGTTCATGTTGCCCAGGTATTTCACTTTAACAAAGGTGTATTGAAACTTTGTGACACCGTGTATGAATGTTGCTGTGCTCCTAGGTTCTCAGCCTGCAATTTAGATTGGCCTTAGAGGTCACACTGTATTTAAAGTCATAGCTAAATCCTAAGTGATGTGTTGCCGATTAATCCAGCTAGATCTTACGTTAACTGTTAATTTGAGAAGGACTAAGTGTTGTGAGATAATTAATCTATGTGCAACTCTCAGTACCTGTTTGGAGCGGAGTGAATGTTGCTGGCGTTTCTCTGAAGGCTCTTCATCCAGACTTGGGAACTGATGGAGACAAGGAACACTGGAAAGAGGTCCATAAGCAGGTTGTGGACAGGTAAATACTGGTTTGGCCTTTTTATAAATTTCAACGCCAGAACAAATCACGAAGAGCTGAAAAATCTCTGAACTGCAGTACGCAGATCTAGAATACCTCAGTAGCCCCAAATGTCAGGATGCAAACATAATAAAACATGAAATAATATTTTAAGGAGTAATGTAGATTTGGCAGTTAAATTTTCATGATTAGTAAACTTTAAATTAGGGAGGAGCTTAAACTTCTGGGCTTCCAGTATAACTGTGGGGACTAGTGTAAAATGCAAATAGAATTATTCACTGCTGAGTTCATTTTGGTCCTGCCAGCAAAACAGTCAAGCTTCTGATGCCTCCAAATTGATCAGGACACCTCCAAAAGCCTTTCTTACAAACTTGAAGCATTTTGGTTGATGGTACTTGTTCTTTAATGAGCGTCTGTGTGTCTGCAGTGCCTATGAGGTGATCAAACTGAAGGGGTACACATCCTGGGCTATTGGCCTTTCTGTGGGAGACCTAGCTGAAAGCATTATGAAGAATTTAAGGAGAGTGCACCCCATTTCTACAATTGTTAAGGTGAGCAGCCCTTTTTTGCTAGTATCTGTCTTACTGAGAATTAAATCTCTCTGGAATTCTGAAAAACAGTGATCACTTTCTAGTTTAATTTCAGCTAAATTTAGTTACCTGATAGGATATTCTATGAAATACACAGACACGCATAAATTCCAGCCTAACAATCCGTATGTACTTTTCAGGGCTTGCATGGAATAAAAGAAGATGTCTTCCTAAGTGTTCCTTGTGTACTGGGCAATAATGGCATCACTGATGTAGTAAAGATGATCCTAAAACCTGAGGAAGAGGACAAATTAAGGAAGAGTGCAGACACACTGTGGGCAATCCAGAAGGAACTACAGTTTTAAACCTGCCCAAGCAGTTTTTGGCTCTTAGCAGTTTAATGGGTTTAGTGGTTTGTCTTACGTTGCACTTTCCAAGTAAGTCAAATCTTTCAATGTATTATCTCAACTAGAACACACAAAAAGCTCAAATCTGAACAATGGAGTTTCCTGAAGATAGCATTAGGAAACTAATCTGGGGTTTTCCCTGTTCACAGACACCCATGTTCTTAGCCAGAGCTAGATAACCTAGTCAGTCTTGTTCAGTGAAGTGGTATGACAGAAATCCAGCAATCAAAGCAGCACTGCCTAAAAAACCCTTTGCCTTTTCCTCATCTTGTTTCATGTTGGTTCAAAGGAATAAGGAGTAAGTAATTGCTACACAATGTGAAACCAAAGACTTTTCTTGAAGTTAAAGGATTGTCAAGCCAATTGACCAACCTTCTCTGCCAGCTGAATAGCTTAAATATTTCACTGTTGATAGGTCCAAGTGTATTTTCCTAACACTGCTTTGGAATTTTTGTGGATATTTTTTTCTTAGAGAACCTTATTTTTGTGTACTATATCAGTCTAGTTGTAAGTTCTGTCTCCTGAGCATGTTTAAAAAATGGTAAGACTTCTGTGTGCAACAAGACAGTGACTGTTCAACTGTAGTACCAACTACAACACCAAATAAACCACAAACTGTTACTTCTGTCTCCTTGTTTTCCTTAATAGGGCTTTGTCTCCCACATGTAGCTCTGTTTCCACCCACCTAAATCAATTCCATTTTTCAGGTCATACTAACTCCAACATCACCTGTGTAATAATGCTGTGTGTGCAGCTGTGCTGGAGGCTCCAGGCAGTTATGTAGTTATGGAAGTCTCAGCCAGTTTTTTAAAATGAACTCCAACCTCTTCAGAGCCAACAGTAACATGAAAAGCCTTAAGGCAAAGGCTCAGTCTTAAGCCATGCTGGTTATGGTGCTGAGACCAAGAACCTTTGGAGTTTTCCGTTTTCACTGGTCATAGTAAATGTGAATTTTTCCAGTTTGGCACAATGTCTTCCAAATGTCACAAGTAAAGTGCAAGTATGGTCAAGCTGACACTGCATAAGGCAGGCCCTGTTTGAAAGAATGCACATCATACACAGTTCTGTAGAGGAAGAAAATATGCAACAAGTTTTATTCAGCGTTAAGTCCACCAGCACAAAGGTTACAGGAGATAGAAAGTGCATTAATAAAAGCTAGTCTTTACCAAAAAGAAAATATATTATTGATTCAAAATATCTTACACTTGAATGATGTAATAACTTACTCTGGGCACCTACTGATTAAGAGAAAGATCAAGAGAACAGCTGCTTCATAAGGAAATCTAACTTCCCAGGTAAAGTCTGGGAATTTAGTAGAGATCACTGAGTCCAGCAGTCTTCCTTGCTTTCTGCATCAGTGCCCTCAGCTGGAACTGCTTGCGAGACAGAAGACGTACATGCTGCAGAAAGAAAAACAACAGCTGCCCGTTGGTGAAGTTCTGATAAAAACTTAGTAATACTGCAATACAAATGTTCAAAGCATGGCACGTTCTGGGACCCAAATGGGGTGTCAGTTTTTTGGAAACACTAAATTCACTATTCTACTAAATGGCATTTTCTTGCCTTGAAATGACTGGCAGATGGCTACCAAATGCAATCACTACAGTTTATTTTTTGTGATTTTTAATTATTAACAAATTCATTAAATTGTAATAATAAATAATTAATTATTAACTCCACACATATTCTTATCAAAGTAATAATATGCACTCCAAGGTGAAATCAGATGAATGCACTTCCCCTGGGGCAGAGAACAATTCTTCTAATGGCAGATAAACAGAACTAGGAAAGTATACAAGAAGGAAACAATATGACTTTGTATCTATAATGCTTTTAAAATTGGTCTTTTAATTCTGAAATTACTTTCTAAAACTTATGCTTGAATGTATAAATACTCCTGTTCCTACAGGATCCTTTTCTGTGAGGAGATCATGAACATTAGTAAGCTGAACCAAAGAGTCCAAAGTAAACGCATTTAAAATGCACATCTTAAAAACATCCCAAGAAACCTACCTTTAAAAAGACATCTAAATCTATCACTCCACGTCTCAACGCTTCCCCAAGGTAGAAGATGGTGTCTTCAATTGCATTTTCCTCTGCATATAAGTTCAGGATCTGCTTGTAAAGCGGTGCTGTAGGAATAATAACTTCATCTATGTCATTATTTTCTGACTGACTTTCCATTTTCTCTAAGGCAGAACTGAGCTCCTCATCCTTCTTTTTGAGAAGTTCAATGTTCTTGTCAACTTCAGCCTAAAAACAATTAAGATGTTTATTTATCTTCTTGTGATACAATTGTCTAGATGAAAGATTTTTAGACACAGTACATTCTGTACTTATCTGCTTATTTTGATTATGATTTTAACACAAGAAAGAGCTATCGATCTGTAGATTTCAGATTCTTTCCTTTTAAAAAAGTAACATCTGCTTTAGATAATGTCAATCCATTACCCCTTTAAACTGTAGAGAAGGCATGCCAACACTCCAAGCATTTCCAAGTTGCCACATTAGGAAAAATAATCATTTAAGCTAGCTAAAGATAATAAAAGAAAAGCCAAAGTAATTATTTTCTTTGGAGTGGGGTATCCCCAGTTCTCTAGTCCAATTAATAATTTATAATAATTTTTTAAACCACATCTGAACACTGAGCTGATTTCAGAAACTGTTCATCAATCCCAAAATCTTACTCCTGAGCAGCAGTGCAAGGAGCAGATGGACTAAGCAGAAGATGCCTTACTGAAAAATGGCAGGAATTTCTGAGCATACTGTGAGTAGGAAGAGACTTCTGGGAAAGGAGAAGGTATACAAGGAGGCTGTGACCAAAATCAGTGTTCTGTGCACTAAGACACTGAAATGTTCTCCAGTGCTGCTGTTACACATTATTATCAAGAAATTGAGACATAATTATGAAATAATCTCACACCACTAACAACTTTCACAGGAAGGATGGGGAAAAATAATACTGTTCCTCTACTACTGAGCAACAACTTTTGTAAGACATGCAGGACACTGCATCTCATGGTCACTGCTATTTCTGACTATTTTTAGTCTGAGCACATGCACCCAACTGCAAAAGAGAAAATGCACTGGAAGCTTCGTTAGTTCTATCATGCTTAAGAATTACTTAATTACAAGCTTCTGTTCACTACTAGGAACAGATAGGCAGCAGTGACTCGTCTCAGCTTACCACTTCCTGGTCCAGGCGAGTTACCATCTCTTCCAGCTTCTGATGTCCTTTCTTCAGGTCCTCTTCTGTGCGTTTCAAGGCGTTGAGCTCAGCTTGTGCGCGATCCATCTCCTCCTTCATCCTCCATCTCAGCTTGTCACTGACTGCCGAGATGAGGGAAGCGCGGATGGTGTCCTCGCTGATGGTACCATCTCTGCTGGGTCCTGCACAAGAAGGTTTCACAAGCACAAGATTAATGCTGGGATGCACTGGCTGCAGTATAAAGCCAGCTGGAATTAGCAACTGGCCAAGTTGCTGCATGTACTTCAGCAATGTGAGACAGTAAAATAAACTGCTCTCCATAATAATTTCCAGAAGCAGCAGAGACCACAGTGAGATAACATACATTAGGATGGACACAAGTAAATTTAAGGGTATGCATTCATTCGTTCACTTCACTATTCCAACATCCACACTCTTTTAAAAATTTAAAAATGGGCTGGCCATTTCACCTGAAGTCCATAAATATTATCAGTCTGAGACCTTTTAAAGAAGAATAACAGTTAATGGCTGGATGTATTCAAACCACAATTAATGTAACAGCTGGCTTGAGACAATGAATTTGCCTACTGCAGGTATTATTTTGGGGGTTTTTTTCAGAATTACCTGGCCTGGTAAGGAAAGTTTTAAACTAGGAAAGACAAAGGGAGAGTTATAGAGACCACCCATGCAGCTCAAGTGGAGATACTTCCAGGGAGGGCATGCAGCCCGGGTTCTCATGGGGAACCACCTTGACATCTGCTGGAGGGACAACACAGCCAGGAACACACTATCCAGGAGATTCCTGGAAAGCACTGACAATAATTTTCTGACACAGATGCAGCCAACAAGGAAAGATGTGCTGCTGGACCTTATATAATCAACAAGGAATGTCTGGATGGAGATGTGAAGGTTGGGGCAGCCATGGCTACAGTGTCCATGAGATCATGGAGTTCCATATCCCACAAGGAGAGAGCAGGGCAATGAATAAGATTGCAACCCTGTACTTTAGGAGAGCTAACTTTGGCCTCTTCAGGGACCTTCTTGGAAGCATTCCATGGGAATTTACCACAGAGGGAAGAGAGGTCCAAGAGAGCAGGTGAATATTCAAGGATCACTTCCCCCAAGCTCAAGAACAGTGCATCTCTACATAGGCAAGTGAGCAGAACGGGCAGAAGACCTGAACATGCTTTTGCAAATCAGCCTTTCAAGGATAATTTCAAGAGTCTGTCACTAACACCTGTTTAAACAGAAAGGTAAGTACTTTGTGTCTGTCACAGGAAGTGTGACGTGTCTCCAGACCAGGGAACTCAGAGTGGTCTAGAGAATGTGAAGTGGCTACTGGTGATACTTATCGCAAACCACGTCAATTATTCTGTGGGAATATCTGGAGGGCCACAGTTTCCCCACGCTTGTGTCTCACACCTTTGAGATCAATGAAATTTCAGCTGGATTGTAACAACTACTGACAAAGCAAGAATTACAGCAGCTTTTCTGCCTAAACTTTACAACTCCTACGAATGAAACGCAGAGAGATTTGAAGCTCTATAACTGCAAAGAAAATATGCAAGAAGAATTTTTACCAGAGTATCTTTTAAGACAGAGACACAGCTAGCAAAACCCTGAAGCTGTTACAGCATTATGTACATCACATTTCCCAGTGCCCTATATTTCAAAAAACAACCAGGTGAAAAAATATTCATCACTGCTCACATGAATCTTCTATAGTTGGAGAGGGGTTTTTTTGGCTTCTGCTAACAAAACAAGACTGCATAAATTTGTCTCTCTTCCCTGTGTTTTTTACTCTGTTCATGTCCACAAAACCTACACCAAGCTATAGGGGTGGAAAAATAAAGCTATGCAAATGAATGACAGGAACTACAGGAAGAAGCACATCATGCTCCCTAATCCACCAAAGCCTTCTAAAATACAGAAAACATAAATTTTGATCATTACTAATGTGAGCACTTTACATACATATAAATTGCACCAGAATATGTGCACTTTTTTCAAAAAATAAGCAAATTACCATTGAAAAATAAAGAGATTGAATTATTAAACAACTGGTGCAAAGACAGCCTTAGGAAAATACGAGTGTCCCAATATTTCATCTGATTTACAGTTCCGGCCTAAAAAATTCACCCTGTTGCTAGTCAACAAGACAATTTGCAAAATTTGGTTAACTAGTAGAGCCAACAATGGAAGTCCTCAAATAGCACCATACACACAAACCCAGGAATCCATCATTCTGCTTCTTATGAAAAGGAGAAAAGAACAGCACTTTCTACATGCAAAAGTAAAACTTGAACCAAGTCAGTCAAACTATCTGGGACAAAGAGTTTATTCACTGTTTAGGACTTCCTGTTTAAGGCAGACAATTGTTCCCAATTAAAAAGGCCTGACTTCCCTCCATAAAACAGCATTAGCATGATTTTAGTTACTGTTTACATAACGAATTATTTTCTAACACAAAGTCAGAATCAGCCAGAACCAGTATCAGTAGAACTTATGTTTACTTTCTTTTCTTATGTTTTACTGACATCCCTCACTCAGGGAATTTTTATGAAAGGCTCACTTTAACAGTAAAGTAGGACAGAGAAAAAAAAATAAAATCACAATACACTTAACACAATGAAAGTTCACACAGAAATGCCACCAGATAAGGAAGAGGTCTTTGAACATAAAAAGCATAATTTTAATTCAGCTCAATCAATGTATCTTCTTAAAGAGCATGAACTCGTACCATCTTCTGTCACTTCCATAATTAGCCCAGCTTGGGGAAGATTCCATGGCACATGGTCATTAAATCCACAGAACTCTGAAACCTTTAACCTTTACTACGCAGAGTCTGGTTTCAGAAGTGACCTTACAGAATCATCAAATCAGTAACTGCAGCAGAAAGGTAAATAATGGCAGATGACTGAACAGAAAGAAAAAGCTTGAAGGACTATTTGAAAAACCAGTGATTGTTAAAAACTTGAGCTACTTTGCATGAACATTTTCATTCAGTTCCAACTAGGCTCACTATAGGAAACAGACCACCACCACCCACACAAAACTGTGAAATTGAAGCAACTG
This sequence comes from Falcunculus frontatus, assembly GCA_013398115.1. Lineage (NCBI taxonomy): Eukaryota > Metazoa > Chordata > Aves > Passeriformes > Falcunculus > Falcunculus frontatus. Next base: position 1,996,156 of record VZRV01005009.1, read on the forward strand.
ATATGCACCTAAATAAACCATCACAATAAACTACAGCTAAACAAACAAACAAACTGTGTAGGAAAGAAACATTTTCAGTTGAAAGGAAAAAACAATACTCTACTGTAAAAAACACCCAACAAAACAAACACAACAACAAAAACACCTCACAATATTTTAAATATAGGGGATGATTAAAGAGATGTGTTTGCATTTCATCTGGCACAAGGGATAAGCCATGTAAAACAGTGTAGGAATTTTACATAGCTGCAGCAAATGAGTCAGTGTAATGTTAAATGGTCACTATGAAACCTGGCACTACAACACGGTATCACAGATGATCTAACTCGGGACTGGAAGAGTCTTCTATCTTTGGCAGATATTGCACCTCTGTTCATCTTCAGTGGGGACAAAAGGGGAAGAAATGAAGCAGAACATATCTATATTTTAAATTAACTCTCTGCTATATAAAGGCAAAACTGGATTTGTTTGAGAAAGACACAGCAGAAAGCCAACATTCCCTAGAAATGTTAGCAGCTCCCTATTCGAGAGCCAGTGGAGAGCATTAATTCTCCAGGACACAAGTGCAGCCCCACAACATTGGAGCACTCTTTGAGGTTCTTGCGTGGGACAGCAGCTTCCTTGCACCGTGCATGGCAGACCCACATCGCCTCAGAGTGGAGGGGACCCCTGAAGCAGCCAAGAACTTTCAGAAAAGACTTTCTTAATTGAAAAGGCTGAAAGAACTTGGACACAAAGGACAGGATCAGGCACAAGAAAAGTACAACATACAACTTACTGCTGCTTTCAAATTCTGTAGTAACAGAACTCCTCAGATATTTTAGGAAGAGTAAAGTAGAAGCATCTCTCTTCCCTTGCCTTGTCCCCATGCATGTGAAGCAAAATCACAAAATACACACAGTTCTGGAAAGAAAAGACATCCTATGACTCTAACCCAGGCAATTCCATAAATTGGGAGTTCACACATTAAATGAAGAACCTACAGATGCACTTTTAAATTATGGTGCTCAAGAGTCTACAATGGATTGATAATGCAAACAATGTCACAACAGAATCTACGCCCTCACCATATAACTGTGCCAAAAGGACTATCAACAGCTGGAAAGTTACTGCACCAGCTTCCTACCTAACTAGATGACATTTATCACTGGTTCCCAGTCTTCAACATACACACTACAAGTGAGGGGCAGAGTGGAAAGCAAGCTCATGCCCTGTGTCAGCAAAGGGCCACAGAGCAGGAGACTGGAAAAAGACACATGTGAATACCCTAAATCCTGATGCTGACTGAAGGGAACAAAGGAGGAAGTGACAAGTAGAGATCAATAAGAAGCTACAGGGAAGAGGCTAGAGAAGAAACTCACTAAAAATGAAGCTCATTCCAAACTGCTACTTTAGAAAGTTACTACTTTTGGAGGAAAGAAAGTATAAATAGAGTCCAGGAGATGTTTAAATGATGACAAAGGTATTTTTCTAAACCATGATCAGAGAAATGCAGAAAATCAAAAGTCACCAACAGTTAAAGGGTGAGGAAAAACCATGTAGTTACATGCAGTGCTCTTCAAAATATTCACAGAGCACACGCAAGGTATCGCATAAACCCAGGAATGTATCGAATTCCTGGCTGAATAAAATGTAAGGTGAAGGACATAAAATGTATTTTTTTCTTCCTTTGAATAAATTTTAATTAAAGATCAATACTCTGGAAGTTAAGAGTAAGAACAACATGTTCCTTTTTCCATTTTATTTCTTTACATATCAGTTATATGGAGAAGCTTTACTGCAGAAAAATCCTTTCCAAAGCACTCACCAACAGTGGTGACAGGAGGCTGAGAAGGGTAGTACTGAACACTTGTGGTTGCTGGAAATGGAACACCACTTGGATAAGGATAGTTTGGGTAGCTGCTTTGACAAAGAAAGATATGCTAATGTTATGCAACTATTAGTAAAATATCATCCACCTACACTATCTTTATTGCCACCATGCTAAACATTCATTTACATAATAAAATGTTAAAATTGCAGGCCTTTTCCCTGTTCACATTAACATCTTTCACAACTGGTAGTTCTGGTATTATTAGAGTTTCAGATGAAAAGGTATCTCGTTATTGCCTGGTCAACATTTGGATAACAAATTCTCCTAAATCTTCTTAGTCTTGCTACATGAAACCCCACAAGTATCCAAAAGAAATTATTCTAGCTACAAACTCCCAAACAGCAATCTTAAATTAGTAATTTTTCATATGAGAAGAGTTAAAAAGATGACTGATGAACTGCTTTATGTAAACCTAAAAATCCCATGCAAAATAAGGTTGCAAGGTGAAACAAACTCCCCCAGAAATTCTCAGTCCTGCTCTGAAGGACAAAGAAGGCAAAAAGTATTCATTTGCTCACTGAAACAATTGTGAGGTGACACATGACAGTCTACAACACCTTCCTAAAATACATTTGCTATCAACTAAAACAAGGACACAAATTAGTCAGTACTAGACTGACAAACATCTGCATGCAGCAGAGTATTTTATGGTCCACAAACCCATGCAAAATATAAAATAAGCATACTCTGTCTCTCTTCAGGTAACTGCAAATTTAATAGTTCTTAAAACCTTCCTATTAATTCATATATTATATATTTTAAAAACAGTTTTTCCATTACTTTTGTACAAACATTAAGAGCACCTTAAATAAACAATTTAGGAGGAAAAAACATGCTGTAAGAAATTTAAAAAATCCTAACTTTTCTCCTCTTAAATATAACACTCCCTGTCCTTCCCAATCCTCACAGGTGTTTACATTTTAAATTTTTTTAAAATCAAAATGCTCCATATTACAGCAACATCTCATATGCTCCTAACACAAAATCAGGACATAAGGATATTAATAATAAAACAAATTAATTATGATGTAAAAAACATAAGTACACACTAGGAGGCAGTAGTCAACATCTCACTATTTACTGAGACAGATCTACAAGTCTTCTGGAAATGCTTTATTCCAAAGTATTATATAGAAAAAAAATCTTGGTTAATATTAATAAAAAGCTTTTAAAGTAACTTTGTGTCCTTCAAATCCCCTTAGAATAGTCTGAATTAAGCCCACATTTATGCTGGAGTCAAGGTTTGTATTAAATCAGCAATGTTTTCTTCAATTTTTGAGTTCTTAACTAAATCTTGACTTTTAGGGGTACATTTCTTTCTATGTCATATTAATATATCAACCTCATAAAAACATGAGTGAAGGAAGACAACAGCTGGGAGCTAGGTAATTTGAAAATATATTTATCACCCAAATATATTGTATTTGAAGCAACACTAAGAAAGCTACACCTTCCTCCAACCTTCTTTTGGCTACTGAGAAGAACTCACTTTTAACAAACCCTCCCAACATGAATAATTATACAACAAATACACCATATGAAAATACAACTATGCTGAGACACTCTTCAGTGAAACTCTCTGTCAGGGAAATGATGATGGTTTAAAAGAGCTCTTACCTTGGGTTAGGAGTGCTCGATGGTGGATAGGGAGATATTCCACCTGGAATTCCCGGCACATAGGAAGCTAAATAAAACAAGGATTTTGTGTTTTTTAACATTTCAGAAGTTAAAACCCTCAATGTAAGGAAGTTCTTCCTCACATAAAAATAAACTTATTGTTATACTGATTTTTTTTCTTCATCGTTACTAACCACTGCTTGGATAAAAATAGGTATTGATTTAAAAATGCACAACAAGTAGGTGTACAAAGAAAAAAAAAGAACCTGCTGCTAGGTTCAGAAAAAAAAGAAGCATGTTATTAAAGATGACCCACCTGAAGAGCTGTCTCCATTTTTTATACAGTAGGTGAAAAAATAATTTAACCTTACTAGCCAATGATCTTTATTCACTAAATAACAAGTGCATAATTTAAGTACCTTCAGAGTAGTTAATTATCTGTTTAATGATCCAATCATGTCCTTATCCAGTAATTTCTGCTACTTAGAAGTTACATTTGAACATTTGTTATCAGCACATAAAAACATCTAAAGCTTTAACAGTCTTAGCAATTCTAAGATTTTTCTTGAAAAGCTGACTAAGTTTATGTTTTGGACATACTTATTCCACATTTCTAGCAATCTTAGGAATATTACATCAAGTAACATTTTTTAAAGAGCTGAGCTATTTCCACCCTTCCATGCTTTCAAATGATTAAAATTTTTGTCAAAGGACTTAATTTTTTCTTAAACAATGTATCTATAACTTGAAAAAACCCAAACCCTAAATGTCTGTAAAGTAAGTAAAGTCTGATTACACTAGTAAAACTAAGCAGCTGTTAATAATTTCAAAACCCTGAAACATTTTCACTAAAATTGCTTCAGCTATGAAGTAATTCCTAGTATTTCAGTTCAATTCAATTCAAAATAGTAATTCAAAGCACTTCAGCTTTGAGTGACTACAAGAGTAATCAAGTGTGGTTCATTGAAGGTTTGTCCTCAAGGCACAAGTCACAGCCTCTGCTAAAACTACGCTTATACTGACCCCCACTGTTCCTGGAAAATCAGGACAATCCAAGCATCTGGTGCTCTCAAAGGCAGAGCAGCCACAGACAAGCTAAAAAGTCCCAAACATCTGCCTTTAGTCAATTATTCCTAATGGTCCCATTCATGTTTGCTACCCCTTTTCTCACAGGTTCAGAGCCCAAACCCTTGCTAAAAATGGCTTCTGCTGGAAATGGCAACGAACAGCACTTCAGCCTTTCAAATGTAACACTGTGATCAAGTAAAAGTCATATTTCAATAGAAAATGGACACAGCCTTAAAAATCCAACAAAAACAAATAACCACAAATACAGCTACTCTACCATTAAATTCATGTGGAACTGTTATAACATCATTAATCAATCCCCACCTAATCTGCTCCCCCTCCCCTACTGTCCTAATCTTTGGCTTGAGGAGGTCTTTGCTAGTGGATTTTTTGGGTTTTTTCCACCCAATACAGAGTCTCCTCCTGGAAGAATTTCTAGGATTTTCTGTTTCCCACTTCCTCTTTTTCCTCTACCTACCTTCCTATCCCCAGTCTTTAAAATAAGATGCCTCTAGATCTTTAAAGAAAGAAACTATTTTAAAAGTCTTGAGGATTTTTGCAAGAAAATAAGAATGGGTACCAAGTCAGAACACCAAATCAACAGAGAATAAACAACAAGAAAATCACAAGGCAGGGTTTTTTTTAATATTCAGCCAGCAATTTGAAAAAAAACAAAAAACACACAAACAGGAGCATGGGCCTAGGAAATACAAGCAGTAAGCATGCTTGTGCTTATGAAATCAATGATTGCAGGATACTTAAAAGATGAGCTTATATTATTAGAACAAAAACCACTGAGATACAAAGTTATTTGAATAATCTCTTTTTAAGTCTAATCTTGGAATGTTGACAGGACAGTGGTTGCTTTGAGGAGCTTGGGAGTGTTTGAGTGCGTTCTGGTTTTGTCTGGGTTTTGCTTTGTTGTAATACAAACTTGATTTTTCCCCTCCAAAACCCCAAATCCCCCACAAATTCTTAGACTCATAGAACCTTTCAGATTGGAAAAGACCTTTAAGATCATTGAGTCCAACAAGGTAGAGCCCAGGTGAATTCATTAGCCAGCAATATAAAAAGTAAAACGCATTATTTGTAGGCAAACTGTGCAGGGCAACAATCCCTTTGAAATATTAATATGATTGTTTGCAGAAATCAGTAGTGAAGAGCACTTACTGGTTGGTGGGCCTGTTGCCTGATATGGTGGGTAGCTGGAGGAAGCAGTAGGCCGAGAAAAGACTGGAGGTTCATCTCCAAACACAACAATCATGACCTGGATCAGCTCCAACAAGTCTGACTGCGGCTGGGAGGGAAAGCAAATCACAAGTTTTTCATTTTACTAACAGAGAGTTTAGCTGAGTGTAGCAACAAGAGGATACCATTCCATCAGCTCTCAAAAGCATTCCTTTTATTTGTGGGTTTAAATTTTCTTAAAGTGCATATCTCTATCTGTATACATATGGGCATAATTAACTTCCTTTCTGCATTCCCTTACAGACACCAAACCCAGCCATCTTCTACTCAAAACCATATAGCACAATACACCAGCATCCACATTTACACCCAGAATAAACTGGGTAATACACAGTTCCATATCAACTGCAGGACAATAAGTGACTGGCTATAAATGTCCAATGATGGATTATAGTAATACTTTAAAAAATTAAATCCACCCCCCAACATGAAAAACATACAGATCCCCAAGTTTTTTAGACATTTCAATTTCATACACCACAGCTTTTGCTCCAATTCAGAATGTCTCAATAGAAAAAAATATTTTAACCCACTAAGGAGTAGCAAAAACTTCTTTCAAATAGTTAAACAAGGCTTCTCTGTTTATAACTACACTTAATATAGGCATTTCATTTTGCCAAAATAATAACAAGCATCATGAATGCAGCACCAGATTAAATATACCAAATCCAAGTTTACTTAGCTCTATAGTCCACTTATTTTTACTAACCTCTCAAACTGAAAGTATTCTGTATCAGCTGTACCTTAGATGATCCTCTTGTTTGTGCAACACCTGCATCCTGACCCGGGCACTCTTTTTCCACTATTACTATACAAGCACAGAACTACCACCCCTCCTCAATAAATGTATTCCTGTTAATCCCTTTTTACAGAACTATGCATCTTGTATCATTTTCCTATTCTCGTCAAGACAGTTTATCCTCTTTACAAGTCCATGTTTTGACCAAAACTTCTGTGAGGCCTGCACTGCTCAACACCTCTATTTCTTGGTAAAGGAAATATATCCATATACATGAGGTTGCAGGAACGTCTACATAAAGGAGGCCAAGTGCTTGTACAAGTCTGTTTAAGTCATAGATGTTTTAAATAAATTTATAACTTCCCTTTCGTAAACATTCTTATCTCACAAATCTTCACATCAATGTCCTGCCAGGGGAGAGGACACCTTACACTGCACTGTTTAATTAGACAAGTTGTAACTAAAGATGCAATTACACCAAATAACCAGAACACAGAATCCAACATCCTGAACTTTAAGACATTCAAAAACCACCCCCCCAGTTGATTTTATTAAAAAAATAGTTCAATATCTCTAATAAAGACGATGTTTTTTATTAAAAATGATACAACTATCTCAAAGAATGTAGAATAAGCAGTTTGAGAATTTCAAGTTCCCTATACTTACATATTTCCACTCATGCAGGTAGGGAAGGTATATCTTTCCATTTGCATCAACATGCTTCCCAGTTTTTATTGTCATAGAGCTAGTGGGTTTGACAAAACAAATTGGGGGGTTGAAAGGGTAGGTGTCCAGCAGCCACAAGCAAATTGGGATATTATATGTGTTACCTAGAGAAGATAGTTTGAAAGATTTTAAAAGTTATTTCAATTCTTCAACTGTCCTCCTGTATTCAGATTCATAAAAAACTCCTAAGCCCAGTAAACTCAACTGTACAAAGTTAGAAACTGAAGCCAAAATCTACTAATAATATTCAGTGAATAGATAACACTGCGGACACAAACTCAACATTTTTCAGAACAATTTAACTTTGATTTACAATTATCATTTACCACGAATACACAATTGCATTTGTTCTACAATGCAACATCACAAGACTCTAATCTGAATTATTGTTAGCTGCAGCAATAAATGGTTTGCAACCCTCAGTCAGCTGACAAGCTCGAAAAAACATGCAATACTGATAGAAAAAAGAGGTTACAAAGCTGTAAAAGACTGAAGAAGCAACGCTCAGCATTCAAATTTTATCCTGCAGCGAAAATAGAGAACAATTTCTTAAAAATATTTTACATTGGACAAGTAAAGGATTTCAAGAAAAGAGTGATCACCGAAGTACTAAGTAAGGACAACTGTAAGTAAGTTTTTCATATAATTTGGGAAAATAATGGGAATAATGAAAATTGTAGTAAATGCATACCTCTGTAAGGCACAGGAATGGTTCCACTGAGGCTCATCAACTCCCTAGATGAACCATCATTAAAAACTGAAAGGGAACAAACAATATTTTTAAATCAAACATATTGGTTATGTTAATCTCTGTACAGGTTATACCCCATCTATTTATTGGCAGATGTTTTCACAAGTTACACACATATAAATATAAACTCAGCCTGAAAGGTTCAGCTCCTGCACATTTATGGATTAACAAATGATTGTCCGCAGTCAGGTAACTCCTTATGAATAACACACTTCTGAGAAGTGAATGACTAATCATTGCTAAACTACCTTCTCTACAAATAAAACTGTTTCCTCATTCAATGACCAAATAAAATGTTGGAACCTTGCAAATTGCAAGTAATGCAAATTGCTGCAAACATAATCTGAACTCAAACTTGATTTTAAAAAAATAGCTGTCATATGAGGTTTATAATTTCTTATGTTTTCTTTAAAAAAACAGGTGAGCAAGAATACTGAAAATTACTGGGTCACAGGCATTTATTACAGAATCAGTAAAGGTAATCTAACCAAACAGTAACACACTGAAGAGAAAGAAAGAAAGAAAGAGTGCTTGACTCTTTGCCAAATCTTAGTCACAAACTGCACAAGAACTCTGACCCAAATTTACTGAGTCACTGTATTTGGTTTTGTCATACTTTTAATCCAATACATTATTTTTGCCTGAATAAATCAGCTTCTGTTGAGGAGGCTTTTATCTTCCTAATTCCGCCTGAAAGTTTCTAGCCATAATTCAAATGTAGGTTACTATGCACAATTATTGTGGTGCTGATGTTCTGCAAAGGCAGGTAGAACATGTTGGGACTTCAGTAGAGGTATATATCTCATTATTAATATAAACTTGAAAACTATTTAATCAGCAATGTAATGGTTTTCTTGCAGCTGATGTCACTGCTCCAAATAATATCGATTATCTGTAAGTGATTCTGTGCTTAGCCTCTCCCAGGCAGCTTAAAGAGCATTAGGGAACACAAATGGCTACAGCTCAAGGATATCTGGAACTGTCATCACCATCCTTATGCAAACTTGTGTAGCTATTCCAGCCACAGTCCTTTCACTCCTGTTTTGTTTCTCCAGTCACTGCAGGAATTTTAATTTCTGTGACAGCTGCTGGCCTGCAGCTACTCAAGTTAAAACTAATTTATCTTTTACCTGGCCATATCTCTTCTTAATATTTCTCAATCCAGATATACAATTTAAAAAGCAGAAGACTTTAAAATTTTTGATTATATATTAGTAATGTAAGTTAGATCACAGAGGAATTGCACAGGTAACAATTAAAAAATTGTGATCATAAGAAGGCTGACCCCAGCAGCTATGCTGGCTCACGGTATGCTGTGAAACCCTAGATATCATCTTCATTTAACTCACTTAAATTTAAATTAACTTACAGACTTTTAAACAGCTAACAAACAGTGTTTATCATCAATAATTTACATTACAAAACCCTCATGCCAATTTTCTATATACTTGACTCTGTTTTCTTCATACTCTTAAGGACTACCACAGTTATTTTAAATGAAGCATTTCTTCATTGATTTACAGTTCTTCCTACACAGAATTTTAAAAACGTCTTTATATGGCAGCAAAGCTGAATTTGTAAGATACCAGCAATCTCAGGACACCAACTGATGACATCAGTGAGTGATTAACTAAAAGTTAAGCTGTGAAAAACGTGACACTTCTTGGCACATTAGATAGTTATTTTCTAAAGTAACCTTACTATGCTACTGAGTCTGTGTTTCTAAAGAAGTATTGATGTCAAAGACAGAAAAGAGAAACTCAAGTTACGTTTTCTGGTTTTAATCTTCTTTTTCTCCCCACAAAAACTCCACAATACCTCTAAAACATCAACAATTCACCAACAAAAATTTTCTCACACACAGACTAACCATATGAATCCATGACAGGTTTGAGGTCCTTGTACTGAGTGATAACACTGGTTGTCTCCTGTATAGTTAGGTCTCTATATTTATACTGGAAAACAAAAGAGAAAGAAATTACTTCAGAAACTTAATTTTTAGTGTAATTTAACTCAATTTTTTATTTTACCCGATTGACAGCATTTATGAAAATTTATATCTATATATGGACATTCTTCTCCACTCTTAGTTTGGAATAAGAATTTATTTGACCATATGACTTAACTGACCACTGCCTATATAACTTATTGAACTTCAAGAAGGCGTTAGGATGTTTTTAGTCTTAACAAGGGTCTATGCATCAAGTGATCTGGGAAAAGCTATTGCATTTCCTTTCATGTTCTACCATAACCAAGTGTATCTGAGAAGTATGTGTGATTATTAAAAAAAAAAAGGCATCTCCAAACAAATACAGTGATGTTTTGAACATTCCTAATAAATAGCTACCTAGAATCTGAATCACACAGATACATTTCATAGCACTTTTCAAAGCAACACAGTATTTAACAATCATTATTAGCATTTACATGTATTTCATCAACTAGAAAGCAGACATATCAAGGCACAATATTACCGGTAATAATATTGGTTTTACCCCTTTCCTTTTATCAGGAGCAGGAAGTAACAGCACAGATGGCCTGTAAACCACAAATACATTACTACAGAATTCACCAGTCTCAGAACTGGCAACAGAGACTTGGTTCACCACAGAGCGCAGCTCTTTAGCCCTGTGGTCATTCCTCCTGATAATTACCATTAAAAAGAAAAGTCAGCAATGTGGTCCCTTGACAATTTTTTCATCTAATTCAATTTTAAAAAATTGCAGTCTTCAGATGTCTTAAGGAACACAGGCAGCAACCTTTCACTGAACCATGGTAGGAAGACAAAGGGCCTAGCACAATGAAATGTCAGATATCCAAAGCACGCAAATGTTAACAACATCTGAACAAATTAATTCAGACATTATCCAAGAGCAAACTGTGGTGCCACACATAAAGGTCACCTTGGTTCTGACAAACACTCATGAGTCGTGAAAATTAGAAATTAACTCTTCTTCCTGTCACCTCTAGAGATTGACAAGGATGCTCCTCCCGGGCATGACAACTCGGATTTACTGAGCAGAGATGAACCCACCACGCCACTTCCCACAATGCCACCTCAGCCTACAGAAAGCTCCAGCACCTCGGGTGATGCCGTGACAGATCTTCCTCAAATGACCAAGGACAAAACAACCACATGGTCTGTCTGCAAAACGCTGACAGAAAGCAACCCCTCCAGCAGGAGGAAGCACCAGCACAGAGGTCTATCAGCCCCAGGATGCTGTTTTGGTGGGAGGGTTGCAGAAAAGCATCTCAGCCTCCTTTGGAAAGTGAGTGCGGGATTGGGAGCGTGCAGCAGGGGCTTGACAGAGAGACAACTTTGTTAACATTTGAGTATATTCCTCCCTCCCTCCCCAGCACTTGCCAGAAGAAGGAACAGGAAGTGCTGGAACATGGAGGAATTTTCATGTACACCAGCCAGAGACTGGCAGCACATACCCACACCACTGCATGTATCACTACAGGACAAATGACAGCTACTTTTAAAAGGCAGGGCCTTTTCATAGGAACAAACCTTAGAGTGCAGGATATAGCCTCAACAAGATTGGGATAATCACTATTAAAAAGAGAACTGGATTCTGCTAACAGAAGCTCCTAAAAAGCACAAAGATAGCAGAATGGCTTGGGTTGGAAAAGACCTTAAAATCACCTCGTGGCAAGCCCAAGGCAGGGAACCTTCCACTAGACCAGGTTGCTCAGAGCCCCATCCAGCCTGGCCTTGAACACTGCCAGGGAAGGGGCAGCCACAACTTCTCTGGGCAACGTGTGCCAGTGCCTCCCCACCCTCACAGCAAAGAAGTAAGCAGAGTCAGGCTTTAATTCTACTTTTGGCACAAGAATCTCAAGTCAGTTGAGTCAAGGAACTGATAAAACAACACCTGCCCGCTCAGCAGGCACACTGTGAATCTGGTACATGGTGGGTGATTGGGCTGATAAACCACAAATTTGGTTATCTGGGGTGCTTTCAAAAATTAGGCACAACAGCTGAACATAAAGCAATTAAAACAAAAAAAACCCATAAAGCATATCTCTATTAAAACAAATAAAAATAATATTCTTACAAACTGTTTTTACACTGAGTGATGATTACTTAATAGAGGCAGTTGTATGATTCCAGCTACTGCCACAAGCAAAATTAAATGTTAATTTCAGCTGTTAATTTCTGTACTTAGATAGATTTCCAAGAAATGTCAAAATCTCTATGGAAAATATAAGATCCTAGTGATTTCTACAAAGGTAAGTAAGACTGATTAATTTGAATTCTTAATTTCTAGACTCATTTTTTCCTCCTCTATTCTCAGATGGCAAATGCATTCCTCTCATTTTACATACCAGGAAACAGATGACAGAAAGACGAATCTTTTCAAGATCTGACAGCAGGTATATACCTGAAGTTAAATTAAGCACCAAGGTTCCCCAAAACTAGGGTCAAGATTTTGTTATCTCATACACTGAACTGCTCAATATGGGAAACATCACTAAACTTCCCTCTCTAGAACAGAAAGTATAACTATTTTTGAAAAATAAATAAAATGAAGCAGCATCTTTATTTTTCATCAGCTACAGAAAGTCAGATGGAAGTAAAAAACGAACAAGTGTAGGGGAACAAGGACATTCGACTACCTTAAATTCTATTTCTCCTATGGCATAGCAAAAACTAATTTAGCAAAGACAGGTGGATACAAATACATACACGACCTTATTTGCTGACACTAAGTATTCAACACTGATTTTCAAGCAGATAAAAAAAATCTGTTTATGACTCCATGCAGATGAATGTGCCTTTGGTTTTGATCGGATTCTCAACTATTGTATTTCATTTCAAAACGCTGCAAATATGACTAAACGTTGCCAAAAAAATCCAGAATCCCCCCAAACAAACCCGTAACTCTCCCTAAGTGTCAGCCTTCGGGGTTTTCATTCCAAGCTGCTGGACAAAGCCTAGTTTTCACCTGAAGAGCGGCACGCATGGCTCTGCGTGATTCGGTGGTTAATGATTTGCCTCCTAAGATTTTCCCGTTTCCTTACACATGGGCGATAACAAACCCCACCCCACCCCGGTCAGTGATGCGGAGCTCGCCTTCCCCCTCCTGCAACCGGGGAGCACAAGAGCCGAGTGCCGCCACGGCGGCTCCGGCCCCGCCGGTGCCTGGCACTGTCCCAGCCCAGCCCCGCAGCTTGGCACGACCATTTTAGGCTCGGAGCGCCGTTCCTCCCTTCCCGACCCAACTCCCCGGAGCCTCCGGGCGCTGGGCCGCGCTGCCGCCCGCCCAGCCGCTGGCCGCGCCCGTACCTTGGCGAGCATCTTCTTGAGCTGGCTCTCGGACACCGCCATGGCGGCCGCTCCTCCCCTCCCCTCCCCTCCCCGCCGCTGCCGGTGCCGCCGCTGCCGGTGCCGCCTGCCCGGCCCTACATAAACACAGGAAGCGGCCCCGCGCCCGCTTCCGGCGGCGGCGCCGCTTCCGCGCGTCACGGGGCGGGTACCGAGCGCCACTGCCACCGGCACCGGGGGTCAGGAATACCAGGAGCCTCTGAGAATGGCTTTGCAGCGCACTTTATTGTTAAAAGGCCTTTCGGGGAGTTCATCGCCCGTGCTAAAGCAAAGTGCCATTTACCACGGCGGCCCTTAGGTTATTTTTCCAAGGAATGTGACACAAACGCGAGATCAGGAGCATTAATCTACGAAACACATCTGTGAGAGCTGGCAGCATTTTAAGATAAAAATTATTACAAAACCACCAAACTAAATAAACAACAGCCTGACTATTAGCATGAAAAGAAATGCTTAACAGATGAGAAACAACACCATGAAAAACAATGTAAAACCTTAAATTCATAGTTTTTTTCCAAAGTAAGTGAAAAAAAGCAAACCCCAAAGTGCAGCTGTAAAAAAATATAGCAGCAAAGTTGGTTACCTGCAGCCATTACTAATTTTGCCCCATCATTTACCACTACACGGAAATAAATTTGGGTATTCCATAAAAAAAAGGGTATGAATTACTGAAGGTTCTTTCTATTTTTAATCCCAGTTTTGAGATCAGTATATACTCAGAACTCCCTGCATGTCTGGCTCTTTGTGAGATGTAAGTGGAAGGCACAAAGGATCACATCTTTTGCTCTGCCACAGATGCTACTTTTGCTTAGAAAGCTTCAACGATATTTAACCAGTTCCCCCTCAAAGCGTGGAGTGACATTCCTAAGCTGCACACTGCAGGAGTGCAGCCCACATCTCCTGTACCTGCCATGTGATGCTGAGGTATCATCAGGAGGAATACAGTCTTCTACCAGTGCAGTGATTCAAGAGGTTAGAACCCAGAAACCCCCTTAATCTCTAAAACGTCTGGTTTTTACCTAAAAATCCACATCCTGCTTTTTCATCACATCCTAGGCCTCCAAGGAGGAGGGTTACAGGTTCTGTTGCCTTCTCCTGAGGCTGATGTAAAGCTCCCTGCCCTCAGCTGGCTTTGGATTGAGGTCTGAATGAGCAGCTACTCCTGCATTGTTTAACTGCTGTATTTTATCCTTTATTTGAAGCCCAGCCCCTGCTCCTCCCATTCAGGAAGAGCCCCTGTTCCAGTGCTGCATGTGTTTAGGGAGAACTGCAGATGCTTTACAAAATAAAAGCAAGCAAGTAATGACCAGAGTATTTCAGGCATCATTAAGCATGAACAGAAATCCATACCCAATAGTTCAGGTTCAAAGGATACTGAGAACATCATGTTCCCCTTAGTAAGTGGCAGGAGTCCACTGACGTAAGAGCATCTCCAGCCATGAAAGATGGAGCTATGGAATTGCATCCCCAGTGCCCTGAGGAGCTGGAGTGTGACTGTTCCCTAAACAAGCCTCAGATGCAGCATTTAAAAGTCATGAGGAAGGGTTCAAGTGGGCTCTGCACATTGGAGTTTCTGCAGAGCTGGGTAAGCCACTCTCCAGGACTGCCTCCCAAAGAGGTGCAAAGAGCTAAGAATAACCCAAGAATCAGGCAATAATTGGCAGCCAAAAGCCACAGGCAAGTGCCACCTGAATTTAGGTAAAACATTCTTGCATATTATCTGCCTCATTTTGGCTACTGAAAGTGCACTTTTCAAGGAAAAAATTACTGTACCGTGCAGTATTAAATTATTTAAACCATAACTGAGAAAGCACTTTTGGAAGTAAAGTAACAAAGCTTCCTGTTTTCTACAGAAATCCATATATATGAAGCAACCTCTTCTGCCTCGCGAATATCCGACTTCAGTGAGCAGACACAGAGGCTTCCCTTGTGCTTCCTTACAGTTTCAGCTGCTGCTGAAGGTCATGAATTGAGCCTGCACTGCTTTGCAGTTTCTCTTGCACCAGTGGGTCTTCCTCCAGTCTGACCATTTCAATCACTCCACTGGTTCCAAGAATACATGGGAGACTTAAGAATACTTCACTGTTTATATTGCAACATCCCTGAAACAACACACAAAGAACACTGTTACACACACAGTTACTTATTTCTGCTGCAACTCCCCAAAAGCATACAACTACACAAAATTACTTGTTTTAATTAACGAGGATATTCCAACATCTGGCATGTTTGGATAGGTCAAATTCCATTTATTTTAGATACTGGGCAATGGGTTACTGTATAGAAACTGTAAAATAGTACTGTGCAGATAAAAATTAGTGAACCATGCCATACTTGTGCAATTTTTCCAATATAAATATATCAGATCTCTATAATGCAAGCAAAGTTTATACCACTAAACACCATTTCTTAGGTAGAACGAGCGGGGACACTTGACAGTACAGTATCATTTGTTCTTTTAGGACTGAAAAAAATAAATTAAATAATGAGGCCTAAGAACTAGGGAACATTTTTCACACATTGATCCCATATAGATTCTTTGAAAGAATTAATCAAACTTACATCCCTATAATTCAAGTTTACACTGTAGACTGTGTTCATTTTTGGGATCGGTCTGGGAAATTTTACATTCTGTAGTTACTCTTCATTTTAAGAGACTTGTCACTCCTCTGTACCTACATTTAGTCCAGGGATGATTAAAAACCTCACTTGAAACATAATGATTTAATTAGGTATGTTCTTGTACTGAATACAATAAGCAGCCAGCTCAACTTCCCTGCACAGGGACATGCAAATTGTCCTTCTGAAGGCTCTAAATTGAAGTGACAAGTAAACATTTCTACATGGATTTTCTTATCATATGGCATGACCTAAGGTTTTAAGGAAGCCTCTTAGGAGAAACTTTAAACAAAGTTCAGTCTACAATTTTAAGTTAACTATTGCTTCATAATCTTCTCCTCTTAAGTAAAGTACTGAGGAGTAAAAAAGCAGCTGTTTCAACCTGATCAAATAAAATACTGGCAGAAAATGCATTTTATACTTTCAGAAAAGATACAAAATTCTTTTGGCTCCTAAAAAAAAAAAATCTATATAGAATACTGAGCACTTGGGAACTGAAACTCCCATTTCATTTGCCAAATCCAGCTATTCCAGGGGTGCTGGGCAGCAACCTTGAATGTACTCTCTCTCTGGACTTTTATTTTTGGGAGAATAATCCACTTTTACTATTGGTTCTGATTAAAACAGTAAGTGATTTTTGCTCATTTTTGGACTAGAATGGAGAGCTGTTGTTGGAAGAAAGTAATGGCAACAGCACTACTTCAGAACACTGAGATGTCTGTGCTGCTAATGTTCATATCCATAATAAATAATATAATTACAGTGCTGACCAAAAGGTATTAATAACACATTTACCTTTGCCAGAGTGGATACAGAATGAACCTTTCTTTTATCTTTCAGAATGCTGTCAGTCAAATCAGCAACTGAGAGCCCCACAGACCAAGATCTCTGACCTTTTCCCTTTAGAATTTCCATAGCTCTATAGGAAAACCAGGAAAAGGAGAAAAACATGATGTTTAGATTTTAATTATTTTTATTGTGGTTTTTATGTAAAACCCAAAAGACAGGCTGAAGTGTACCATATCAGGTAAAGCATACTATAAAAATATGATTCTCTGTTTTGGAAAACAACATAATGGAATAAAGAATTGCTGAAAAGAATTTCCTTACAATACCTTTTATCTACACTAGTAACAATTCTCTTTTCTGTCAAGAGGTGTAACTGATAATTAAATCAGGTAAATTTATCCAAACTGGTGCTTTGCCTTGAAGCAAATGCTTCCAACACAAGCTCTGAGAAAAATGGGCCAGAAGGCTTGTCTAGTATTTGTTTTAAATACACAATCAAACAGCTCTGATTTTCTGGTGTATATTGTGGTGTCTTCTTACATCACCCCAGGCACAATATTAGTAAGAATTTCAGAAAAACAGTGGCCATATACACATCCGTAAAAGTGAACGACAGCCTGACCCACAATTTCCTACAAACTCAGAGTATGAACATTTTAGAGCAAGCTTCCCCCACTTCATAAAGAGCTGAAGAACATGTAAACATGAAGTGCCTAAACATGAAGGAAAAAAACAAGGTTATAATGGTGTTACCTATTAGCCACCTTTTCCCTTGAGTTACGAGCAGCCATTGCTTCTGTTTGACTTGCAACTACATTACAGCTGGTCCATGATGGTACTAGACAGAAAAAAAACAACAACAAAAAAAGCATTTGAGGTTGTGGTTTGTCTTGTTTTTTTTCTCATGTGACAAGTGTCAAATATTTTTGCTACCACTCCAAGTCTACAGACTTTGGTACCCCAAAACTGTATTACTTAAAACCATTATTAGGAAAATATACCACTCTTCTTATTACTTTTCTCATTACCTTCATTACTTTTCTCAATTATTCTTTCATTATTCAATTATTTAAGCACTGCCAGGACATTATATGCTCACCTTTGTCTTCCCCTTGTTCACCAATAACCCAGGCATCTTTTGCCAGCACCTCTGCTTTCAAAAGGTTTGTCAGGATGTACTGAAATCGCTCAGAATCAAGGTTGGCACCTACTCCAATTACTCTGCTTTTGGGAAATGAGCTCAGCTTCCACGACACAAATGTCATTACTTCAACTAAATGTGAAAGAAAAAATATGTTGCCAATGAAGGACCACTCAAAATTCCACACAACTGCAAATTATGAATCATCATTACAAAAAACTCTGGACTTCTTTACTTTAGAAATGGCATAAGCATGTAAGAACATATTGGTAGTTTATTTCAACCTAAAACACCAAGTCAGCTGGGGAAGAAGTGAAAAAATAAGAATAATGGTAAGAGAGTAAGAAGGGCTGTCTTCCAATGCATTACAGGATAGAGATTCACATGTCTTTCCCTTTTAAGTAGGGATTTTGCTTTGTCTTAGTTCACTGTATCAATGACCTGGAAGATTTAAACCTTCCACCAAAATCTAGTTGCAATATTTAATATCAACACTATACTTTGTATATGAGTAGCCCGTGAGTGTGATCATATGGCACATAACACACGTGGATCTATCCTTCCTGCACAGGAGAAATGTGCACATAAAACTCACAACTGACAAAACAACAGCCAGTAGATGCTAATGATGTAGACATAGGCTGAAACTACGCACAGAAACATACAGAAATACATACCTGTTACACAAAACAAAGTACACTATTTTCTTTAATCTTGATAACAGTAAAGAAAAAACCCTCAGTGTCCTGCTCAAAGCTGAAAAGGAAAACATCTTTCAGAGTAGCAAGAATTTTTGACTAACTGGGTGTAATTCAGTAGTAACATACTTTTAAAACAGGGCAAAGAAAAAGCCAGGTGAGTGACAGAACATGATGCAAAGTACCAGCATACCTGGATGAGAAGCAACAAGGAGAACAGCATTCTGACTGTAGTGTGATACTGCTGGAATGATTCCTCTGAACAAATCCACATTGCTTTGTATGACTTCGAGGTAAGTCTGAACATTACCCAGAGAATTAACTGTAAGCACCACAACTTTGGAATCAGCTGAAGCAGAAAAATCTGAAAATATAAAGAAAACATATTTTTGAGATTTATGTCATTCTACTGAGTTTTGGATGCAAAACCAAGAGCTGTTCTAAAGGCTGAACTACAGCATCCAGCTTGATAAGGGATTCTTTGCCTCCTGTTCCCCTATATCCTCCAGTGTGGAATTTGGGGCACTTCCACAGCACCTATAACAAACAGCTCTCTCACGGAACTACTTTCCTGTTTTATAGTTGCCAGTCACAAAAGGCAGACTACAATTTGTCCAAGGTTACAGGGCAGAGACCAGAAAACATCTAGACAGCTTTGACAGATAAACTTTTCCAAGTTTTCTTGGCAAAAAAGAAAAAAAAACCATTAAAAGACTCCTTAACTTCTATTCCAATTGTTAAAGAAGAGGAAAGACTTTTACTCCTTATCTGAGGCTTCTTCTATATTTTTTGATCTTATACCTCAATCAAGGACATGTAGACAACCATGAAAAGCACTCCAAAAGTCTATTTATTAACTCAAATGAAAGACAAATTGTATTTATTAGCCCAGAGAAATACACAACCTTGCTTGCTGCAGGAATCTCCAAGTCAAAACTGCCTTGAGCGGGTATCTCTGAATATCTGAGTGCCACACAGGTGATCAGCCTGGACACAGAAACAAGGTGCTCTGACTGTTGCACCACTTTTGGAACCAGCTGAAGCCAAAGCAGAGGCCTCATGCACTGACAAATTAAAACCATACTAAGCAGGATATAATTAATACCAGCTTACCCCAAACCTAGATCTAAACATACTAAAATTGCAGGTGACAGTGTATAAGCATTTTATAGTATTGTAACACTACCAACAGCACAGCCAGAAACAACACACAAGCTTCTTATACCACAGCTAAATGTAAACATACAACAGGCAACCACAGAGGAACAAACAGATTTGTGGTACAGTTGCACAACCAGGGTTCAGGAAAAAAGGTGTGCTAGCAGTAAAACCTGCAAGATAAGATCAAGAATGTACAGCAGGCAATGCCAGATGCAGAATAAGCCACAAAAATTTCTGGGGGAACCAGAACAAGTCTCTGTCCCCAAAATAAGATAAATTAAAAGAGAAGCACAAGAAAACCCCTCATTTCCTCTTGCAAAGGGTGCAAGGAACATGGAAACATGACACATAAGCAAGGAAGAATGTTGCCCAATTCAGTTCCAGCTTTCCCTGTGGAAAAACTTCTGAGCTGCTTGGCCTCAACCTCTGCAAGCATCAAAGAGCATCAAAGACTGTAACTAATCACTAATTACAGAGACATGGCATTGACTCTGTTGAATTGTATGCTTACAGCTGACTGAGGACAAGATTATTAAGAATTCATTGTTTGAATATGCAGTGATAGTGATTAAGGACTCACTATTGGCCATGTGTGTGTTTAATGAACATCAATCTAGGAAAGCAGCACTTTGAAACATGCCTTTATTTGCCAGCCTTTTGAACACTGCTTTCACAGCCTTCACTAATTCCTATGCATATATTTTTCCCCCTTCCTTCCCTCTCTGCCCATGACACTCAAGTTCTAGCTTGGCTTCTCTGTATTTCTGCATGAGTGCAATTTCAGCATTAGCCTCTTACCTGCAAGTACAGACTTTTAAAAAAAGACAGTCTATGTGCCTCTGTATCTCCCCAGGTGTCCTGCTCTTGTTAAAATGAGCACAAGCACACACAGTACAGCACTCACTTCTGTTTCACAAACAACATCTCATACCTTTGCTGATCTCCACATTTGGCACAGCAAAAATCTCCAAATCCATGGTCCCTCCTTTTGCTGCACCTTCAGAAAGATCCAGAAGAACCACCTTGTCTGCAACATCCTGTATGAATAAAAATAATACAGATCAACAATAAACCAAAACAAAACTTGTTCTTATGGGAGTGAGGAATAAAACCCAAAATTCCTCCCATTTCATATTTGCAGTGCTATGTATAAATCAAACAAAATTACTGGTCAAAATTACAGCCAAATCACAAGAAAAAGGATTTAGTTTAGGAAGTCTAACTGGAAAAAGCCACATTACAAAAGAAAGAAAAAAGCTCACAGAACTGTCTCTGGGAAGTTAAAAATGTTGACGTTACTGTTGTGTCTAACATGCAGCTGTAATGGGTACAGTCCATCTACAGACTATCCTTTTCCAGAGAACTGGGAGATCCCAGTTGTAAGAGGCTACCACTCAGGCAAGAATCCTTTAAGGATTTTCAAAGTAAGTGAATTCAATATTCAACCCTTTGAATTAAAAAAGATGACTGAGAAACCAGGGCAGAAAACTAACACCTCTGCAAGTCCATAAGTAAACTGAAGAGACAAATGATCTACACAGTGGCAGTTGTTAAAACTCATGAGGTATTCCTTAGTGTGAGATATTAAGAACTAGATTGGAATCCTCTCTATTAATCAGTTCTGTTGCTATTTTAAATAATTATGTACCTTTGCTGCAACTGCTAGTACACACACAATGCCAAGATCTCCAGCTCCAACAACAGTAATTTTGTTAAAACACCCTTCATTTTTGCCTCCAGTTTTACTCCTTGATTTCATGTCAGTCTCTCCTACAATTAAAAGAAAACCACAGAATTATGTGCTGGTCCACACTGTATCAATACAAATATTACTTTTTCAAAACAGCAGCCAAGCCTGACCACAGAAAATTCACCACAACTTGCAAGGTGTAAAACACAAATATTCCTCTCTAGATAGGAATGTTTCTTCACTAAGTAGAAATAGACGAGCATGACAATAGCAAGAAGCCAGACACTAATACCACAAAACCAGCACTCCCTTTGCTGCTGTTACAGGTGTGAATATATCCCATGGGCATAAAATTTGTAAAATATAAACCATGGAGTCTTCTTTGTGACATCAAGTAATGACAATAAGTGAATATATTTTATAAGAACATTAGAAACAAGTCCATGAAAACATCCCCACCTTCAGTAATCTTTGCAATATAGGAGAGAAGTTCTGATTGCCTGGCTGCATCAGAAGATGACAGTGAGTACAAAGGGAGCTCTTCCTCAAACTTTGCAATCATTTCCTTGATTAATCCAATGAGAGTTGATTTAGGCTGAAATACAGCAATACAGAAGACAAAACAGCTGAATAGCTGTTTCATGTAGTGGTATCAGCTGTGAACTGCCAGAACCATACAAAATTTAATCAAATTATAAATACTGACACTCTTAACATTTACACAAACACCTAAGGGAAAGAAAAGCATCACTTTGAGAAGCCACTTTCCAAACAGGAGTATGGATTAAAAGGAGTTTAACAAAAAGGAATTCTAGAATTGAAAGTACCAGTGCTACTAATTTTTGAAGTCATCCACGAACATATGGAAGCCTTTGATATAACCACATCCAGTATTACAAAAGGGACAAATCCTAGCTAAAGAAAAGATAGTTCACTCTTCTTAGATGAGCTCAACTGTCCAGAGTTCTGGCAATTCAGTCCTCCTCCAGGCAAAACACACTGTGAAGTCAGCAGAAGTCCCCATAGGAATTTCTGTATCAATAATGTAAAATACAGCCCATTCATTTCAAAAAGCTGGCATTCGCTGAATCATTTTTACTGGCCTGGCAGTCATATTTAAGTGAGTAATTTAATACAGTGCATAAAATCATTTAGCAACAGCATTGATTTTTGAATCTCTGCGCTGTTTCAGAGTTCTGCCGAAAGAGACACACCCAAATGGCAGACACTTACACTGAACTTCCCTGAGGGATACTCAACTGGTCTCACTACTCATAGCAACAAAGTATCATGAGGCCTACATTGCTTTGTAAAGAATCAGTCCCTTTTTTTCGTTAAAATCACTTCCAACTTCCTTTACAAGCCTCAGACTGCCTGAAAGCTCCATAAGATACCATGCAGTATTCCCAAATACTTCCTTCCCCTGTCAGCCACTCCACCTCTTACATGGCTCCAGTTCTGCAGGTAGGGCAAATAAATCCTGCCACGTGCATCAACATGTTTCCCCACTGAAATGCCCATGTTTGCAGTCGGCTTCAGGAAGCAAATGGGGGGAGCAAAGGGATGAGAATCCAGGATCCACAGACGAATAGGTATGTTATAGGAATTACCTGTTCAACACAAAATAAAAGCCATTACTAACTTACGCGTTGGGAAGAGGCACTAAAGACCAGTTGTGTGTGTGATACGATTCATACTTAGTAATAACAAAGGCAAAAAGCCTGACAGATCACTTTCCAGATTCACACTGGAAAGTATTTGTATTACTTAGGATAATTAATAAAACCAGACTTGTCTGGATCACCTTGAAGTGCTACTGATTGTGCCTTTCTTAATATAAAGCTTTGTTGTTGTTTTGCTTCCCAGGGTCCCCTCTCAGCCAACGTGTCCCCTTTTCCCAGCAAAGAAAGGTTTCATACATATATTTCATACTTATTTTAAGTTTTAACACCTAGTACAAAAAGGCATCTATAAAGTGCTTTGCATCAGACTTCAAAGGCTTTCAGTTGAAAATAAAAAACTGCCTACTAGTTATTTTTGGACACTGCCTGTACAAGTGTAGGTCTCAGAGAGTTCACACAAGCTCCATTAAGCAACAGAGAGTTTGCCTACATTGTCTCAAACTACACCATTTTTTAAATAGTTAATTACTTAATTAATATCACCTTATTTCAGCATCTGTGCACTTGTTTGTGCAGTAGAAGTGGATTCTGCAAATTCATGCAAAATCCTTTCTAGCCCCCTTTGAAGACACTGCCCAGTGAACTGTTAAGAGGCAGCACCCAACACATTTTACATTTAGATTCATAACTGGCAAGAAAGTTACATTTGATTTATCTTACCATATTTCACTGGAACAGTACCACTAAAATTCAGGAGGTCCTTCTGGGATCCATCCTTGAAGGCTGAAATTAAAAATGCAATTAAAAAAAAAACCCAATTCCTTTCAAAGCTGGCATAGCAATCCCATCTACAACTACAAATATACAACAGTGATTTTTCTTTAGAAACCAAATACACTGCTTCTGAAAGAACCAAGACTAGAATGCTACTAAGGTCCCCCACTACCTTTTAAAATATTTCATTAATGAAATTTTAACAAAAATTACATTGGTACAACTAAGGACATCATTAGTCTGAAAGCCCCTTGTCCTGGGTAATTCTGATGTTGTAGGAATTTCCAGTCAGGTTGATGGATTCTGGAAGTCACACTCTATAAGCTAAAGCCATCAAAATACTTTCAATATAACAATGACATATAGGAAAAAAGGTGTTATATATAAAGAGTTTAAAGCATCAATCCTCTATAATTACTGACAAGTTCAAGTAAGATGAACTAAATGAGTGGCTCAGGTTTTTAAATGTATGCGCTCTTGGAAGAGCATTCAGGGACAGTAACGTGGCATGAGAAATTTTACTGCAAGTCAAAATAAAGACAAGCACACAACAGAAATACATTCACATTCTATTATACACAGTCTGCATTTATGGCAAGTAAGAATCCCCACAAATAGTTCAAAGTAACTGTATCACTTCTTACTGTATGTGTTCATGGAGAACGTGAAGTTGGGGTAGGTCTTGCTAACATTCTTCAGCTCTTCTATGGTCAGGTCTCTGAACTTATACTGGGAAGGGGGAGAAAAAGATAAGGAAGAAAGTTTCACTTCAAAGGCTTCTTTCATTACAAGAGATAGGGAAAAGGACACCATAGAAGGCAGAAACCCAAGAAGGGGAAGGTAATAATTACTTGTAGTATTATAAATAGTTTTGATGAGAAATAAATTATCAAAAAGAACTGATTACAAAAAAGCTTTGAAGCTATTGCAGGTCTGCTGTTGCTGCATAAGAGTTCTGAAATTCTGAACACTCCTTATACACCATTTCTTCCCCTTTACAGCTGTGTGTGCAGGGGTTTAGGAAAATTTAGTCTCTTCTGCACACGATAATTAAAAAGAATATAAAAATATGAACCGCTTAGAAAAAGGAGTTTATTTTCTTACTGACACAGTTAAACTCAGATCGACCTGCACACATTTTAGAAGAGTTTCCTAAGATGTCCCTTTCCACAAACACGTTAAATGTGTAAGTAATTAGCCTCCGGGAATTTTTTTTTTTTCATTTTTAAACTGTCCTTGAAAGCTGAGAAAACGAATTACTGTGGCTTCATTGAGACTGTCCCCAGCCAGTCTGATACCTGAACTTCCAAGAGATTTGCATCTTCCCACATCCCAAAGTTATCATTTCCTAGATTAGAGCCTCTATTTCTCATTTAGGAAACCTGGTGCTGTTTATTTGGAATCCTCGCCTAAGCAAACAAAACTGCTGCCTGACAGTAACTTAAAGAGCTGCTCGCTGCCCTGGAATAATCGTACCACTAGGAAGTAATAGCTAAAATCGAATTTCTCTTCAGTCTGTCACCCCGGCAGCAATGAGACAGCCACGGGCACGGCACAGTTATTTTCTACTTTTTACAGGAAAACACAGAGCTGCTGACAAGAAACACCTTTTAGTCAGCCTCTCCCCATCACAGGATTCTGCAAAGTCATGCAAGAAAAAAAAAAATTAAAAAAAATATCAAACGTTCCCTAATTCAGAATGTCTACACAATTTACACTTACAACATTTTATGGAAGCGTTGATACGTCTGGTTGTGAAACCAAAATCATCTTTCCCCAGCTGGCCTCCTTCTATTCGAGGCATTCCTATAAAATAGTTTGCCCTCTTCTAAAGTTAGATCACAGGATTTACGAGGTGACTCAGATATAGACCTTCCTCATTTCGCACCCAAAATTATTTGGCATGCCCAAAACTTAAATACGCCCACCTCCGTTTCTCACATGGAAATTAAAAGGCTCAGAGGAATGCTACAACAACGCCTCTGTGCTCCTAAGGCGTAGAGGCGCTAACGCGGGGAATGTCACAAAAAAACCAACCAGTTTTTGAGCGAAGAGCAAGGTTTCAGTGGTGAGGCACGGCGCGAACCACGGGGATAAACTGATGCGTGGTGCAACTTAAAGCTCGGCTGTAGTAGCACAGCGCGGACACCGGGATGCGACGAGACGGGACGGGAGTCCCTCGGCAGCCACCACCGCCAGGACACGGCCGCCCTTCCCGGCCCGTCCGGGACCCGCGCTCCCGCTCCCGCCCGCTCCCTCAGCCTGCACAGGCCCTCAGCGCCGCCCGCGCGCCCCCTCCCCGCGCGCGCACCTTGCCCAGCTGCCTCCGGAGCGCCTCCTCCGCCAGCGCCATGGCGGCGCGCGCCGCCTTCCCGGCGGCCCCCGCGCGGGGCAGCACCGCCCCTCAGGGAGGCGGGATGGGCTCAGCCCGGGAAACGTGGGAAAGCCCAGGGGTTTTAATTAACCTTCTAATGGATCTGCCAGCGGGAGGGCCCAGAAACGCTTCGATGCGCTACCGTGACAGGCGAACGCAAAGAGGTCGGGGGTGGGTGGCGTTGCCACCCGCTATGGTGTTGCAAAACGTGGAATGCGTCGAGATTATCTTAAGCTAGATCATCCTTGATGTAAGATCGTTGTATACTTTCAAGCTTAATCAGCAGGAAAGGAGACCTAATCAGAGGAAGAGGCAGCAGCCGGCATCCAGTCAAGAACATCCGTGAACGAACAAGTTTTAAGGATGCAGTAAATCAAGACGTTGTTGATAGAATCGCAGAATATGCTGAGGTGGAAGGGATCCACCAGGGTCATGGAGTCCAGCTCCTGGCCCTGCACAGGACACCCCAAAACTCGCACCATGTGCTTGAGAGCATTGTCCAAATGCTTCTTGAGCTCTGTCAGGCTTGAGGCTGTGACCGCTGCCCTGGGGAGCTGTTCCCGTGCCCAGCCATCCTCTGGGTGAGGAACCTTTTCCTGATATCCAACCTAAACCTCCCCTGACAACTTCAGGCCATTTCCTCAAGTCCCGTCACTGGTGAGCACAGAAAGAGATCAGTGTCTGTCCCTCTTCTTCCCCTCATAAGGGAAGTTGTAACTGCAATGAGGTCTCCATCTCCTCCAGGCTGAACCAAGTGGCCTCATCCACTTCTCCTATGGCTTTCCCTCCAGACCCTTCACCATCCTTGTGACCATACATAGATATTAGAGGGATACGGGGATTTCTTCCTTCTATGTTGACAGTATCAAAACTGATTTTCAGCTTTATGGAGTTAGAAGTATGTAAATACAAACCTGACATGAATTTATTTCCCTACATTAATGTCTTATTTTTTAAGCCTCCCTACCACACAGTAGAGAGACCAGAAAATTGCCTTTTGGAAAGTGGGCCATGCAAGTCTGATGGCCAGTTCAGTAGAAAACACAGTTTCAGCAAGGCAAATTGTGACAAATGCCAGTCATTATTAGTTATCCCCATAACTAACTGGAAAACTGACAGGATAGAACAGAACAGACCAAGCATGATAGCAGCATGTTTTTACAAGGAGTAAGATCTTGAGAAAGCTCATACATTTTTTTTCTCCCTCCCTCTGCCTGAAGCAGACAGTAACTAAGGACACAGGCTGTTGATAGATAGCCATTGCAGAAAATAATTAGGTTTAGAACAACCTTCATAAGGCTTCTCTACCATACATATTGTTTACTGATGCTGAGTCTGCTTCTGTGCTGAAATTCTTGTGTCTGATGTAATGAAGGATGTTACAGCTTCAATGTTCAGTTTGGAAAGCAGCACAAGATCAGCCCTTCAGGAACTTCATCAGTCCTTCAAAAACATCATTTGCCCAGCAAGCATACTACCTCTTTGGTTAAACTATTACAGTATGATCAGCATGAATATTTATCTAAACCTTTTAAGAGATAATTTGAAAACAATTCTGTTTCACAAAGATCCTAGCACAGACTAATGTTCGAGAATAAAACATTGCTTTTAAATTTTTAATCTCAAGCATCTAAATTTTTTATTTCTCATTATTTCATGGAAAAAACAACTGGGAAAGTCTGATAGATAATTACAATTATTAGTTTGATGTTTGGAAACGTTTTTAAATTCTCTGTGTTCATACATAACCAAAACAATCATAGTAACCAGGACAGCGACCACATCCCCACGGCAGTGACACACTGCTGCTGGTAGTAGTGTTTCTGTTTAAGGCTTAGAAGTCACCCTTGACTAAGCTTGCACCCAAACTACAGATTCAAATTTCTTAGTACTCACTATTCAAACTTACTTAAATTCAGAGCTGGGTCTGTGCCCTCTGACTCAAAATCTTCTCTAAACATCATTTGCAAAGAATAACTCTGTATTACATCAACAGATTCTAATGCAAACTGATCTCTAGGTAATGAAATACCTTGCTAGCAGGCTAATATACAGCCTTGCTACCTCACATACCCTCTAGTAGTTCCTCTGCCCCCATCACTGGCAACACTCTTCCAAATGAAGCCACAGAATTTTGCATATATTCTTATCATGCTAGCTGTAGAAATTCTCCCAAACTAGGATTTATCAAGCAATACATCCAGCTCTTATGTTATTACAACTCCTCACTGCATAAAAGCTCACCCTATGTATTAAAAACCAGCATTTTGCCAGCAGGACAGATCTTCTTCCTGACCAAAATGTTTTCTTTGAGACTTGGTAGAAAAGTTAAGATGGTTAATGAAATAGAAAACAGACTGCCATTTCTCAGGTGCTAAGGGAGAGGGCAAAGCAAAATGACACAGTCTTGGGGTGACATGGATCTTGTCTTACAGCACACAGCTTTGGAATTTTATTCAGCTCTACACAAGAGGAAATGACATAATTTCTACAGCCTTAAACTTTCCTACTCTAAATACTAGTCTCATTATTCTGCTTGCCTGTGAACATCCTTTATCTATAGGGATGCTAGCTTAGAGCAAAGCCAAGGGAAAGGGTTCTCAACAGGAAATTACAATCCAGGAAGCATTTTAAAATATTTTCTCCAGTGGAGAAAATCATATAATACTATGAGTTGTCTAAATTAACTGAGGAGCAATGGAATGAAAATTACAAGTTCAACTTTTAAATATTAAATGCTATGGGAAAAACTTGCACTTCTAAAATATACTTAAGCAATCATCCCAGACACCAAAGACTGGGAAATAAATGCAGACCAACCACAACACAAGTGGCAGGAGCAAGCTTCCTAACAAAACCCAAGCCACCTTCAGCTCTGGAAATATCATGACTGAAAGCATTATTTATCTCAGTGTTCCCCTTGTTCTGAACAACCAGCAAGTCACCCATGTGTGTGATCTACACTGGGACTGTTTTATATGTCATAACAATCACTTTCACAGCCCCAACCAACCAAGGCTGGATTTAAGCCAGCAGCTATGAGTACATCAGCCCTCATTGCCAACTGTAAAGACAGTGAAGAGACTTTCCACAAAATAGTTCAATTTTCTTGCCAGTTTCAGCATCTCACACTGCTTGTAAACAGGGCTCCCCACAGCCCTAGGCCACATCATGCACTGCCATCGCCACACTCCCTTTGTACACTGCGGGCAAACAGAAGCCTGGCTAATAAAGGGTTTGCTGGCTTACTCCTGTTGGCTGGGGGAGAGAGTGGTAACAGCAGCACATCCCTCTGCCTGAACTCTGAACATTCAGCTTGCATGACCAGATGCCTGTCTACACAGCATTTACAGTCACATTTGACACCACTGTAGATGCCTCAGAAACTCTTCCTGCACATTCTGTAGAAATTAATAACCAGAAAAAGTGGATTGTTACACACCATTACCCCTCCTGTCCAAAAATAACTGTTACCAATGTTATTCATCAACTACAGAGCAGCAGGTCAATCCACAGGTGCTCTGCTCTACCATACCTATTTCTTTGGTCAAATCTTCACATACTGCACAGGCTGAAGGACCACAAGGCATTCATACAACACAAGAGCTGGAAGAAAGTGGCAGGGAGAATTACTGACTTACTGTGAGAGGAAGCTGAGGACAGACCCACAAGAAACATCATGTGTCATTAGTTGCATCATTCAAGGAAGCTACTTACCTCTCCTGAAGAAATCCACAAGAGAGGTTTAAAAGATGGAGAAGTGCATGTAAGGCACTCAAACAGCCTTTTGTACTCAGTGTGTGCACAGGTATGTGTTCAGTTATTGCCATGCACTACAAAACCTGGAACTCTACACTCAAGTGTTTTTCAAATCAGAATCAAGCCAATTCCTTCAACCAAAATACCCTACTGAAGCTCTTGCCTTTAAATTGATGGCCATCAACTTTCAGACACAGTACGAGAGATGGCATCAGACACTTGCCTGTTCTCAAGCAAGGAATGTTGAGAAACTGGGCACAAGTTGCAACCATGATACAAAAAAAACCCACTAATTTGCCAGTGGAGGGAGAAGGATAGAGGCAAAACCCAAGACCCCCATGAACCAAACAGAGGAACACTCAAAGCAAATTAAGCACCAAGTGGTAGGGAAAAACAAAAGTATCAGTTGTGGACAGAGAAGTCAGGACTAAAATGGTGACATGTTTCATTTTTTTTGGAATATCCTCTGTCCTTAATTTCATTCCACAGAGTATCATAAGCATGGTACGGTCAAAGGCTGTTTAGATTCCTTGGCTCATGGAAAAATAAATGTTTCCATAGGCATTTCCAGGGGTAAGAAGGAGCTATCTATGGGATAAATATACTGCAGTTCTGACGCGGGGAACTGTAATGTTATTTCAAATAAACTACAATTAAAAGCTGGAAACAAAACAAGAGAAACCTGTAATTACTTTTTTTCCCCCCAATCTGAATAAAATAATTTTACTTCCAGAAGTAGCTTTACTGGCTGGGTTAAGATAATGACTCAGTGTAGAACCACCCTCCACCTGAACAGAACATCTTTGCTTTGAAATAATGGCTGAGATTGACTGATCACAGCTATTAAGATACATTAAAAATCTCAAGGGAATTCCACACTAGGTAGTTCCAAAGAAGGTAAGATTTCATGCCTTCAAAACAAGGTACTCACAGGACACATTAAAGGCAGATTTGCAATATTTTAGAAGAATATTTTTTTAAGCACAAGCGTGTGCAAGCATTGCTGTTCCTCGTAAAGGCAGGTGGGCTCACTGATGTATATCCATGCATCCATTTGGAAGTGGGTCACAGCACCAGCTGATCAAAATAGTCACTGCAGTTACTTCCACCATGAAAGCAGAAAATTTTTCCAGAGGAGACAGCCATCAGGGTAGTTCAGACTCTACATGGGAGTAAGGGAAGCCAAGAAGGACGCTCCTTATGAAACTGCAGGATGAACGCACTTCAAATGCAAAAGATTAAAGGCAATGGGCACACTTGGGTATATTATCTTTCTAAATACATGTTCCTCCAAATACACACTATGTCACAGCCTAAACTGCAGGAGACACCAGGAACTTTCAGATCTTTTCTGAAGGCTTACGTGACTCCATTAAATTTTTCATACCTTCTTGCTGGCTGTATGAGAACCATTCTTGGAGAACATTTGGACTGACACTGCTGTATGTGAGAGCTCAGAGGAAATAGCAGAAAGTAATTCTGATAAATCTTCCATAAAGTAAACCAATAAGAAATAGCAGTAAAATGTTTAATGCCTGTAATTTATTGTATACATACTCTGCAAAACTTATATGCATTCGGTGTGTGCTAAAGTATACACTTCCTTGACAGCACCAGAGAGCAGTTAAGCTATGTACGAGGTTTTAACCTGATTTGTCACATTGTGTAAAAAGACACTGTGCACACATGATATCCCCAAAGAAAAAAACCCATTGGCTAAAACTAGAAGCACCCTTATTTACACACTAACACTTTAATATTGCATCACACCCACTCACCAAAATAAATAGAAGTACATTCATCACAATTTAAACACCAGTCTCTCCATATATTTATTTTCTTTCTGACATGTTTTGGTCTCCAGAAATATGCTATATCTAGAAATATGCATCAGCTACTAGATTATGTTACAAAATGCAAAAAAAAATAGAAAATTAGTTTTCCTGGACAATATTTTGGGCTTTACACAAAAATAAATCCAGATTTCCATAGAGATCTCATATACTTCTTGAAAGGTTTTTATTTTAAAGCACAGCACAGAGTTGCACACTAAGGCTTCCTGTGATATGCAAAACCCTGGCCTCCAAAAGACATCGCTGTAAAGTGAAATACAGCTCAAGTGTAAATACAAGACATTTTCAAAAAGTAGTCATCAATAGAAAGTGCCCTTCATTTGATTTAGCATTAGCAGTAAAGAAGTAGCTACCTTAATTGTGCAATCAAAGCCAGACCTGGAAGGGTTTTATGAAAAGTAAGTCATTTCACACTCTCAAGTTTAAGGATATAGAATCTGAGATAGCAGAAACCAACCTTTTTATACTCCTACATTCATTATTTTTTGACACAATTTAGTAAAAAAGGCACATTGTCAAACAGTGAATTAAAAATCTAAAGACCAAACCAGATTTCCTTAAATACAATTAAATAGTTAGCTGAACACCGGATCCTGATAAACCAATGTAAGCATTCTTCCAGTTTTTCTTCACCTCAAATTCAGATGCACTTTGGACAAGTACTGAAATACTGTCATTAGACGAATACTATTAATCTGGCAAACAGTAAACAGGTTTTTGGATACAAGGTCAGGAATTAAAAAATGACTTTAGTTCCTTCCTAGCTGACATACAAATATGCAACAAATATGCAAGCACATTAAAAGCCAAACATTTGTACAAAATAGGAAACCCATCAGCATCCCATGCCAATTATGAGAAAGTACTTCTTGACTGTAAAATTACAAATGTGTCCTTGAATAATTTTTCATATGAAACAGACAAAATTTAAGCAACGTTCACTGCGTGAAGAAAGTTACACAGTGTCTTAGGGAGGCTAGCAGAGTACATTCCAGTCACCATCTAAATGACAAAAGTGCTTTACAGATTAAGAAGTTTAACTGATCTTGCATGGTTAAATAATCAGAAAGTGGTGAAATAATCAGGTTTTACTTAACCTGTATTTGTCTGAAATGCAGATTTCTTTCCCAAATGAACCAATTTGAAATTATTTCTTTTGCTCCATAAGAGACTTTTTTCTCCCCACTCAGGCAGGAAGTTGCTCACAGATGATATAGCTGTCTGGGTTGATGGACCTCGAGTCTTTCTCCAGCTAAAAAGAATTAAAAAGTACAAACCCAGAATGTGATCATGGTCCCAAAGTTCATTGTCCTGAAAGGGTAATTCTAGAAACCAGGAAACCTCCAACAGGAAATTTTAGATGGTCCCAATGCAGCAGAGAACACAACACACTTCTAGACAGTGAGGTTACACTACCTTGCATGCTCTCAAAGTGCACACACTGAGAAAGTTTCGGTTAGTTAAGAGAGTTAAAACTACAGAGGAGCAGCAATGGTATCTTCACCTGGGCCCCATGTTAACTAATACTGAGATAGTTTATAGAATCTATGCCAGTAACTTACATCAGCATTTTGCTGAGGCAGTGAAATGCTACACCATTGACAGAAAACATCTTAAAAAGGCAAATCTGTTTTTTCTTACATTAAGAATCAGATGTTTAAACTTGAGCAGCTTCCAAGACTGTTCCTGACAGGTTGCTATTTGAACTGCTTCCTAGAAGCAGCACTGTTAAAAATAGCCCCAATAGGAAAGGTTCCTTTGTTGTTTTTCCACAAAAAGGTAATTTTTTCCTTTTTTCCCCCCCAACCAACACCCAAAGCCCTTTTTGTATTTTTAAAAGTATTTCTAGCATTAAAACATAATGGCCTGAAGCAGCTGAAGGCAGATGCTACCAATAGAGTCCTGGAGCTTGAGGCAAAGCTGAGTAATGACACTGGTGAGCTTTGAAGGGCAACTTGGGGAAATCCAAGTAGATGCAACACCAGATTTGAGCTTCAGGTCTCAGTGCAACTCCTGTAGACTTACATGAGACCTGTGCTGATTGTAAACAAATTCAGTTACTGAAACAAACAGTCTTTAAGTGCATAGTTAGAAATAATGTGCAAATATGGGCATTAAGGTAAGTAACTGAACTAACTCTCCTGCTATACATATTATTTTAGGTTTTTGGCTTGCTGAAATAAATCACAAGTATTAACTAGTTAACATGATGTTAATATTGAAAAGCTGCAAATGCATTCTAACAAAACTTAATTCTGATGTTCTTTCTGAACAGTAAAACTAATTAGATAAATGACTGCTTCACATTTTAAATAATTTAACACATCAGATGTTTAATGCAAGAAAAAACACAATTTGTAGAAGCAGCAGAAGCTGTTAAACAAATCTGAAGATTTACAGGGCAGGAAAAGAATTCCCAACCATATGCTTGAACCCAAAAGCACAGGTTACATACAAGCACTAGAAATTCCTGTTTTCAGGGTGTGTGTTTCTCATACTGAATTAGACTGGCACTGGAATTCCAGACATAGCAAAAGCCAACAATCTTTTGGCCATATCCATAACTGCACAGTTTGCAAATGACATGCACTTTTCTGTTTAGAAATACAGAGGTTCAAATTATTTTATGGGTCCTCAAATCAAAAGATCTGCAGCACTTTATTGCCTTAAACACCTGTGGGCTGTGGCTGAATTTACACCCAAGCTGCTGCTGTACAGAAGATGACATTTTAACACTTTGAGGCTCATGTTGGGAGACAGGGCAGGATATAGAGCAATCTCTCCAAGTCCCAAGAAATATCAGGGAACAAGAATGCTATTCCTTTCTTTCAAGTGAATGCAAAATTAGTTTACTGGTACATGGCCCACACAGTTCCAAGTCAGTGCATAGCTAGTCAATAGTTCTGCTGGCATCTTGAACTGGTTTAATCAATGGAAACATCTATTAATTTTATTCCATTTAATATGCATTAGTGCATTAATTTCTTCATAAAAAAACAACCCTGGCAAGTATTAAAAATAAATATCTTATTTAGGTCAAACTAAAGCCTTGCTTTTCAGTACTTTAATCCCTTTAAATATTCTTTCGCCCTCTAACAAGCAAATGGAAACTGAAGTAGAATAAGAGGTGTATGGAGGCAGAGGGGAGCAGAAACATGAACAAAGTCAACACCATAAGTCAGTTAACGTGTCCTCAGCTTCTTAGACTGTCGCTTGCGTTTCAATTCTTCTTCTTCCCGTCTCAATTCTTCCAAGTCTTCCTGAACACCGAGTCTCAAGCTGCCAAACGAGATTAAATCCTTTACACTGCTACTCAGGACTCTTGAGGTTTTATTTCTACACCCCCAAAAAGCAATGCTAAAAGTACCACAGCTGATTTGAAGAATAATTTCATATCAGATCTTCTTTAATTATAGAATGAATACAGCTTTAATAAATTAAGATTTTTTTATCGTAAGATTAGAATCAAATATTTCAAGGGAAAAAGATTTAAAACTTCTGTTAAAAAATACAGATTGTGTGAAAATATTTAATAAATTTAGTACATAAGGTCTTTTTTTCTCCCAAAATGCAGCTACTGAAACACATCCATTGAAAAGGTAAAATTGAATTTAACTCAAGTTTCTTATCTCCACTTCCTTTATGCTGCATGTGTAGTTAAAAGTGAGTCAGGAATTCAACTCTGCAAAACCTCACTCTAAGATGTCAACAGAGTTTGATTAAAAGCAATATCACTTTAAAATTCCAGTTATTTCCCCTAACTACACTTAACAGATTATGGCTTTCCATGGGCTGCAGCTATTCCTCAGGAGCCAGGAGGAATAAGGATACTGACTATAACTTCAAAGATGCAAGTTTCTAATGCTCAAGGCACCTTCTGAATAACCATACAGAAATTTCATTAGAACAAAAGAATTTGGTAACTCCATGCACGCCAATATTTTAATTTTCTATAAAAAACCCTTATAGCTTTCACAACACTTGTCCCACCACTCATTAAAAAACAAAAAGATAATCAGTTTATGACACAAGAACTGTGCAGGCCCAAAGGCCAAAACCAATATGAAAATATCATTTTCATATTTTAAATCAGGGACTACAAAAGCTTGTCAGCATACCTTTTATACTTCTATAGAAATACAGACACATACACAAAAAACAAAATAGAAATTCCAGACCTCAAACTAGCAGAATATTTTAATGTTTGGGACAAATTAAAGGATTTGGAATTTCAACTGGAATTTATATTTTTAAAAGGATTTTTGGAAATGAATTAGTTTTGGTTTTTACTGGTTCTTAACAAGCAAGGCTTGCGACAGATAGGAACATACATGACTTTAGTGTATCCACCACTGGCTGTATGAGTTTCATCTTTACTTAAGCTTTCTTATAAAAAATTGTAGGGCTTATTTACCTCTGCTATAAAAAGCAGATTGGATATTTGCTAGCTTAGCCCTATGACTTCAGCAACAAACAAACTTCTCAATCTGTATCCAAGTTTAAATCCATGCATACCTCCTAGCTTCTTCTTTCTGTTGCTCTCTCCAGCTGCTCTCCATATAACGTAAGGCATAGTCACTTTCATCTTTGTACCTGAAAATTAAATATCAGTTTTTAGCACATTAAAAAAAAAGCTAATGAATTTGTATCCCTTCTGAGGAAGAATAACTACTTGTTCTACTGCTTGTTCTGCAATATCTTAAAATTGTCACTTTTCTTACCTTTTCCGGTCATAGCCAAATATTTCCCGAATATGTTTTGATATTTCTTCTTGAGGTTCCCCTTCATCTTCAATGAAGTCATCCATTTCAGAATCATATTCATCATCATCATCATCTTCTATTTGTCTCTTGTAACTAATAGGTGGTCTTCCAAGACCTAAATGATGGGAGAGAAGAAAATCATTAATAACATGAACAAAACATTAATTTAACAGTACTTCTCCTTGCTATACCTTGGGCATAGCCATTTTCTGGGCTTCAAGGCAGAAAACTTCTGTCTCAAGTTAACCAGCACTTCTCAGAAATTCAGCAAGAGGAAATACTTCCTCTGAGTTGTGCTAGAGGAGATTACATATCAGTATCAGCAACGGCAACCTGAGGAAACCACTGGACAGATATCTGTTCTTTGTTCAGAGTTTTCTAGGCACTTACTTGCTTCACTCCACACTGCTTGCTCCTGATAAGAAATAAATTTTTAGAACTGCTTCTCACTCATAAAATAAATTTGCAAAAACACTGAAATGTAAAACCTCTAACTGATTTTTCATGTAGCCCTTCAAGCATCTGTTATTTGGGACGCTACAAAGTTTTATAGACCAACTTATCAAGCAATGATGGAAGCAAATCCTTCAATTCTTTTCTAACAGCATTCATATACCAATATCCATCACAGGCTGCTTAGTTTCCTTTCATGTGATACTTCACACCACGTGTATTTCAAAAATTATGAACAGAGGTAAAAATAAATAAAGAAAAAGTTACTATATTTAGTTGTTTCAATTATTAAACTGTTCTTATTTGAGTTTCACTTTTTTCCAATTCTTCTCCCTACAAGGGGACAAGGGAGAGTGAGCAGCTGCATGGTATTTAATTTCCAGTTGAAGTTAAACCACAACAGTGAAAAAATTCTTTGTTCTATAAATGCATACCTTGTGGATGAAGCACAGGTCTATGCCCTGGAAAAGGTCTCATTCCATTCATCTGTCCATTGCTAGGTCTTGTGACAAGGTTTTTAGAAGAAATGGTTTCTGACACGACAGTACACTTGGGTTTTACAGCTGTGCCCGGGCCGCTGCCCGGTCGCGCAGCTCCTGCGCTTGTGCTGATGCCCGGCCTCCCCGGTCCGGTGCCCAAGCTGCTGCCTGGTCGCTTGGCTCCTGTGCTTGGACTGATTCCTGGCCTTCCTGGTCCTGTTCCCAAGCTGCTGCTTGGTCGCCCTGGTCCTATGTTTGTGCTGCTGCCCGGCCTTCCCGGTCCAGTGCCCAAGCTGCCGCCCGGTCGCTTCAGTCCCACGCCTGAGCTGCTGCCCGGTCGCCCAGGTCCTGTGCTTGAGCTGCCCGTCGGCCTTCCCGGTCCCACACCTGAGCCACCCCCAGGTCGCCCAGGTCCTGTGCTTGAGCTGCTGCCTGGCCTCCCAGGCCCTGTGACCGAGCTGCTGCCCAGTCGCCCAGGTCCTGAGCTTAAACCGCTTCCCGGCCTTCCAGGTCCCACGCCAGAATTGCTGCTTGATCGCCCTGGTCCTGTGCTTGAACCGCCCCCGGGATGTCCAGGTCCTCCTTTTCCTAAGCTGCTGCCTGATCGCTTTGCATTGGAGTTGATTCCATGTTGAAGAGCTGCAGGTTTTCCTGGTTTTGCATGGGCAGACTTTTTCAGGCTGGATTCTTTAGCGGATGGCAACCTCTGAGCCCCATTGGCCGTGGGTTTTGAGGGTGGCACATGAGAGCTTGAACCAGACTTTCTAATACCATTGACAGGTAATTTACTATGACTGCTACCAGTAGAGCTTTTTAAGGAACCATTTTGTGAGTTTTTTTCCACATGATCAAGCCTGGAAGAAGATGATGACCGTGGGTGTTTCTCAGTCAATGCTGGTGCTTTGGATTTCTTATCAACACCACCCATGGGAAGCGACAGACTGCTTTTAGATGTGGAATGTTTATCTACTGAGCTTTTATTAAGTTTTGCATTTACAGATGCTTTTTGAGAAGACAGTTTTTTTGAAGAACTGGATATCCCTGTAGGCTTAATCTCCTTCTCACTTTTCTTATGCATTTCTACTTTTTTGTTTTTGCGTCCCAAAAACTCCCTCTCTCTCAATTCTTCTGCTGTTCTGGGCCTCTCTTCCACCTTTTTCACTGGTTTTATTTCCACTGGTTCATATTGTTTCTTTTCAGCAAGCCTCAAGAGCTCTGCAAAGTTCAGAGGTGCTGGTGCACTTTTGGGAGGTGCCTTTGGTTTCACTGCAGCTTTGGATGGTTTCTCTTCATATTCTTCTTGCTCATGCTCAGATTCTGTCTGACTGTATTCCAGCTGCTCAGCTTCATCTTCTGTTGCATACTCAGCCTCTGCGGCCTGAGCAACATTCTCACAAGTCCTCCTCTTTTTAGGCTTCTCTTCAACAGGAATGCCATTATAACCATAAAAATTATCCTTTGTTCGTGAGGCCATGGCTCTTGCCTTTCTGTCATGTTTCAGTTCAATGCGCCTCGCCAAGAGCTGCTCTTTCTTCCTTCTTTCTTCCAGTGCTGCAATAAAACCAGGAGAAAGTTATGCAAAAGCAATACTTTTTATTTCAATATTTTCCAAACTAACAAACCACTTAGGACAGTAACTTAAAGATATCTGGCTAGCAGCTATCCAAAATAGTCCAGCAAGTGACCACAGGTCTGCCAACAGGGCAGTCCAACCCACCTGTATCAGGTGCTCCAACAAAGGCAAGCAATTAAGACAAATGCTGCTATAACAAAACCCACTAAGGCTTTTTGAGGGAAGCAGCTTTCCAGGATGCTATGAAAAATATGGAGAATCACTGTATAAGAAGGTACAGAAGTTATGGGATCTCTGGGTAGTGGAGAGAGTTCTGAGACTGAGCAAGAGAATCTTGAGACTGTACAGAACTTACTATCAAATGTTGAAGGGAAGTCGAGGAAAGGGAGGGAATAAGAGTATTGGGAGATAAGAATTGGAAAATAGTCTTAAGTGTGTGTGTAGAGGGATACAAGGGAGACAGAAGCAGCTGAACACAGATAAGCAAGCAGCTGGTCATTACACATGTATGATAGGGCACAGGGCTCTATCTCCACAGCCTGTCCTACATCCTTACTGTTCTGGCTTAGCTATTTTCTGCATAAGTATGCTCTTGTGTCTGTGATTTGCTGACAAGAGTCAGGCTGAACTAGCTGGTGAATGAGACATCTAAATGCCAAACACTGGACAGACCAAGAAGTGGGGGCTAAATACCAGAAAGATTCAGAAAAAGTAAAAATCCCTAGAAAATGGATCGGGCTACTCACACTTTGGATGCCTATAAAGGTACTATGCCTTGTGTTACTCTACTGTCAAGGGCTGTGACAGCACAGAGTTTGCCAGCATGCCCCATGTGGAATTCATGCTTAGTCTTGCTTCTGGCTGGACCTGGCAGTAGGGATAAGGGAACAGACTCATAACTGGCCCAGGAGAGGAGGAATAACCCGGGCCATCCAGTCCATCGGATTTGGTTACCTTTAACAAAACATTAACATCAATGCTGTACTAGTTTATTCCATAGACTATTTAAAGGAAATACAGAAGTGGAAAAATTGTGGCTCAGAGACTCTTTAAAATTCACACTGTATTGATACACTAGATTAAGACACAACAACAACTCTTTCCATTTTTCACACAGATGAAGCTTTTCAAAGTTAAGCTAACAAAAGTTCAGAGAGTTTTTTGCTCTTCACCTTACCTGTTTCTCAATCTCCAACCATAAATGCTAAAGTAGCTGACTAATGTTTAACTCCTTAGGAAAGCAAGCAAACATCCCCAGTCCTTACTTAGATCCGGCTTTCCCTCAGCATCAGTTCTGTGCTTAAATGCCAGAAACAGATACGAAGCTGTACTTGCAAGAACCTTGAATAAGGTGACAAATACCAAAGAATCCATGCAAGTTTCCCAGAGGAGACACTTCGTACTTTTACCTTTTTTTCTCTTTTCTTCTTCTTGCCGTCTGAGAAATGCTTGCACT
The DNA here is from genome assembly GCA_013398115.1 of Falcunculus frontatus. NCBI lineage: Eukaryota > Metazoa > Chordata > Aves > Passeriformes > Falcunculus > Falcunculus frontatus. The sequence goes on from VZRV01005009.1 coordinate 2,036,714, forward strand.
GCTGCAGACTCTACACCCTTGACTTTGGGAACTTTTTTGGGAGGACCAACGGCCAAACTGTACCTTTTCTGCAAAGGACAAAGAGATATGTCAGAAGAGTTAAGAAATTAAGAGTTAGGAGTTTAAAACTGAGGAGTTGCACAACAGTCCTGTACTTGAATTAAGCAGAGAGATGGTACAGAGTAAACAATGAATTCCCACTGAAGCCGAGGACTGTGCTGGATACATTTGACTCACAGTTGTACTTTCAGGCTGACTAAGGAGCAACCAGCCTCAAGTCCTTGGGAGAAACTTGCAACCTAGAAAGTGCCTGGTCCAAGGGAGTAGAGGCATCTTGAAAAATATTTTGAAATGTGTGGTTTCATAACCATCAGAAGAGTAAGATAACCAAAGTCCAGAACAAGGCATCAGTATTAAGATAAGGACATCTATCTTGTCTATACCACTGGCCAGCAGCCAACTACTTCACCCTATAAATATTGCCATCAGGATGGGCCTGATTTGAGCTCTGCCTGAGCTGCAGCTTAACTGGATGCCAGGTGACCCCCTCGAGCAGGGATGCCTCTCAGAGTTAGAAATTCCTTACCTGAAACTAAGAGATCCTTCCTTACCCAAGGTGGAAAGATTCCTTACTCACGACAGATCCTCAGTAGGTGACAGAGGATGTTGCACTAGTATTATGCAACATTACTAATCCATCCACTCCATACTATTACAAACACTATGGATAATTCCATTAGACGTATGCTATTGACCAAGCCTGAGACTAAGAATGGATCCAGCCACTCCTAGCTCCAAATGGAGTTTAGAAAGCAAGGAATCCACTCAGAACCTTGTGACTCAACAGGGCTGTGCTCTTTGCACCGCCAGTCTGAGAATCACTCTAAATGAACTCATAAACGAATGAATTTGAATGCAACCTTTTTATGTTTCTTCCATTAATTAATTAGATGAACCTTGCATTAAACTTATTGAAACTTGCCAAACCACTGTTAACCTTTGTTAAACTCCACTGAATTGTCAAATCTTTATTTTATCTCAGTAAAATACATTGCTGCCTGCACTTGAGTGAGGTATGTTCCATCTATCCACAACAGGGGCTCACTCAGCTTTTGGAAGGAATAAACAGGAAACCAGAAGCCAGGTAGGGAAACAAAATGAGTGAAATGCATTAGACTAATAAGGAATGCAATGGCTGCATTAGTAATGGAATAAAAGTACTTCAGTTTAGCCTTAGTCTTTGACCAAGAAGACCTAAAAGCAAACTACAGCCCAAGCTGCCAGAGTAAATTCAGTTCCAGACTGCAGGTTTACAGCTCCATTTTCAGCTTGCTTGTGGACACTCATTTCAGTTTCAGGTTACCTAATTCAGCGAAAATAAATAAATCAACTCAAAAAACTGAATTACTCCAAAAGCTGGAATGGACTTCAACAGCATAATTAATAGGTTGATGTAAAACCAACAATACTGATTTAAGTTCCTGCTGGCAGTGATCTTAAACACAATACCACTGTACATCAAGGAGTTAGTGATCCATACACCAGTTGACCTGAAACCATGCAGGCCTGCACTCTATCACCTGAGATCGGTGTGACGTCAGCACTAATTGTGAAAGAATACACAGCCCCCACCTGGCACCTGGCAATTACAGCACTTGTACATGATGTAATTTGCCAGGAGAAAGGAAGGTTCCAGGGAGATCTTGTGGCAGCCTTTCAGTACTGAAAGGGAGCTTATAAGAAAGATGAGGACATTTTTTAGCAGAGCCAGTAGCAACAGGACAGGGGGTATTTGGTTTTAAAGTAAAAGAGGGTAGATTTTGACTAGAAGTTGTTTGATGGGAGTGGTGAAACACTGGCACAGATTGCCAAGAGAGGCTATAGACTTCCCATCCCTGGAAACATTCAAGGTCAGGTTGCACAGGGCTCTGGGTGACCTGATCTGTTTAAAGCTCTCCCTGCTCATTGCAGAGGAGTTAGACTAGATCCTCTTTAATGGTTCCTATTCTGTGATTCTACATCTCATTATATCCTGAGGTGAAGCAGCATGTTTTCATATAATATCCTTTTCCTTGGCAGAGGAAGTGATAAATGGAGCTATTAACTTTCCAGGACATACAGCAAAAGCTCAAAAGACTACAACACTGCTCATCTGCAACACAGACAGGACTTCATGGCCTGAGGTCTGTCCAGTGCTGTTCAGCCTGGGGTTCCAGCAACTGAACAGATTTAAAGTTATCTATGCCACCCCCCTTTTTGCTTCTCCTCTTACATCAAATAAATGCTACCCAAATCAATGTTAAGTGCCCAAGTGCCTCTTACTGGGTTCTGTAACAACCACTTGCACTAATGTGCTACACCTGTTCACATACTGCCTTTCACAAATGTACCAGATTGTGCCTAAAATGTGAAAAAGAGAAAACTTTTTTGAACTTCTTCCCACAAACAAAATACAGAAGAAAAACCAAAGCAATGAGAAAGAGAGAGACAGTTGCAAAGATAAATACAATAGAAGGCAGTTAAACCCAGAAGCAGATAGAAAGCAGAATACATTTAGGAACAAAAGAATCCCAAACCCAAAACAGAGGTTTGAGAGGGTGGGGGTTTTGTTTGTTTCTATTTCAGAAGTAGGCCAACAGATTAAAATCTAAACCAAGATCTCCCACATGAGACATTAAGATTCTCACCAAATGAAAGAGATGTGAAAAACAGACCCAAATGAAAAAAGTATCACTAAAGAGCCATACAAGTCAACATTTCTATAAACATCTTCCTATCCTTATAAAGCCTTATGAAACTTAACTAAAATAATTAAAATAAAATATATGGTAAGGAAACCTACATCTGAATGTTTTAGAAGCAGTAATCAGGCAGGCTGGCAGCATAACTCCCTATAAATGTCAGTATCACCCAATAGAAGCCTTCATTCTCATTTCTGATTCATTGATCAGCAGCATATGAATAGATCCTTGGATTACTTTAATTACTAACATGCAAACCCATAAATTAGCTTGAATATACATGCACTAAGAAGCAAGGTTTGGAGGCTCATTTCCAAACTGCATCCCAAACTGGCTCCAAGAAGGGCAGCTACAATACCAGCCATTTGTAGTCTGCTTGAGCAGTTTCTGAAGTGACCAGAGCAGAACTACAAAGGTGCACCATCCACATACATTGCATATTAAAACCTGCCATGTCACTGCATCACATTAAAGACCTACTACAGCCAAACTCATTTACTGAGCTCCACCTCTCTGCAAGGAAGTTTACCAAAATCTGAGAAGCAATTTTCTTGCTTGCACCAAAAGCATTCCAAGACTTGACTGCTCAGGAAACGTGAACTGTGATGCAGCATTGCCTCTCAGCTTTTGCTCAAATACAGCCCGTGGCTCTGTGTCCCAAAGAAATATGGCTTACTCCATTTGAACTGGAGCAGAGAGAGACAAAGCAAGCCACACACTATCAGACAAAATCCTGCCAGGTTGAAGCTAATTAGTACCTTAGAAATTATTTGCAGTACTTTGTAGTATACTCATCTTAGTATAATGATATCCATGTAGTTAAGTTAAAACTTAAGTTAAAACAAAGTTAAACATGTCATGTTTTGCCATTGGTAATCTAATTTGGCAAAGCTTCATTTAATTATTCCAACTGTACCCTCAGTTTTGAAAATTCTGTTTTAAAAACTGTGTAAGGCTCAAGCATCTTTTCCAACCTAAATGATTTTGTGCCTAAGGAGCACCTTTGAAAACTGCTAGACAGCAGGGACAAATGTGGACTGATCTATTCTGTCAGGAAACCTTATAAAGAATTAAAGTGATGGGGAAGCAGTTTTCAGGCTTTGTTTTGCTGCACTGTGACCAACAGTCCTATCCAGGAGCAGGTTTGTAAAGCAGCTTGACTGACAAGCTCTTTTCTGACTGCTATTAACATGACAAATCACACAAAATTTAAGTCTTCCTACCAGTAGCATTTCTTAATATTGACTAACAACTGAAAACACAGCAAAAAATTTATAAATGAACACCCATTTCTGTACTATTGCTGATAAAAGTTTTGTTGACCTTCATTTAGTAGATAGCATAAAATAACCTGCAGAATTGTAGCCTTTTTAGAAACACTGAACCATACACATGTTCCACAAACACTAATAAAGTGTTTTCTATACAGTGCAAATGAATATGCATCAGATTGCCATCAAACCAGGCAAAATAACCCAGCACATGTCACCATACCATCCAAACAGCAGCTGCACTATTCTGGCTTTTAATAACTATTGCTAAGTTGGTTAAATCAACAGAGGAATAGAAATGTTTAGCCTTTAGGTAAGAGCAGGTCAAGCTGTTCCCAGAACACTGCACCGTTCAAGTTGTAAACAGTGACTATTTGCTCTGAAGTCACTGACTTCCTTCAAAATGTGGCACGTGATCCTGATAGAGGTGTAGCTGCTTTGATGTCAGCATTCAAGTACCAAATCTTGGACTGTAAAACAGAATTTATAAAATAACTGTAAACTTTTTGTCACTCAAATGAAGCCCTGAGGGCCCTAGACCAAATACCAGCCCAGACAAATAACAGTAGCAGCATTGCCTTTAACAATGGTCAACATTTACACAGGTGGCAATGCAAGATCAATGCAAGTGATCAATTCTGCCAAGCCTGATTCTCAAGTAGAGCACCTGTGCAGCTCAGTTATTGTAATGGGCTTGCACATGCAATGCAAAGACAATTCCACCTGTGTTATCCACTACAGGCAGCTTGCAGAGGCTCTCACAGGCTGGGGATTCTTTTATTTGCTTGTTTTTCACTACCAAGTTGTGACACCTGTATGATGTTACAGCACTTTCCCTGTTCTTCCTTATCATTTGCCAAGACATGCAACCTCCAACAGGAAGTCCCTGTTTCCCCCTAAATATTTTTCAGTGTATAACTCTCTGGGAACATCAGGAATGGTTCATCCACCACATACACCCTTGTTTGTGTCACTCCTCTTGCAATGCCAGTTCCTCAGAAGGCAGCTTTCCACATTTTAAGTGGCCATTTGTGTTCACTGCCCAAGGGCCTCTGCTGCTCATCCTGAGCTGGTATTTCCAAAGCTTCTGCTACAGACTCACCACTGAGTTCCCAGCAGCTGACTCTGCAGTGAGACTGTCTTAGAATACACACAAGATAATTTCTCAACTGCTGCTTTCAATAGCTGGTTGTGACAAAGTAAATAGTAACAAGCATGTTTAAATTTGCTTCCCTTCAGGTTCTAACAACCCCTACCAAGAGCAAGTTAAAATACTCTTATTGGTAAAGCCTATAAGCTCACACCAGTCTCCTCTCCCAAAACCAATTCAACAGGTTCATACATTTTATTCCTAAAAAAAGTAAAAATTATTTTCTTCCAATTTTCCAACTGCTGCCACAACACTCAAGCAGAACCATTAGCTGTAAAAAAAGCAGAGATTTCTTCTATTAAATGTTGCTTCACACAGGAAGAAAACCTGAACAGATACTTTATGCTTTCCTTTCTGTAGTGGTATTGTGATCCCCATTTTTATCTGCTTTTGCAAAAAAAAAAAAAAAAAAAAAAGAGATAAGGAATAGGAAAAGCTGAAAATTCTACTAGTCAGCATTTAAACCTTGACAGTCTGGAACTTTACTATTGGGTCAGTCAAGCTGAGAGTAAAAGCCCTCCTCGCCCCTGCCAACATCTCACATCATGGATCTTGCAGTTCCTCCTGTGGAGGCTGATGTAATCCAAAGCATTTCAGGCCCCGTTTTGAGGCACGTTTTAAGCACACAATAAATGCACACACATCAATCGATGGGAGTCTGGTCCTACAGCAGCAATCTGCACTTCACAGCCATTCCCATTATTTCACATGCAGGGCTTCTCTTGCCTGTGGGCAAACGCTCGATAATCTGCAGATTAGAATTCGATGGGCAGGCTCTGTAACCCAAGGTCCTCTGAACAAACTCTGGGATTCTGTTAGTGTTTCACTTCACAAATACTTAATTCCTCGTGGCTACTCCTATCTGTCAGCTTCACTGGAGCCTGCTTTGTACCAGTCTAATTTAAAGTGAGACCTCAGCAAGTGCTGACGTGGATCACAAGCTCTTTCAGTTTTGCGTCACCTCTTTGTGGTTAATTGTATCAGATTTCTGTAAATTCTGTATGCCAGTTTCGCCCTCAGTTAAAAGGAATTGGGAGCAATACGAGATGTTTATATTGTCATTAATAATTTATTAGAAATTAAGGTGAAATAAAAGAATGACTTGGTTCCAACTGTCCTCGGGGTTTTCTTTTTTTCTAAGCTGCAGTAAAATTTCATATTTTAAAGAGCAGCTACAACAAAAATATCTGAAAGTGCTTCACTTTGTCATGTGAAATACGTGGCATACAAGACTATACAAATTTCACCAAAGAGTGACACAACATATTTAAACCTTTCTAAAGTCAGCATTAACTCTCATAACTATTATCATGTCTAGTCAAAGCAAGACCACACTGAAAATCTAATGAACTGCTAATATGAACACAGGTAACAAGATACAACAGCGAAACCCATATGGAATATTAGATAATAAAACCTGGGGCTCTACTCAGCAACTGCTATGAAGATGATTAGCAGCACATCATTAATAGCTTAGACAGTAGTTCATATATGTACTGCTTTATTTAGAAACAAAACCTGATGCAACTAACAGGGCACCAAAAGGCTGATTTCAGCAATGTTCCTTTTGATTCTGGATTTCCATAGGGAGATGAACAAGCAGATTCATTTTTACAGGGACATGATGTAATACCTGCTTTATCCAGGCCCCTCTTTTACAATACAAGGCCACATTATTTCTTAAGAGTTTTTATATAGTTTCCACTTTGAACTAAACACTACCTCTACAGTGTGTATGTATATTTATAGACATTTTGAATATACACTACTTGTTCACATCACTATTTTTCATTACGAAGGGCATGAAGTATTTAGTTTAATGCACTGTAAAGTTTAAAACAAATATCTCAGAGAAATTCAGGGGATATGCTCATTAATGCAGGAAGTAACATTTCTGGAAACTTGGTAATTTTACATACCAGTAAATCGTGTAACTAGTCTATGTGGTGTTTTTAATAAAATTATTTAAAATTAATTACATTCTTCTTATAGAAACACATTTAATGTATTAGCTTTAGCATAGTGGAGTTGTTTAGATGTCCAGTGACTGTAAAATCTCCATGGGCTCTCTTTTAAAGCCCAGCAGCTGCAAATAACCTCAAGCAGTGCAAATGCAGCTCTGCTTTTGCTCAGAGACTGGGACCAACTTTAGAGTTTAAAGCTCCACCACTAATGTGCTAAACCAAACTGTTTCAGCTCTGGATTCAACTGCACTCTCACTCCATGAGTTCATCAGGAATTAGCAAATCCTAATGCTGCCTTTTCTAAAAAGAGTAGCTAACCCCTCATCCATCGCACAAGTAGGATCTCCTCCCCCCGCCATCACATCTGCAATTGAGAACATGGCATCATCATGGCTTGAAACTACTTGTGGCAAAAAAAGTAAGTGGCACACACAGTAAAGCTGCATGGGAAACCCGAGAATGTAAAGAGAAGCTTTAAACATCTAAAATAAGAATTACAATAGCCCAGTGACAACTTAATGAAACAGTTTAAGACTGATCCTAAAGTATTTCTATATTTGTTGTATTATTTATGTTACAAATCAGATTCCTATGTAGAGTCAGAGATGAATTAAATGTGCCTAAATATTAAGAAGTATATTTTATGAGATTTTAAACCCACAATGGAATCTGATTAATTTCACATCTACCATATGGTTGGTACATATTATCAACTGGTCACACAATTAGTGAACATTACCAAAGTTTTACTAATGATACAGAGACACTGAATACTCACTAGGTCTGACACCACCAAAATGAAGACACTATACAATTGAAAGTACAGTTTTTTCTGGTTTTCACACAGTTTTTGCTAAAAACAACTACCCTTCATTTACACTGGGTTTAAACAAACTAATCATAGAAGCAGACCTCTGGCACTCTGATGAAGAACAAACAAAAATTGTCTCCCTAGCTGGTGGCTACCAAAGAGAAAACATTTTTTATCCAAATAAGCACGCATGACTTGTAATTTGGGTCCTCCCAGAGGAATGAAACCCAGGATATTAATGTATGAAAAGGCCACGTGCCCTTCCTACTGCCAGACTTCACCCACGCAAGTAAGTGAGTTATCTCACACGGAATCCACATGTTACTGATAGCTTGAACTAGAACACGAACTGCTGAAGTATAGACTTCAAAACAATATTAACAATATAGTAAATGCCTTCCACCAATCCTCCCCACAGCGCTGTTACACGTTATTCCTTCGCGGTGCACACACAGACCTCGGACAACGCAGCCCATTCACCCAAAACTTGTCACTTTGTCTGCGACCCGCACTTGAGACGTGGCAGACTTGTGTTTTCAGCGCAAACAAAAGGACTTAGCCGACTTTTAGCCACTGCCTTCCTCCGCACCACCGCTCTGCTCCCGGGATCTCGGCACTCCCAGACCGGGAGGCGCAAGCCGCGGCTGCCCGCTCCCAGCCCGGGGGTGCCGGCACCTGTTGACAGAAGGGGCCCCGCTCGCCCCCTCCCCACACACAGAGGCTTCTCCAGCCCCCACGAGCGAGCGGCCCCGGCCGGCGAGGCGAAAGGCCCGGACGAGCCCGGCCGCGGGCCGAGGCAGAGGCGGGCAGGGCTCCCATGGACGCGGGGCCCTCCCCAGGCCCGACCGCCACGGCGCCCCGGCCCCGCGCCCCCGGCAGCCCCAGCCGCCCCCGAGCTCACCGGCACCGCGTTCAGCCCCTGCTGCTCCGAGGCCATCACGAGAATGTTGCGGAAATCCATGGCCGGGCCGGAACGCGGGGGGCTGCGGCAGCCTCCCCTCTCGCACCGCCCGCTGCCCCCCGCCCGCCGCCCGCTCGGCCCCGCTCGCTTCCGCCCGCTGCCGCCTACCCTTTATATAACCTCGCCTGGCGCCGGCGTCACTTCCCCTGTGGCGGAGCCTCGCCACGGGAAACGGGGCTGGGAAAGGGTAGGGAACGGAGACGGTGCGTCTCGGAGCCCCACGGGACGGCGGGGCCTGGAGCTGTGGCGGGGGGGGGCCTTTGAGCCC
>VZRV01005009.1:2045888-2075410 GCA_013398115.1 Falcunculus frontatus
GGGCGGCCTTATGAGCCCACCGGGGCAGCCCCCGCCCTGCCCGGCGCTTCTCACCGCCCCCCGCTCACAGCTGGCGCCGATGCCGGGGATTGTCCCTCCGCCCACCTCGGGTTCGCCCCTGAAACGCCTTGGAGAGAGGCTGTTTGCGAGGGAGTGGAGTGACGGGACAAGGGGTTGATGGCGTCAAGCTGACAGAGAGTCGTGTCACGAAGAAATTCTGTATTGGGAGGGTGGTGAGGCACTGGAACAGGTCGCCCAGAGAAGCTGTGGATGCCCCATTCCTGGAGTGGTCAAGGCCAGGTTGGATGGGGATATGAGCAACCTGGTCTAGTGAAAAGTGTCCCTGCCCACAACAGACGGGTCAGAACTAGATGATCTTTAAGGTGCCTCCCAACCAATCTATTCTATGAGTCTTTCACCCCCGACCTTGGCATGGGGATGTCAATAAAGCAGCAAAAACTCCTACTTTTTTCTTTTTTCCGGGAGCAACTCCTCATTTTTTCAGTGACAGAAGTTTTGAAGGGAAAAAGCCTTTTTGGGGCAATGGCCAGTAGCTCCAAGCACACCCTGACACCTGCCCCCATCCCTCCTGCATTCCCAGCTGCCAGCTCGTCTCTTGAGTGGGCATCAGCCAGGCAGAAATCCTGTAACAAAGGAGGAATATGGATTAAGTTTCCTCAGCAATCCTTCTTGGCTTATCGAGGCTTCAGAGTTGGTGCTTGGCTTGCAGACAGTTACTTCAGCAGTGTGTTCCCAGCTGCAGGAATACTGCCTGATATGTTTATCAGGGCTCCCAGGAGCAATGCTGACCAGCAGAGTGGCCAAACAAAATGCTCTATGTGTGTGTGTGTATGTTCAAATATTTTTCTAAGTCTGACAAACCAGAAAATTGTGCAAGAACATCAGCTGACTAAAGACTCTTCCCTTGCATTGGTTACCGGCTCATTTCCTGGATCTGTTATCTGAGATCCAGCCGACAAAAATTCCTCTACTCCACACTGCTTCTCATAGAAACGTGGGCACGGAAAGGCAGCTTTTTTCCTTCATTTAATCCTTCTTTAGCATAAATTCTTTAACACAGCTAGCACTTGACAACACTTTCAGTTCCTCCAGTTCCTTCCTGCCTTTTCCAGTTTCCCTTTGCCTCTCCAGTACCCTTGCTTTTTTTGTCATCTCTGATATTCCTGTCTGGGCATGGCTGTAAGTCACATTGCAGCCTGGTGTAAAGATGCTCAGTAAGGCCTTAGCTGAGAGGAGGGACAGGACAATTTATGTGAGCCAGGCACTGCACCAGTCAATTTGCAGGGCCTTTGTAGTTCTTGAGCTACAGGAGATCCAAGTTGTTCCTGTCATGCTTGCTCTGGTATCTCTGCATGGCATCACTCTGTGCAGGGTACACAGTCCTCCTGACCTACTACTGCTTTTTCTTGGGACAGTCCTGATTTAACCCCTTACCCTGTAAGAACTTAATCCTTCTGTCTTTTCCCCTTTTTATTCTCATCTCCATTCACTGACTTTTTACTTCTGACTCAGACCTGATCACCTCTTCTGGTTCCTGCCCTCTTTGTATTATGACTTTCTTAATTTTAACACTTCCTAGTTGTCTCTCTTCACCGGCAGTCAGTGGTTCATCAATTTTCTTCCCATTTTTGGTATTGTGTTTCCCTCTGTGCTACTGTCTATAACGTTGTGATGCCATTTTCTGGCAGTCTTATCTGCTACTTCATCGCTGCTGTGGTGCTTTCATCAGAATTTCCCTGCTCCAGCTTGAATTTCTGGTATCTCCACTGCGCCCTTCCTTGAGAGGCTTTTAGTATGACTCAGGTTCCTATACGACAACAGCACTGACAGAGCAGTGATTGTTGCTCTTTGACTTTTGTGCTCACTCGCTTTAGTCCACGTTAAGAGTTGGCAGGAACACTTGGCTAAAAGCAGTCTTCATTCTGCTGACTGCAATCCTCAAGATGAGCGGAGGAAAAATCTCTCCCTGCATCTACAAGAAGAGTTACAAGCAGGCCAGGGAATGGCATTGCAGCTGTCTGTTGGTGTCACCCTCTGGAAACCCTTAACCGCAGTTGTTACATTTTCCTGTAAATGACGATACTGTGACATCACATCCCTCAGCAGAGGGGATTTACCTCTGTGTTTCTCCAGTGGGAGAAATAATAGCACTGTGTAAATGTGTGCTGCGAGCATTTTATGGGGCAGTAGCAAGTGACACGGAGCTGTGCCGGGATTCCCAGACTGCCCCCGTGGTGTTTAAACCCAGATCCAGCACAAGTTACACGTCAGCACAGTCCCTTGATGTGGCCCAGCCTCTTCTTCTGGCAACAACAAATGGGAACGTCCGTGCTGTGTGCGCCTGCACCTCTGTGCTCCCTGTGTCTTCAATCGCTTCCCAAATTGTGTTCACTCTTCACAACCTCTGCACTCATTTACAATGTGATGAACTGATCCAGACTAGGCTTGCCAGGACTCCCACGTCCAGCTAGTCTGTCAGCAGCAAGAGAAGAAACAACTTTGTGCTTTTAAGCCAAACGAACGTTTCTATAAAACACAAACCGGGATAGAAAGTGTTTCTTCCCCTTTTTGTAACTTTCTGATCTGTTTGATTCTGTGCCTGTTTAACATCACCCTACCTTTGAAAGAATTGTAAAAGTCTGAGAATTTAAACCTACATCTTCCAGAAAACCAATACAACACCTCTCAAATCTCCCATCTCTCCTCTCAAACCTCTAATTTGTGCTGCTGAAAAAGTTCAGACAGATTTGTTCTTTTCGTGTGTGCATTTTTAAGCAAGAATTTGGCTAAGTTTTATTTTTATTAAATATCTTCGCTTTAGGATATTACTTGGGACTAGAACTGTTTAGAAAAAACTTAGACAATATAAGACAATATTCCATCAGAAAGTGTCTGCAAATTTTTAATCAGCTGTGGTCAACAATAGCTTGGCCCCAGCCATGCACACTTCAGGCATGTGACTAATCCTATTAACTTGAAGTGAAGTGTATTAAAGTGTTTAAAGGATTAGAGTCTTAATTACAGGCTATCTGCATAGGTCAAATATCAAAGGCTGTACAGAGCCTGAGTTTTAGCATTTTCTGAATGAGTGAATGAGTAATATTTGTGTTTTCCCCTTTTCATGCAGCAGCCTTTCTGCAGTAGAGTTTAATGGGTGCTCCAATATGGCCTTTATTAACTGAGCTGAATCATCCTGATGTCCAGCAGTCAGGTTTCCAGATCATCAGCTGTTTAAACATTAGCAGGGCTGCCATATATGCTCTAAAGAAGTTTAGGACCTGCAAAACGTGAATTTGAACAAATCAAGTTTGCATAACGTGGTGCCAGACTACTTTATGGCTGCTTCCGATTTGAATTATTAATTACTAAGATTTTTTTCTTCTGATATATTAAACAGAAATGGAAAGGAAGAGCCTTGGGATGATAATTAGCTGGTACTGACAATGTGTAACTTAGACATCTAATTTAGATCTCTAAATTATGGTCTTTGGCTCCAAACAGGAATATCAGAAAAACGGGGATGGAAATTGCTTTCTTTCTCCCACCAAAAAAGCAGGATCAATTCCATTAGGTAATTTCTGACAGACACTTGTTCAATCTGCATTTGAAACTGAGAAACCAAGGCTGTCATTCCCCATATTATTCTCTCACTCTTTATTCATCTACATCTTGAGAAAGCTGTTTCTAACATCTAACCCAGATCTCTGTTGCCCACTGAGCCTTTTCAGCTGATGAGAAGACTTTATTGTCCTCTCCTTTAGACATACAGTGCACACAGCTAGGGCACTCCTACGAGGTCTCCCCTTTCTCTGGGATAAACCACTCCAATTCCTCCAATGCTTCGTCATAAAACCTCTAATTCTCTCTTCTATCCCAAGCAGAATACAATACCCCAACTGAAGGTTTTCTAGCCCCGAGCATGACAGAAGAATGGCTTCATTTGCCTGGCAAACAATATTCCTTTTTATGTAGATCCTTGTGCTATTTGCCCTTTTTGTAGTGGCATGGCTGATTCCTGTTTGGTTTGTGATCCATGCTAACCACCAAGACAGTTTATAAAGTGATGTTCTCAGACCAGTAATTCCACAGCCTGCATTTGTGGTGTTGGTAATTCTGCAGAGAGTGAAAGCACGTCCTCTGAATTACTTCCTTTCCCCCTTCTGTAGTTTGCGAAGTGTGTTGAGATCCTAGCCCTGTCCTCTAACCCTTCCTGCCCCTCCCAGCCAGTGGAGCTGGAAAAAAAGTTGTCTGTTCTGCCATCCAAATTATTTAATGAAAATATCAGATTGGTGATACTCCTTCAGAATTCTGCTTGCTGTGTCCAACCAAGTTAACAACATGCGCTTGTTAAATATTCCAGTCCAGTTTACAGCCAGTTCTGTACTCAACCATTTGTGTTTTTCTGGACTTGCTTGTGAGATGGATGGCTGTGTGAGACAGTGTTAGGAGCCTTTCTGAAGCCAAGAGCTGGAAATGAGCCTGCTTGGCATAATTTATTCTAGGCAAAGTAATCTCTGTAACATTAATTTCTTTTGTAGGTACTTAAATGTGTCAGTGGAGGGAGAGGTTTAACTCCAGCACCTCATTGTTTAATGACTCAGCGGGTCACAAAACAGGTACAGCTTCCTAACACAGGAATGCAAGCAAGAGAGAACTTGAATTCCTCTGTATGTGATTGAAAATTGTTGTCATCTAAAATTTATATATTTCAAATCCAGAACAGTCACAAAATATCACTTTTACATTGCTCTGCACTGACAGAAACAAACTGTCAAGAAACAAACTTCCCTAGTCATTAAAAGTGATTTCAAGTAGCTGTCTTGGATTCTTTTAGGACAATTTTCAGCTTCCTGCTTTAAACAAAGGCAATGAAACTTTTTAGTCCAGGGATAGGTGCGAACAAACACGGCTGCACCCCACCAAGCAGTTACCTGTGTCACACTGTGGCTGCCTGTGAGCACTCAGCGTGCCCCAAGGATAAACTGCATCACGAGAGTGAAGAAACAGGCCCTGTGGACCACCCATCAAATCAGGACTCTACTCATGAAAGTACTGACATCTTCGTGAAAAAAATCTCCAGGTGAACAAAAAGTAGATCTGGCAGAAAGTGAGGATAATGATACTGAATAACATCAGCTGGTGGAATAGCTGTATTTGCAAAGTATTCTCCCAATCAGAGAAGAAATAAGATTAAGAATGGGAAAAAAAAGAAAAAACAAAAAAAACCCCAATTAGCTGTTTAGCTTATTCAATATTTAAGTTAACCAAAGTATCTTTATCTTTTTGGCCTGCTGCCAAAAATCCCAAAAGATAGGTGTATGGGAAATAGACAAAAATAACCCCTCTGTAATGTGTGGCCATGTTGTTTTATGAGAATAACCTCCTTCCCAAAGATGCTAAAAAGAAGGGAAAAAAATCACCATTGCAGTAAATGTGGAAAAAACAGTATTTAAGTATTGAACAGCAGTCAATATGTGCCCAGATATTATAGAGTTAATAGGAAAGCAAACAACACATTTAAGACAGACTGCAGAGCAGTAAGGGCTTCCCTCTGTGACAAGATTAGGCTGATTTTAGATTGCTGGAGAAATATGAGATATCGGGAAGAGCATCCCAGATGAGCAAACACGGACTGGGAGACAACTGCCTCAGTTCAGAAGCCGTTTCCAGCAGGTCCATCATTCAGTGCTGGCAAGCTCTCTGCCTTGGAAACTACCCTGAACCAATCCCCCTGCCTGCATTTCATCCGAGTTCCCAGCTGAGAGACCAACTGGAATGTAATCTCTGAGAGGTGGGTATTACAAGAGTACGGAAAGCCACAGTCAGCACTCTGAGCAGCTGTGAGTGCCACATGTCCATACAGAGACATGGATATAGGCTGTCTGTGCAGCTGCTTTGGCAAGGAGTCCCCCTCTGTCCCCATCTCACATGGCAGGCCTCATTCCCAGAAGGATGTCGTGCAGTGTCACCGCCGGCTGCTCATCCACACGCCAGCTCATGCAACCGGCAACAGGAGTTGGTTCCCTCGGCTGGGGAGCGAAGGAATAAATCAGAGATAAGAACTGAAAACAAGGCTGGAAGACTTTACATGATCCTGCGGAAATGAAGGCTCCGTCCCATGGGAGCCGCTGATGGGCAGGGGCGGGTGGGCTTCTGCCCCTTCTTGGCGCTCCCTGGCTGGGCTGGGCTGGAGACAGCAGGTGGCGATCGAGTCCTTGGTACAGCGGCAGCTGGAGCCCACACTGCGCGGGGATGCTGCACAATGGCGTGTTCAGAGCAGCATCCGTGACCCTCTGCTGGTGCCAGCCGTGGTTGTTCACGTTGGCTGCTTCTCAGGCACTTCCGAACGGCGCTGAAAGGCTCAGCGGAGCCCTCCCCCGCAGCCTTCCAGGAGGAGAGCTTCCCACAGAACGCTGCTGAGAGATAAGTAAACAACAAAAAGAGCATCCCAAAGGTTTATCTATTTTATTCGAAGCTCCTCGTAATCATACGTGCCTGCAAAGCTGAGAAATGTGTTTTCGCCACATGCAGTTGCAGATGGTCGTGGCATCCGAAGCAGATCAAATGGATTGTACGTTTTCTCATATTGCTCGGAAGCCAAAGTATCTTCTTTTCAAACACACAGAGAATGATTTATATCTATTTCCCAGTTGAGAGCCTGGTTTGAAGATCTACTTCATTTTTGGCAAAGGGCTATGTCATCTCTGAAAGTTAGGTTCCTAGCTGTTTTTACAGATCTCTACTATATTGCACATGCAAATAAAAATAATATACAAAGCTGCCAAATGAAAGCAACCTAAAATGAGCTGTCTCTTGAAACTGTGCTCCTCTACCTATTGCACCTCTTAATCTCATCCTCTCCATGCCTTGAAGAAACTCATGCTCTGATCACCAAATACCACCCACCCATCCAAGATTGACCCTGCACCTCCCTAGCAGATCAATGTTCTCCTGAGCGTTTTCTTTGCTTATGTTTGGCTAATGTAGCAAAGTTCAGTGCAAAACCAGGTAGAAAGGGAAGTTTATTTTATTTTAATCTGATTTCACACATACTTTCTCTCACAGAATGTTTTCACTCCTCCTTTCTTGTGTATGAGGATGGAGATAGTTGTGGCCATGCAGCCTCTGTGGTGCAAGTCAGGAGCCAAGGGAGTCCCAGCACAGGCAGTGCCTTCAGTGACTGGATCCAGCTCCTGAACACGGCACACAGACCTGGATACTGATAACAGGGTCCATCAGCAGTCCCAAACCGGACGAAGTTAATGAATCATGTCCAGGGGGCATTCAGGAGTAGCAGGAGAACAAGGGCAGAGACAAGGCTTGACACAAAGCTGCAGCGTAGGTCCTTTGTCCACCCAGGAGATGGGGCTGAGGACAAAGCTGCAGCCTGAGTCCAGGGTTCACCTGGGAATCATGGCTGGACACATGCTAGCTCCAGCATGGACCTAGGAGTCAGGACTGGAAAAGAACTGCCTCCAACACAGGTCTACAATCCACCCAGGAGGCAGCCCTTGGTTTTCCAGCCCCCGGTGCCTTCAGAAGCTTCACGTGGCGTTTCCTTTGCCCATTCATGGCGTTTCCTGATGATTTCACACTTTTACACCGCCATTCAGCCCCCCATTCATACCAAGCTTAATGTTTCAATGTCAAACCCCTATGGCCGTGGTGCCGCGCCAGAGGAGGACTCTTTACCTGGTCAGGTCGTAAACAATTCCATGCAAACTGCTTCAGTCGTCATCGGGAAGGTCACCAAAGCTGGTGCAGCCTGAAAGCAGCAGCGTAAGACGCTACCTGTGTGAGGCAGATTGTAGCAAACAGGCTGCTGCCTCCTACGTGAGCTCTGTGTTTTGAGCGTAGCCCCCATATCGAGCACTTCACAGTAGCGTAATCTCACACACAATTTTCTCAGCAAGGTTCTCTGCAGGCCTGAGCTGTATTTACCATGCAGTTAGCATAGTCGAAGACCGAGAGCGTTATATTTAAACCAATAAAATAGATTCCTGATTATCATCTCCTGGTAAGTCTGGCTTTGTGCAGCATGCTGAGTCTCAGTGCAGGGATTGTGGACTTAGAAATAAAGAACATAAGGTCATTTGGAGCAAAATAGGGTCAGTTAAGCAAATGTAAGGGTATTTTCATTCCAATACACTCTCAGCAAATCATTCGGCTTCATATATTTAAGCTTTTATGCCATTTCTTATTAGCTAAACTTCTTTAACCTCTATTCGGCAGATATATCTCAGATGTCCTAGAAGGAGGTTGTAATTTGTGGTGCATATTGTACTAATTTGGTATAACTTTGAGAAATAAAAAACATGTGGCATTGTAATGAATGATATTATAATTTCTAACTTCCTCCAAAACCCCTATCTTATTAACAGTTCTGCATTGAAATAGACCACCATTTTATCCCTGGCACAAAAATTTAAGGGAAAAGCAATCCATTTTATCAGAGCCTACCTTGGTATATCTAAATCCATTCCAATAAATGAACAGTGCAAAGAGGATTGGAACTTACCAGGAAACACTGAACGAAAGGTCAGATTTGCAGCAAGCATAAATCAACATTCTTGCATGGCTTAAGCGGATTTATGCCCATATATACTAGTCAAGAATCTGGCTCATTAATGGCTGGATGAATTACAAATAGAGCATCAAGCAGGAGTTTGAGTCTTAACACCTATTTCCTTGACTGCTTAGCTTAAATCAGATTCTAAATATTCTGAAGACTTTTTGTTCACTGTAGCTGAGGAGCAAGCTAGTGTGGAATTTGGTTAAATTCCCTCTCTTGAAAGCCATCTTTTCAAGCAAGCTCTGTGCAGTGCTTCTAAACAGCTTGAGCAGAATGAATTGTTGTCAGCTTTTCCAATCCATACATTTCAGATTTTGAAATGTAGCCTTTAGGGCAACTTAAATAACACAAAACCAGTTGATTGATCGTCCAAGGTTGCGATGACTTGGTGATGCTCAGCAGGAGATGATTTGTTGTCACAGACTCACTCCTGTTTGAAGCACTCTACTCCAGACAGTGTTCTGTGAATGTTTAAAGAGCTGCAGCACATGGGAATTGAGCAGAGGAGAAGTACAGGGAGGAGCAAGCCCATGCTAGGATTTGTGCAGAACTGCAGGAGACTGAAAAACCATCTCAGAAGGTTTTACATTTGACATGGCTGTGCTAAGCTTTTCTTGGAGCAGGCATCCCACAAGCATTTGTGGATGGCCTAAGCCAGCACAGCTGCTGGGAGAAGAAACCTCTGCTCAGCCTGTATCTCTGGCTTATTTGTGCTGGCATCAGGATTTGTAGAATTGCGCAATAAAGCTGACCGGGAACCATCCAGCTGGAAACAAACCCAACAACAAGTTCATTCCCCTGAGGCCATGGCTTTCAGCAGTGCAGCCAGACTTGTTCATTGAACTCTGCTCTCCCAGCGGGCTGGAGAAGGAGGTTAAGGTCACTGCTTTGCAGAAGGACGCCTACCTGCCATTCTCTCTGTCAGATGGGCTCAAGTGCAGCTGGGACAATGCATTCCAGGCCTGGAGCACTGCCTTGGCCCGCAGTAGGGCGTGAGGGAGGAGGGAGAGGGACACACAGGAGAGAAACCCGGGCCATTGGGAATATCTCTACTGATCAAAGATAGAGGAGATCATAGATCAAGCACTTCATCTTTGGGATCTTTGCCAGGCCCTGGCAAAGTCAGATTTGGTTTGCAAAACCCAAAAACTGCTCACAGATTTTTCCCCGGGGTATCAACTGATGAATAATGAATGCTTTTATGCTGTGCCATTCTCCCAATTTCCGTTGTTGTTGTTACTAAAGTTGTCTGACTTAGGTTTTGTTCTGTCACCTTGGTGTCTGTAGCCAGATCCTCTGGAAAAGTCAAACTCTTGGATATCATTCACTGCCACAGGAAGTGAAAAATCACGGTGTTTGCTGCATGTTGCTAAAAGTGAAGAAAACCTCTGAAAAGAAACACCATTATTGATCAAAAAGGTCCTTTTTAACTCGCAAAAGTGCTCAGAAGTATTTTTACCGAAGCATTTGCAAGAACATGCATATTTAGGAGCAGAATAGCCTAGTTGCAGGATTGTGCTATTTTATCTCAGAAACTTCAAGGCAGGTCTGTGGCTGGAAGGGAAACTGTGTGGAGAAGCAGCAGCCACTGCAACAAGCTGAGTTGATAAGCAAGCAGGAACTCTCTCATGGCATTCCTTGCCCGCCTGATCTTTTAGATGAATCAAATAGCAGAGGCCACTTCCACTCCCAGATGTAAAATCTGTCTTTCCCACAACCACAGGAGTTTTAGTCTTCATGTCTGTCTTAGCTAAATGTTCTTACTAATTCTGTTTCACTTGTATAAATTCCCTGGCAGTTTTCAGTTCAGTTGGTTAAATAAACCATAATTTCCTGCCTGAAATGTCAACTATTGTGGCCCAGGGTTCCCTAAGGGTCTCGCTGCCTTTAGATCAGCTGCTTCACAATCTGAGCACATTCACCTCCTTCTTTAAAGCATTTTCTCTGCTTGTTTTTAACATGAGGACTTCCCCACACAGGAAATCCAAGTTTTAAAAGTAAAGATAATAGAGAAGTCATTCTCTTCAGCATCAAAGGGATTACAGGAAGCAGTGTAACTATGGCACTGAATTGTAGATTCAGCGAGAACCAGTTCATGTCACTGAAAGGAGACATCCTTTGGGATCATGGGGGGGTTCAAATGGCTGAGGGACATTGCAAAGTTATGAGTCAAGATTTGTACTCTCTCTTGGAAGTTGGAAGCTTCTACCATGTTACATCATCTGTTTTGGCCTGTATTCTCAGGCTGCCCCCCTATATAGGTTTCTGGACTTCTGCTTTTTGGTAAACAACCCCAAAACCTTCTGAAGATCTTTGGACTTTCCTCTACAGGTGAGAAGGTCAGGGCTCCTTTATCAGGCAAACTGCTGACCCAACAAAAAGGTGCAAATAACTGCAGATTTTGAAGCTGCAGTCACGATTTTAACTCTTTCCTGAGAATTAGCACGCTAAAGGTGGGGAATGCATACCCTCCTTCCTGGTAAGTAACAGCTGAGGTAACAGTCTCTCCTATACATTGCAAATACTACTCAGCATTCACTTAAGCGGATAAATGCAGCTTTCTACCGAAGTGCTCCTGAAGGTGCTGCAGTGTTTGAGCAGTGGGGCAAAGGAACTGATCCCTTTTGGGTCGAGTGCTAGAGAAATGCGGTGTCCGACACAGACTTCTCACTCTTAAAGCAGCTGCCAGTGTGGTTGTTTGGTAGTGCATGGCTCAGCTGGGCTGCAGGTGCCCTCTCTCCCCGCCTCCCTTCGGATCCACACAACCTGAGCCTGGGAGCAAAGGCCACAGAGCTGCTGGCATGTTTTGAAATATGATACAGGCAGCAGCATTAATCCAAACACTGATGGTGGCTCTTATGTAAGGCAATAGTGACACTGCACGCCAGAAGCAACAATATCTCTTTTTTAAACAGGGGAGCAAGTGACTCTTGGACATTTTTCCAAATGCTCAGGTACGTGAAGATTCCGGGCAAAGGCTGTCCTACGGAGGGACCTGCAGAATGCTTGGGGCCCTGGGTATAAAGCTGGGCAGCTCCCCATCCACCTGTGTAACAGGATAAGGACTCACCCTCAGGGAAATCACCAGGCCTGGGTGTTCCCAGAATGGCCCCTGCCTGCTCCTCACCCCCAGGTCCTTTCTTGAATGGGTTCAGTGATGAGCACAGTGCAGATAAATTGAGATGGCTTGTTTATACAGTCAACATGTTCAGAATGAAAGGTCAAATCCCAAGGTCCTTAGTGAGGCAAAGCTCTTGGCCTGGTGTGTGTTTCACAACCTTGGCCACACTTCGTAACCAGTTTGTAGTGGGAGACCTCCCTGATTTCTGCAGTTACCTGAACAATGCCTGACTGAAATCCTGCCATTGTAGAGGGTCCTGTCAGCTGCAAAAAAGATGCCTTCCTGATGACTGCTCAGTATTTACTCTTGTCACAAAGTTTTCCCAAAGCCCACACAAAAGAGCAAGCCACTGGATCTTCGAATTTATGCTCTTTGAATCTAAACCAGTGAGAAGTTCCTGACGTGCAGAGCAGAGGATCCTCACAGGGCTGGGGAGCTCTCTGGGCCTGGCCATGCCTTCTCCTGCACTGCTCAGGGGAATGGAGCTGTTGCTCTTTCTTTGCTGGTTTCTAGAAGAATTCCATTTTCTCTACCTCACCCTCGTTGTCTTCAATTTTATGTCACCTCCTTGCAGTTGTGAGCTGCTGTGATATTAAAGAAAACACACTCCAGTAACAGCATCATCTTTCTTTTCAAGCTTGAATGTTAAAGAAAGTGTTCTGCTTCTTGAATCTTCCATGTCAAAAAACCCCTACCAAAATCCACTTAGAAGCCCTATCACTTTTGCCTGTAGAGAAAAAGATTTGAGGTCTTATATTGCTCTATAAATGAACATTATCAAATAAAAACTTCGTACTAATTCTACTGGCTTTGAAATTCAAGTCTGTGTGGGAGTCTCGGTTTGAGAGGTAGCTGTAAGTACTTAGGGAAAATATTTATTTTTATTTGGAATAAAAGGAAAATGTTAGCACGTGGCTTTGTGGCAGAGAAATTTATTTCTGGAACTAAAACTGTGCTATGGACTTGCTATTGTCATCTCTTCTCATTCATCTTTTAACCTGAAATTTGGGGGAGAAAATCACTTACAACCAAGCTGAGCCATGTTCAAGCATTTGCTGATAATGCCTGGGAAAAATTCACAACTCTGACATTTAATGAGCACAACCAATGGCTCTAAGAAGTTTGACTGGCTGCCAAATTGATATGTCTGTGTATCCCACCAGTGGCTGTTATATCTCAGTTGGGTTTGGGGGTTTTTTTCCCTCTGATCTCTGTTAAATTGATTTTTAGCCAGTTTGTTTGGCAATTGTGCTGAAGCACTGCAAAGTGGACACAAGATAGGAACAATGCTAAGCAACCAGATATAAAAAGACTGCAGCAATAAGAAAGCATATTTGTTTTTCACTGTTTAAACATGATTTACCAGCTGGGAAACCGTCTTGCAGGATATACTGCTGTTCCATTAAACTAATCCAGAGCACAAACACATCACACAATTTGGTCTTACAAACATGCCTCCTGCAAATACCCCTGTATGCAGGAAGTGATACAGCAGGAATGGATTAGGTGACAGTCACTGGAGACACACAGATGGGAATGAAGAACTGTCTAGGAGGATGGGGACATCATGAGACAGATCAGTTCTAGGTAGGGCTACATTTCCCCACGTGTAAGGGATCTCCATCCACCTGTCAGCAGCTGCTCTGAGATCCTGTGGTATCAGCAGAGCACTGGCAGACCCAGGTCACAGCTGGATGAAGAGAGAGATGAGAAAAGTGCCAGGAAAGAGGTGCTGAAAACAGGACTTCAGCTGATCATCTGGAGTATTGCATAAATGCCAAATTTGTGCCATAAGCACAAAATTAGAGGCCCTAAATACAAAATCAAGACCCCAAATATAGGCAGCTGAAAAACCTAAAGCCCTGATGTGGTGGATCATGACAGATATTGCATTGTTCACAACTGGAGTTGCAGAGCCTGGCCCTTCTCTGCTGTACTGTTGGGCTGTCAGACAGCATTGCCCTGTTGGCCTCCCCTACAGTAGCCAAAAACTTCTGCCTCCCTCCAGTGATGAGGAAGATGGGGACTGCCAGAGAGCAAGGAAACACAGGCTACCTTCTGCACCACTGTTGATTTTACTGATGAAGCTTCTTGGAGAAGTAACTATCTCAAAATCACTTGGAAAAATTCAGAGAAGCCCATTAATGGCAGAGGTCTCTGCTGCATCCCCTCCCTACTGCCTGGCATCCTTCCAGCCAGTAAATCAACTGTAAATGTCGCCTTTCCTTGCCAAATCCAAACCCTTTATGCTTTTCATACGAAAGCTTCTCCTTTTCCTGGTCTGAGAAAGAGAATATGCCAAGCAGAACAGTGTAAATTGCATCACTAAGTGGGATAACATCTGCCAGATCTGTCAGTCAGGAAACTGCTCCTAGTTACAGTATTAGAAAGTAGCTCCTGAAGCAGCAGGTCATTAATTGACCTTGCTTTGGTCTCTCCTGCATTTACTTTGACACATGTCCATGATCAAACACCTCCACTGCCACTATTTTAGCCCTTCCCTTACTCCTTCAGCCTTATCCCGACCTCTTGAAGCTGTCCTGTCCCTCTTGGCCCAACACCCTTGCTCTGTAGCTGCTCTCCTGCCTCTTCCAGGCCACCTCTTCAGCTCAGTTATCCAGAGGAGAGCAAGGAGGGAGTCAGGAAAACACTGTCCCTGCCACAGCCAGTCCAACTGGAAAGGTCCCTGGCTGCTCCCTGACCTGCCCCCAGGGCAGTGCCCTCTGATCAGGGTTTGCAGACCCCACCTGGAGCTCCCCTGACCCAGCAAGGTGGGACAAACCCTGTACAACACAGCCCTGGCTTCAACGGCTTAGGTGAGGTTACTTCCACTATCGCTGAGTTAATACATCTTCTCCAGTGCTGTTTTATACCTGATGGTCAGAAAGTTTTAGGGATAAAAATGGCTATTTCCTCACTGTTGGAAAGGAGAGAATTTTTCTTTTGCTTTGTAGGATTTATTTCTAGGCTTGTGACTTTGCAAAAAGAAAATCGATCAAGATCGCATCGTTCTGATTCCCGTCACATCCTTTTTGTTCTCTTCCCTCTTGACTTTAGAGGCTGCTATTTTAATAATTGTTTGCAGGCAAAATCAATGCCATGCAACACTGAAAAGGCTGAAATCCTAGCTTTCCTGAGGGAAAATATTTCCCCACACATCCCTATGGGAGAGGTCAGAGTTCAGCCATGCGTCCATGATGATTCTTGGAGATGCTTCATCTTGTCTCCTTCCCCATGTTTCTCTGGATGTGGTTATTCACAACAACAGCCTTCCACGCCTCCAAATACAGGAATGTGATGAAGTTCAGGGGCTTCGAAGAGCTGAGGTACAGGGGAAATGTGGTGGTTAAAGGCTGCTGTGTGTTTTACGTTTCTGTGGTCTATTTTTAGCAGCTGTGGTTGTAGTCTATTGCAACCCTAAGCCACCTCTGAACTTACAGTCACATGAAACTGAAAAACAAATTAATTGGATCCACAGACTGGCCAGAAAGGAATCCTCTCTCAATAATTATGGACCAAACAAACATAAACAACTGTAAAAATGTCTTTTTGTTCTCTATGGCTAAACACAGGCCTCGTCTGCTGCTGATCCTTTGGCTGTACAGTAAAATGTCCCAGCATCTGTGCTGTGAGTGGTTGTTGCTGGGACTCTGAGGTTTTTTAGGTCAGCCCCACAAAAATGTTAAGGCTGTTACAAAGTGCTAGGACTGACTGCCAGGCTTGGCACCTCTTCTTTTGTGCTTGAACTCTTTTTTCACTTAAATCTTTGTTATGTCAGTGTACCTGTGCTGAAATTAGTTGCTTGAGCATAGTTGCTCGTGATTTGCATCACTGAAAGTCAGAAGAGCATCAGTCCACTCGTGCTCTGTTTTCTTGGCCAGTTTGAAAGAGAGTCAACCCAAACCAACACCCTTCTGTAGCTGGTGAAGCAATGCAGTATCTCATCTTACAGGTTGCTCTGTTCCTTTTGTTCTTTGCTGTCTGTGCATGCAGAGAGGCTTTTTCCCACGTCTGCTATTTGATTTTACGTTTTCTCGTGCCCAGTCTGTCCGACTGCCTTTGCTTTTCAGTTACTGTTTCTCAAAACGGCTCCAACCCCTCTCTTTTGCCATCTCAGAGGAAAGGCACAATTGCATTATTGTACTGAGTGAATGCATTTTCTCATACATGTAGCTGAATGGGAGATTATTTAAATATCTTAAACATTCTCCTAATTGACGTGCTAGGAATGGGAGTGCTAGGAGAATTTATATTCAGGGTCCTGAATTTCAGTGAATGAGTAATCAACGCTCCATTACTTCCTACAAGGTTAAACAATTTTTTTTTTAAAGCAAATGGTTACTGTAAAAACACCATTTGACTGCACTAAAACAAACAAACAAAGGGAAACCCAAGTATGGGTATTGCTGGTGATCTTTAGCTCACGTGAGAGCTTTGTGGATCCCTTGGCAAAGGAGAAGCTGATTTCAAATGCTGCTGGCTGGTGCCTCAGGGCTGCCCACCAGCCTCTGCCCCGTGCTTGCCCCATTCATCCGGTCACTCCTCACCTTGTGCTGTCCTGGTGCTGGAGTCAACACCAGCACTCCAAAGCCAGTGCTCCGAGCCAGATCCGGGGGTGATTTGGGTTAAAAAATAACCCAGCAAAGTATGTTTGCTTGTCTGTGTGTGTGAGTGTTTGAAAGGCTCCATTTCCCCGTGGGATTCATGGAAAAGCTGTACCAAGGTCTGTGCTGGCAGGAGGGCAGGCAGGAGCAAGGGGGAAATGGAGCAACCCCAGGGAAGGAAAATCTCTCTGACTGAAATGGCTGCCAAATATTGTATCTTCTGAAGTCAGTGCCTTAGACCAGAGCAGTCACATTGGTGCCTGTAGCCTGTAGCTTAGCAAGGCTGGCCTGTCTTTACATCTTTGCTTATTCAAATCAACAGGCTGGTCATTTTCTTGGCCAGTTTATTGCTATTTATAGCAATAATATAGCCAATTATTTGCAGTTACTCAGAAGTCACTGTGTAGTGGTCCAATGTAATCTATTTTATATATGAAATCTAATTTTCCTGTCATCCTGCATATTCACAATAATTACATAACACTCTTAATCATTTACCTAGAAGAGCCTTTAAGCAGTTCTGAGTGATTACTCATTGTTGCCACTACTCTCTTTTGCATCCTCCAGTACTACTCTTTTCTTTTCATTGTTTATGTCCTGCCAATTGTTTTTGTAATTACTTTCATTGGGCTTGATCTGGAGCCCGTGGAGGTGAATGCACAGACTGTCATTAACCTGGACAGGCTGCAGATCAGACCTCCTGTAAATGCTTTAATAGGCACAGGTCAAGGACCTGAAATGCAGAACACCTGTTTTACTCTGTGTTTGTACTGCTATTTCAGCTTGTTTCATCAGATATTTATGCAGAAATGCAAACTCTCCTAGGCCCAACACTGGGAAGTAGAAGTCTACACTACATTTATTACAGCAGTACTTAGAAACACCAGGCACAGCACAGGTTGCCCTGTGCCTCACTCAAGCACCCAGAAAGAGACGGATGGAGAGAGACAAACAGGTTTGTGGCAGAACTGAGGCTTAAATCCAGGTAATGTTAACTCCAAGTTTAGTGTCTGTTCTCCTCCCTGCTCCCAGTTAGGCCTCTCGTTCTGCTGAGGCACAACAGCACATGTCCCTGTGCAAGTGCAATATTCTCTAATCCTGTCTGCCTGATAAAGGACACAGGAGGCAGAATATTAATCCGAAAGGAAGGGCTGGCCCTTGGGTGTTTCTATCAACCCTGGTGCTGTTTGCTTGCACAGCAGTAATTATGGACTCTGCCACACACAGCATGAATGAGTCTTTCCAGTGCCTCCTTGATAAGAAGACGCTGGAAGAGATCATGTGCATGTCTCAGAGAGCTCAAAGTTTCCTAATCCTTTTGCCACTCCACTTGTCAGCATTATCAGATGCACTGCGATACCCAGCCTTGGAGGAGCGGCTTGAGCTGAAGGGACTTTTGCTGCCCACTTTACATGATCCTGCTCAAAAGCAGCAATCCATGACCAAGGGTAGTAAAAACATAAAAATTCCAGCTCAGCTTGGAGTGAATCCTTGTTCCCACAAATTACTCAGAACAAAACATGAGTGTTAGTGCACTGTCCCTGCTGGAAAATATACCACGCTCTCACATTACGAGACTTAACTACAAAGTTAGTTTAACTGCTAGAAGAGTTGTATTTTTTTTTCCCAGCAGCATCATGAACACACATGAGTTTATCATGAGGTGAAAAACAGGCACTCAGCAGCAGACCCTGAAGTCAGCGGTTCTGGACAGACATCTGAGCTGAGCTCAGCAAAACCACATTGTCATCTTCTGACTGTTTCCACCTCATGAAAACAAATGAACGTTAGCCATACAGCAGCTTTAAAAATTAAAAGCTTTTTTTAAAAAATCAAACCCTATTTTTAGAAATTAAGATGTCTCAAATCTCTTCTTTAAGTTTCTCAGACATTTGTAATTCACCCATTGATCTAAATGCAGATTCAGTTATTTATGCTGGATTTATTGTGCATTATGCTCTGGCCACTTGCTGACTCTGTCTCAGAGACTACAAAAACCTTGGTGACAAACAGAGCTTCCTCTGTGCCAAACAGGAAAAATTCAAAAGTATTTATCTGATATGACAGTATTGATAATAGCACAGAGAAGCACTTTGGACTTCTCCTAAAGGGCAGGCTGATCTTCATTATCTTCTGTTTGCATTTGTTTTTGCTCCATGGAAGAGAGATTAGGAGACAGCCAGCTTAACTCGGTGTTTAGCAAGAATACAGAAGATGATGACTGCAAGGACACATTATTTACTTGATCAATATGAGTGACTTTGGAATGCAGTCTAACTTGCTTTCTGAACAATTATCTTAGACTTCAGTTCCCAAATGCTGCCTCTCAACTGCCAAAATAAGGATTTTTAAATTACTTGCCTCCTACAGCTGGTTAGTAATAGGGACAGAAATTTGTAGGCACCGTCCAGATTTTCCTTTGTAAAATAATTTTCTTTCTTTCACTAAAAATCTTCAATTGTCTAAATAAAAATCCCAGTGTAACCACCTCAGTCTTGCAGAAGGTGACACACAGGATGAGCAAAAGGATGATGGAGATCACACAGATCGTGCGAGGTACAACTGTTGTATTCTTCCCTAAAATGAAAAGTGCTTGCTAGAAAGCAATCCTTTGGTAAGGCAGTCAGAGACAGTCAGGCCAAGAAGGAACCACCAGTAAACAGATTTTTATGGCTCTCAGGGCCTGAAATTGTTTTCCAAAGACATCAGTTAATGCCAGCTTTGCCTACTTCTGATCTTGTTCCTAACGTTCCTCTGTATTTCGCCCACAGACAAATGTTTGAAGCTTGGACATTTTTAAGGGATAGCTCTAGAGGAGCTGGAAAAAATCCCAAATGAGTTTAAAATATTTCCATACTTGAAAGAACAAAATTAATGATTGAATTATCTCACATGCCCAGGTTCCTAGAACAGAGCCTTTACAGGGCAAACATGACCTTGCTGTCCTTTCTCTGCCTGCTGCTATGGGAGTGTGAGGTGTGTCGGGATGCAGCCCAGCAGCCTGGTGCCAGCCTGGTGCTACCACCCTGCTTGCTGCTCAGCCTAAAACCTCTTCTTGCCTTCACTCTCTGCTCTTGGTACCTGTGCTAAAGCCCTGGTGCAGGTGGAAAGGGCAGGTGCCAGCAGCAGTGTCTCCCCTTTCCATCAGGACAGTCATGCCCTCTATTTGCAGCCCTTGTGCAGATGTGGGAACCAGAAGCTCTACAGTGGTTTGAAGTCTAATGGCTTGGTAGCACAGCGAGATGTTAAAAAGCCCATTAAGTCTGTCAGGGGAAAATCCTTGTCTTTGAGGCTGCTATCACAGGTATTTATGGTAAAGAAATGCTGGCCTGAATTCAAGGCTATGCCTCCCAGATTGGCAGCTGAAAACAGGTGAAGCACAGGGGCAGTGTGGCTGACCAAGGAGCTCTTCCCAAGCTTTTGTACTGCAGCACCCACGACATTCACAGACAGAAAAAAATTTTATTACGGGTAAGGGGGCAGTGCTAATAAATATCCTAAGCACCTCTCCAGTCTCTCCTTTCCTGGTGAGTTGGCATACTGGCAGTGTCTGAAAGGAACCAAACATGGATCCTGCCTCACTTCTCTTTTCTGAACATCCTTCTGATCAGAAGAAGCAACGAGTGTCACCCCAGATGGCTGCATGGGTGTGTGTCTGTCTGCACTCACCTGCTGAAAATGGCCACCATGCAGTTCTGGCTGGAGAAGACCCAAGTCACCACACTGGGAGCAGGAGTTCCCAGGCTGGGGCATGGCGTGACAGGAAAAGTGCACAGGGCCTGACAGCCCAGGAGAAGAGAAAACCCTAAGGGAGAGAAAGCAAAACAGACCACAAATAAATGCAAATGCAAAGGCTCCCTTACATGGGCTGGTAGCTGCTGGCTCATGCCTTGATCCAAGGGTACCTGGGGCTCAGAAGGTCCTTTCCACCACTGAGTTTGTCCTCTCCAGCAGCTCCTGACTGTGTCATACAGGTTCCTGCCTGCCATAGAGACTGTGTGCTGGTCTTGGACAAGGGGCAGCCTCTGACATTTGGGCTGGGGATCATCCCTGTGCTCTGGATCAGGGTCTGCATCATAATTATGCACATGAGCAGGTGCCTCCTCATTGCAATGGCACCTTCCCATGGGGACTCACTCACAGTTCTCCCTGGGCTTCTTGTAGGCTCTTAGCAGAGCTGTGGGCTCCATGGAAAGATGCCAACACAGCAAGTGGGAAGGGATGGTGGAAAGGCTTGAGAGGTCCAAGGAACCCAGCATGGCCACATGATAATGGACCAGCAGTAGGTTTGTTGGAAAAATCAAGCCCAGCTGCTTACTTCTACTGGTTTTACTGGGTCAGATCTGGATGTGGTTGTAACATTCTGCTCCTCCATTTTTTTGTCTTAAACATGAACATTTTGTTTCAGGACATGAAAAGGGAGTGGGGTTTGGGTGCTGAAATTTCAGAAAGAAGGAAACACTGTGCCTTGTCTTTCCAGTTCTTTGTAATTACTTGGCTTTCTGGTCTTCCCTGGGGGACTCTTCACTTCCTTCTGCCAATTGTATACAGAAATTAATTACTCTGATTCATATCCCGGACCCTGGCACCTGCTAATTAGGTGTCCATACGGGCCACAAGTGGGTATGTCCTACATAGGGCTTGCAGAACTTATCCCAGAAATGTCCTTAAGTGAGGATTTCCTTTAGTGCCAAAGTTCACTCAAAAGCTTCCCTCCCTCATTTCTCTACCTCAAGCTTCTCATTGCCCTGCTCCTGGACCTCTCCAGCCCCCAAGTTCTTCTTTTTAGTACAGCAGAGCTCCAGAGAGACTTACATGGGCACAACTATGAAATGAAGGAAAGAAGCAGGAACAGCAAGGAGACAAGTATCTTTCCTCAATGAGCCTCTGCAAAAGACTTTTAGGTTCCAGTGATGTCTCCTGGGCTCCTGTATCTAAGCTTTGGCAAGACTGTAGAGAACAAAGCAATTCAGAGAATGTCTCTTAAGTGTTGAATGCTCTCGGCATTCGGGAGAACCTGTCTGAGCCGTACACAATTTTATGGCACACCCTGTCACTGTCTCCAGTGGGCCATGGAATGCAGGAGGGACAGACCACTCTGTGTTACTTTGACACTGGTTTTGGTTCCTCTCAAGCTATTCTGGGGGTCTTTCCTGCTGACTCAACAGCTCTTCCGATTCCTGCCTGTATCTGTGGAAAAACCAGCTGCTGATTCAGCTGTGGCTCTCTCAGGAAGGGGAACCTGAGTTTGGGTTTTGAGGAGGCAGGCCAGCCTCCAGGAGCCTTTGCCTGTTCCCAGGGGAACCCCAGAGCCAGGAATGAAGACAGAGCACAAGTTTTGGTTTCAATTCTCTTTTTAAAACTAGTGCCTTTTCAAAAACCAGTTTCCATAGTGACAGGGAACTGTGGCACCATTGTGAAGGTCCAAAAAGCCCCGGCCGGGTATTAGCCAGAAATTCAGCAGTGCGGCCAGCTCCGGAGCAGCCTTCCCCAGCCCCTGCTGTGCTCACAGCAGGGCTCTGCTTCAAACACCTTCCTGCCCACCAGCCACACTTTTAGCTGCCTGTGGGCTGTGCTACTCCTGAGCACTAGGGCTTAATCACAGGTAAAATAATGTTTGTCCAAAAAAGGAATATGCTTTGGTTGCGTTTAGCCCTTTCCTATAATGGGAAAAGCCAGATTTGAAGACAGCTTTCAACCATTGTTTCCTTTTGCAGAATGGTACAGACACCATGAAATGTGCTCACAATCATCCATCGAGTCAGCAAAGGAGCCCAGCTGAAACCTCAGGTCCTATTTAATTCTTATATTGCTGCCTCTCACCTTCCCTTTTACTGTCTGTTTTAGGGGATACTTCCACCCATGATATAATCCAGACTTCCCAAAAGGGCCTAGGAACTCTCACACAATCGTATTGTTGTCCTGGTCCTCACCACAACACACAAGAAGTGTGCCAGAGAGAACATCCTCGCTGCTGGGCTCAGTGCCAGGTGGTGGAGGTGACGGACACTTCCTGACAGTGCTCCGTGGCCCTCATCCTTCGTTATCTGCTGGATTATGTTGCAGCCTGTAGCATGCAAAGAAATACAACCACAGCACTCTTACAAGTTAAGTCTCAGGTAAAGTTACAGGCACCTGCCAAGTGCTTGTGTTACCTGTGGCTTTTAGGTAACGTGCATCGTGCGTGTGTAGGAGGCAGAGAAAAGTGTGGTTGTGCTATTTGTGCGGATCTCAGGAAGCCTCCCAGTAGGTCTGGACTTAATGCCTTTCCTCAGGAACAGCTGGGACTGTGGGCTTCAGTGAGGGTGCCTGTGCCCTGTGTGCCATCCAGAGTGCAGACCCAGTCTGCCAGGTGAGGATGCCTGCCCGAGGGACACAGGGATGTAACAGCTCCAGCAGGAACCACTGTGCACGTGGCAATTCCACAACAGAACCCTGGCAGTGAAGGCAGGGCACCAGCCTGACTCAAAGCATGCACCAGCCACCTCCTCCCACCCCAAACCAAGCACTATTATCCCTTTCAGTTTTATGGTAAACTATAATTTTTCCTAAACATTTAACAATCATTATTCCCTTCCTACTCCTCCTATTTTTGCCTGCGTATCCATGCGACACTTTTGGAGCTGAGATCATACGCAAGAAAACAGAGTGAAAATGGCAACTAAAGTAGTTTTTGTGAGAGAACATTTTTTTTTTCTGTTAAACCATTGGAAATGGAATACCCAAACAAGAAATTGTCCTTCTGGTGCAAGACCCTAACTCAGATGAAAAAGACCAAATTCCACAGGAAAGAAAAAAGAAAGTCATATTTGGAGCAGTTTTTACGCCAGTATTTTCAGTGTAAGGGTAGATGTACTGCACCCAGCTAAGGGTTTGTCTATCCTAAGGCTGCCAGCAGAGCCCCAGAAGAGGCCAAGAGGCCAGACATATTTGCTTTGTATTTCCCAGCTTCTGGCAATCAGCAGCTCAGGGAATTCATCAGACAGAGGTGAAACTGTGTCTATATTGCCAGGACAAGCTGAATAAAATAAGAACTGTGTATGTCTTGAAAATTAATCATCAGGATTGACCAAAACTTGAGAAGTACACCACTCTGACTGTCTTGTGATTGTGAGTGAAGGTACTGTTTTACGAAGGTACTTCCTGCGAGAGACAATTTTTTCCCTTGCTTCCTCGAGACCTTCAAGTGACCCCACTAAATTGTTAAAATTCCATTAGAAAGTAGCTGCTGGGAACATGTGCAATAAATAGCTGCTAAGATCAATGGCAGTCTTGCTGATTTAAAATCAATGTATTGCTTGCTGACGGTGCTGGCAGTGTTTTCCTTTGGGAAATGTAACAGCAATTGGCTTTAAATAAACACAGTGGTAAAAAACTTTACCTGAACTCATTAGTGACTCAGACTGATTTTAGAGTAATCTAGAAAATGCCCGTTGCCCACAGACAAGACTTGGAAGTGATGAGTGACTTTGGAGAATGCCATTTATGGTGGGCCACTGGAAAGCATCCTGGAACAGAGCAGAACTTTGGAAAAGGCTCTCTGAAAATTAGATACTTAGGGTACCTAGACCATGTTCTGAAAGCCACCAGTCACTTTTGAAAACATGACATGAACTGCATCAGGTTACTATGGCTCTAATGACCATCCCATCCACCTTTTCCAGGCCAATTCCTTGTTCCTGGCCTTCATCCCATGTGACACCATGCATTCTTGATGGAAACAAGCCCTAAAGTG
Source organism: Falcunculus frontatus (assembly GCA_013398115.1). Classification (NCBI taxonomy): domain Eukaryota; kingdom Metazoa; phylum Chordata; class Aves; order Passeriformes; genus Falcunculus; species Falcunculus frontatus. The sequence continues at coordinate 2,069,942 of VZRV01005009.1, forward strand.
CCAGAAGTTGGTCTCATCCTCCAGCCACCAGCAAGCAGCTTTGGGCTGAGTTGGGATCCTCTCCCTCTTCCTCCTTAAAGCTTCTCCCCCACCACGAGTAGGTTTTTCCATCAAAGGCTCAGCTGGATTGCTTTAATGAAAATAGGCACGAAAGCATTTGCCCTACCTACATTCTGTTTTGTAACCTAACCATTTAATTGCATCATGCTTTTTCCTACAAATCATCTGATGATGATTCCCAGGACAAGCCTTTACCTCTTTTCCTGCATGTTTGAATGCTTCAGCTATTACTACCTCCTGCTTGTAGATATCACTAAATCATGAGGGGATTGGTCACCAGATAAATCACAGCTCTTTTTGGTGAGTTTCTAACCTGGTACCTGAGTGAGAAACACAAACTGTAACCACATCAGAACTCTGCAGTCGATGCTTACAGACTGTCCAAAAGGGACAAGCAAGGACAGAGTGCAGGGTGTTTTCTACACGTGAAAACATAGATTGAATGCACAGAGCTGTCTTTGAAAACCAGTGATCAAGAGGTCGAGAGCTTGCAAGTAAAATCTAGGGGCAAGCCAACAAAGGAAACCTCATGTTTGGTCTTCCTGCAGGGCAGCAGAGCAAGGGACACTGTTGATGAAGTTTTTTACTTTGACTACAGGAAATACTGTGCTCCCATGCTCTGATCCTGATGGGGCACTCCTTGGTATCTCTTGGAAAAGCAGCACAGTAAGCAGTGAGCAGTCCAGGAGACTCTTGGAGGGTGTTGAGGATGATTTCTTAATCCAGGTGACAAGCAGCTTGACCAGATGAGAACCATTACCAGTCCTGTTGCTTATCAACAGGGATGAGCTAATTAGAGATGACAAAACTGGTGATAGCTCAGACTGCAGCGATCCTGCCCTGGTGGAATTCACAGTCTTGAACACCTCTCCTGTGAAGAAAGGCTGAGAGAGTTGGGGCTCTTCAGCCTGGAGAAGAGAAGTCTCCAGGGAGACATTACTGCTGCCCTTTAGTTTATAAGAAATATGGAGAAAGACTTTTTACTGAGGCCTGTAGTGATAAGACAAAGGGCAGTGGTTTTAAACTGAAAGGGGGTGGATTTAAACTGAAAATACGGAAGATTTTTTTTTAATGCTTAGAATGGTTATGAACAGGTCCAGAGAAGTTGTGGATGCCCCATGATGGGAAGTGCTTGAAGTCAGGAAGGATAGGGCTTTGAGCAACCTCATATAGTGGAAAATTCCCTGCCCATGGCAGGGGCTTTGGACTAGATGATCTTTAAAGGTCCCTCCCAGCCCAAATCATTCTATGGTTCTACGATAAACTGTAAACATTTTAGACTTTGTGATTTACTTCCATGTTGCAGAATAGATTTTTTTTTTTTAATGGAGACTGTTTTTTCTTCCCTATTAATGATTTTTTAAATAAGATTGTAACGTACTTGTTTGGTGGTGACTAGGATATAAACCAGTCACAAACAAGCAAACTCTCATAATGGACATGCAGTCTGGACCCTCTATAGCTATACTCATGCTCATCCCTAGAAATACTAACTTTTCCATAAGCATGGACACACACACAGCATTCATTAAGCCCAAACGGCAAAGTGGTTTTATGCCTGAGAAGAAAACTTTCAAATAAAAAGCCTATAAATAGATGATATGTTGCCTTTCTGGTTCAGTAAAATTTTTCAGCCTGAAAAACTGCTTTCAGGAGACATGAACTTGCAGTGTCCCCCCTTTATTTCACTGAGATGTTAATTCTGCTGTCTAAATTTAATACTTTATTGTCAGTATGGGAATTGCCATCACGAGGGAAGCAAAGGCACTTTCTGCATTTCTTTAGGGATCAGGAAATAAATCTGTACAGAAAGAAAACAGCCCAGTATCTCCTCATGTGAAGAAGAAAGCACCAGGTTACTTGACATGAAAAGCATCAGGGACTTGTGCAATGACCAGTACACAAACAGGCCTAGACAAGCTGGATATGACAAAATAGAAAGCCACACTGGATGTATCCTGCAGCAGCTGACATGGACACTGCTGCCCTGGGAACTGGGAGGCTGTGCTTGGAGCAGCCAGCAAGAAAATGGCTCAGGAGCATCGCATAGAGATAAATTCAAATAGAACTTCTCCAGCCCTTAATGGTACACTTGTTTCTGGGTCTTGAGTAGTTTAATTCCCAGTCACTTTCGTATTCATAGTGAATCTGAGAGTGCAAAACAAAGCATGTGGTTCCATGACCCACTGGCAGAGCCCGTTCCACCAGAGGGAGAGAAGACGCGACCCCTCGTTCCAGAGGCACCTGAATGTGAGAAACGTTTTGCAGCTTTTCCAGCCATTGCTGGAGGTAGGACAACCTCTTCCCTGTGTACTAAACAGACTTCTCTTGCTGTCTTTTCTACCCACTGCACACCACAAACATGGCCCAGCAGAAGTATTTTCAAGCACAAACATGCACAGAAATACTTAATGCTTTGTGTTGCTATAGCCAACCCCCGCAAATTTATGCTCATGTAATTACTGCTCTCTGTTTGCCTACTGATAGCGAGTTAAAAATACCACATACACCCCAAATTAGAACTGGATTCTATTTTTGCTCAATTCCTGCAGTTGATACAGAAGAAAATGTTGTGATGAGCCACATAAGATCCCTCTTGCCTGCACTAGTCAGGACAGGAGACTGCAACACTACCAATAGAAAAACCCCACCAAAAGCATGGCGTGCACAGACCAAGACAAATTTGACTGTGTTATGATGGCATCAATCCTGTATCCCCTTTCCTTTCCTTATCTGATGCTTGGTGTTTCTACAGTGGGAACCGATTTGAGCTGGGATCTTTTCTATCAGAGCCTGCATTTAAACGGAATGTAAAATCTTTCTGCAATATCCAAATTCCTAGTTTATATTCCAAGGTACTCCTAACTTCGACTAAATGTAAAATATTTCTGTTATTTAGATACAATGTAAAATGATATGCAAACCATTTCTGTTCTATCCAAATTCCTAATTTATACTCCGAGGTGTCTCTCACTTACAAGGAACTACTAACCATTGATGTAGGACTTATTTTTGTAGTAGAAATAAGGACATAATCCATGAATAATCTTGCAAGTCACATGAAATTAATATTAAATAAACAACAACAAATTTTCAGCTTATATTCAGTTTGTAAAATCTTTGTCATGTGAGCCATCTCTTTATTACATACAAGTACCATATTTGCCATTTAAGCTTCTGAGTCTCTATTTTTAAAAGTTTTGTAGAAGGAACTGTCTGGAAATCCCATAAGGTCAACTCTTTCCCAAGCAAAACTAATGGGACTGAGTTTCCCAGTGCCCGTTTGAGGTGGGGAACTCAGGACATGCACACAGTTTCCCCTTAACTCTGACAGGCTTCTCTGAGATAATGACATCCCACAAAAACCCACCCTGAGCTGTTAATGTATTTTGAATGTTTGTATCAATGACACAGAGAAATACCTTATATTTGAGACCAGGCAGAGCTTCAGCTGGCAGCCACTGGAGACAGAAACTGCATTAGAAAAAAAAATAACTTATCTAAAGCTGCATTCTTCCCAATATCCTCTCACACTCTGGAGCAGCAGAGACAATTCCAAATGCAAACATGCCCCTGCCCACTGCACAGGCCTGGATCATCACAGAGAGGCCAGGATAAGCAAATGAAGAGTTTGGCTAAGGACCAAGGAGCAGATTTTTTGGGTTTTTTTTTTAGATATTGAAAAGCCAAGACACAATCAAGGTCCCAGAAGGATTTCCAAAAGCAATTAGGTGCCCAAATTCTGTGAGTCCATTGGTCCTTCTGAAAATCCTGTGTGGTAGCAAATGAACTGCATCACTGAACATCAAAATACCTCTGTGCTCGTGCTGCTTCTGCTAGGGACCTTGATTTCAGAAGGGCAAAGTCTTCATCACGAAAAGGTTAGAAATTTCTTCTCCTTCTTTAGTTCACCTAGCTTCCCCCAAAATGGGAAAGCTTATACTCCTCTCGCTTACTAAAATTGTTACTGCCCTATGAACTATTTTAACTGAAATTGTAAGGTCAGCACTCAATCCCTTGGCCATGGCCACCCAGATCTTTGCTTTGCAGAGAACAATTTGCTTTCATTTGATTGAGGTTTACCTGCCAGAGATTTCACTGCAATGCCTCTCTGATCTGATAGCACAGGTTTGCTGGGTCTTTTTTTCAGGCAGAAATCCCTCTTGGGTTGGTGACGCAGAGGTTGCAGCGTCCATCCTGGTGCCATCAGATGGTGGGCCAAATGCTGCCCTTTCTATTTACACATCTCTACTGACAGGAATTGTGCTGCCCGTGTGGGACCTCAGGACTGCTCTTCATACCTATTTTGTCCTTAGAAACATGATACCAATCTATTGCACAAAGACTGCAAAAGCATTGCACTGGTTTTTTTTTTACTTTATAGAAGAAAGTGTTCCCTCAATGTGATAAATACTGAACACGACTTTTGCTCAGGCTGCAAATAGCAAATTACTTAATCATCTACTATTTAAGTACCTGTTTGTTTTGTCATGAAGTGAAACTTGTGAGCAGGATCATATTACACGTAAAGTGGCTTCCTGCATCCTTAAATATTAATCCTCAAGTAAAAACAAACTGAAGGTAGTCCTAGGGTCACTTTAGTAACTCTGAGTTGATGCATCCCACTCTCTTGTATCCCACATTAAATGTTCCTTGCCTTGTCTTTGTGCCAACACCAACATTTTTGCAGCCGCTGAATGACCTTGGCAGAAGGATGGAGATGGGGATGTAAGGTGGGAGGGACCCAGTCCCGGGAGGGCACAAGGGCCATTACCAGGCACCGGCAGCAGGAACAGGGCTGGAAAATACAGCCAGCCCTGCAAGGGAGAGGGTTTGCTAGGGACCTGGTTGATGGGAAGCGTTAAGGAGGCAATTGTGAAACGAGAGAAGCCCCTGAAAAGGAAAAAATATGGAAACATGGGGTGGTGGAGAGTCAAGGTGAAGGAGAAAGAGTGGAAGGCCGCAGGGGACGTGAAAGAAATAGGGATGTAGAAGGAAGGGCAGGAGGAGGAGCGGCAGGCGTGAAGCCACAGGAAGGGAAGAGAGAGGCCGGGACCGGGGCGTGCAGGCACAGGCAGGCGACCAGGTGTGCGCAGGGGGGAGCCGAGACGGGCGGGGCCTGGGAGAGAGCGAAGGGTGAGGGGTGCGCTGCCTCTCGCCCGGCGCCTGGTACCGGTGAAGCGCGGGAGCGAAGGACGCGGTCCCACTCCGTGTGCCCGGCCCGGGGCTCCGCACCCGCGAGGCGCTGCCGGGCAGGAGCCCCCGGGGGCGGGCGCTGGACCGGCCCTGGCGCCTCTCGGCCGCCGGGGAACCCGCGCTGCTGAAGGGGCCACCGCTACCCTCGGGCAGCGCTGGCGCGGAGCGGCCCCGGAGCTCCCAGGGCTCGGCGCAGCCCCGCGGCCGCCCCCG
>VZRV01005009.1:2075776-2210530 GCA_013398115.1 Falcunculus frontatus
GGCGCAGTCCCCGGGCGCGGCGGGCGCTCCGCGCCCCCCGCCGCCGGGAGCGCGACCACTGGCGGGTACCCCCGCCCCCCGCGATGCTCACCCCGGCCTCCCCCGGCAGCTGTTGCTCCAGCGGTGCGCCTGCCCGAGCGGCTCTCCGCCGCGTCCTCCTCTCGTCATGTGTGTTTTTGAAAATATCTACAGTACATCTGCTCTACGTGCACCGCATTTGCTCAGAGCGGCGCTGCCCCAGCTGCCCTGGGCTTGCGCCGCGGCAGCGCCCGGCAGCATCCTCCTGTCCCCGCGGCCTCCCTTGCCCCCGCGGGCACCTCTGCCTCGCCATCCGGAGATGGCTTTGCTGTCCAGCTCCTGGTTTGGGCTGAGGCGTGTGTTGATCCCCGTGTGCGGATCCCCGTGTGCGTGCTTTTCCTCCATAGGTTGGGTTACCTCTCGCTGAGACCTCCTCTCGTCCGCAAGTCAGTCTGGCACTTCCACCACGTAACGACATGAAATTGGGATTGGTGTCACCTGCCTGTCTCATGGGGAGTCACGATGCTTAATTAACGTAACCAGCAATAAGGTAGCAGCTCACTGCTGTCCTGTCAGTAGGTGATGTGTACAGCAGAACTCTTGGATTGATAGAACCAAGCTGGTAACTGAAGGAGCTGTGGCTTGTGCCAGCAATACAAAGAACTGCCCCTGCAGGTGAACAGGGGCCGTTTTAATGCTGAAAGTACTGCCAGAACACCAGAGAAGCTGCACTGTTAGAGATGCTGCTTTGTGTGTTCCCCTTTCTAGAAAGTGAGGGATTTTTTGGAATACCCCAGCAGCCTAACACATGCTGTAAGGATAATTGCTGGTGGGGAAGTTTCCTGGTGCTTTGCTGCAGCACTGAACACCTACTGCTGGTATCCTGGTTCCCTGTTGATCCATTCTCATCTTGTTTTGAAATACTTTGGGGAAGGGCCAGGCTATTGCATACTCTCTGGCAGGTAGAAATCTTGTCCTGATCTTAACTCACAAAGCTGGTGTTCAAAACTTTTAAATTGCTTTGCCAGTTCTGCACAGCAGGCGTATTGTCTGATAGTTCAGATGAATTATCCCCCAGTTATTAACATGTACCTGGTAAGTTCATCAGCAGCCTGGGGATGACTTTTATCTCTAGAGACAGAGGGAAGTAGCTTGGAAATTATAACATTGTAGTGCCAAACTTTTTTTTTTTGTGCTTTTCCAAAATAGTTAAAAAGGTCTGATATCTTGGTGCTTCTGTGCCATAAGCTGTATTTGTTCTTCAGTAATGCTTTTGGTTATAGTGAATTGTGTATGTGTATCTTGGAAGTAAAATCTCATGTTGGGACAGTACTGGAATGGCTCAAAAATGGAGAGGATTTGTTTCACAGCTTGCAGGAGGCAGTACTTGGCTGTTGAGATAGTGCATCAGGGTGGTCTTGAAGAGTGTTATTTCAACTGAGCTTTGAGGCAAATGACTAAAGCACGAGTACGTGTTGGGAAGGGTGTACAGAGTTCAGACCGGAAGGCTTTAGGAAGGTAACTTGGGAAGGAAAATGAAAAAAAACCCTTATTTTCTCACTTGTCCTTTTGACATGTAACAAAGCACATTTCTGCTCTGGCTGCATCCCTGACATGTGAACAATTTACTTCACCGAAGGCAACTAATGCAGATGTGAAGCTGTGGGGATCTGGAGGGATGAGGAGACTGGGAGCTGTGACCAGAGCTGCAGCTATTTGCCATTGCTGTGGACGTGAGACGGGAGGGTGACTGAGCCTCCACACAGCTCACAAAAAAAGAGCTGGAATCCTTCAGTGCTCTGAGGAGCATTTTTTCGCACATCTCCATCAGTGATTGTCACCTTGCTGTTCCTCTGAAGGGGGGCACCGTGCTGCTCCACGCCGGCTGTCCTGTGGCCTGGGAAGGGTGGCTGGAATGGGTGTCGTGTGGCAGGGAGCGTGGTGTGGCCCTTGCACAGCTGGGGGTGAGGAGCAGCGTGACTCTACAGCTGGTGGGCTCCCTCCAGCAAGTCTCTTGCTGAAGGGAAGGGCAGTGGCCATCGGTCGGGCCACAGCTGGGGGCTCGCCTTGGGGCCCAGCCCTTATCTCTGTACTGTACTGCCTTTGCTGCATAGATAGACCGGGTCTTTGGAGCCAGCATGGATATCGCTGCCACGACATGATGGGGAGACTCTCTGGAGGAGCAGCACCTGAGGAATAATCAAATTATCCAGAGGAATTGATTTGTCTGTAGTGTATGTCCTCTCCCAGCACACTGCATCATCAGCCTTAGTGGTGAGAACACCAGAAGAGCACATCTGAGAGTGACAGGATTTTTCTTCCTTTTCTCAAAGCCTTTGTACAGTACTGCAGCAGGTGGCCCTGGCAGCTTACACACCACCTGGTCTGCTGCATCTCCCCCTCTTTCCTTCCTTAGGACACTCTTGTAACAAGAGTCAAAATGCCTGAGCTCCAAGTCTGCTGTACAACTGATAGCTGGAAGGAACTGCGCAAGGAGGTGCGGTCCATGGAGAGGAAAGCGGGAGAGATCACAGCTAGGACTGCTTGTTTGTGCTGGCTGCCAGGTGTGCATCATTGCCTGGAGGGCTTGGAATGTCTGCCTGGTGCACACGGAGAGACCACAGCATTGTACAGAGCTCGTCAAGCTGTGGTCTCTGATGCTGCACAATTCGTATGTGCTGAGCGGGGAGCGTGCCCACAAATAAACAAGCCTGGTGCCAAAATACCTTTTAATGTATTGTGCCAGGTCCTCAGCTGGGATAAAGCCCTGGAGTCCTGCTGATGTTAGAGTCTAGACTTGCACGGCGCTGGGCTGTGGCAGGGAAGATGCATTTGTCTGCCATCCTGTTCCATCTGCTGAGCGATGCTCACTCTGGTTGGAAGTCACCTTGGAGGGAAGCTTTCACTGCTTACTCTGCTAGGCAAGCAGGAGCATCCTGCTTCAAAACTGTTATTCTTGATACTGCTCTGATTAAGAGCTGTTTTTTCTGCATAAAGCCACATGGGCTGAGAGCCTGCAGTTGGAGCACAGTATTGATAAACAGCACGTTTGCTTCATGGATATGTGAGGTTTAATTCCATTTTTGTTCAGTCATCACTGCTCCCACCTTAATAAAAGAGCACTTGTTAGTGATTTTTGTCCAGCTCCCCCCATACACACCACTGTTGTCTAAGCAGTTTTTAGTGTGAGCTTGTGGGAGATAGCTCTCGCCCTAAGGACCTTTCTGCCCAGCAGGCACCATGATTGCAGGAGCCACAAGTGTGCAGCAGATGAGCCTGGAGACATGCAGTCATTCTGACATTTACATAACGCTCCTTGCTCAAAGGGACCCTATTTTGTCCCTAAAGTTAGGGCTAAACTTAGTGTAGGGCTTCACAGCACTTTGAGGAAAACAGGGCATGGGAAATACGAATATTAAATTGGCTGAGGGTAGGTCTCTTGGTGGGAGCAGTTATAGATGATATTGATGTGTCTTTTAGAGCAAGATGGACTAGGGGCTCTCATCCCTACAACATTCCCTTTGCACTGGACTTATACTTGACCACACAGTCCTGTGTGTGGGAGGCAGGTGAAACACTCTTTGGGACAGATTATTGCCCAGAATCCATATCTTAACAATCCCCATCCCTTCCCTTTCATTCTCTGGTGCATTTTCATCTTTAAACAGAGATAGCTGGGTTGGGAAAGGATACGTTGTTTTGACTGCATGAAGGAAGTGGAGCCCTTGGCCCCGTCCCTTCTGGGTGGGAAGCAGCAGCACCTCCTGAGAACAGCCCTTGTCAGCCCTCGGGGTAGATGCGGACATCACTGGGACAGAGTATAAAGGGGACTTGCAAAAACTGGGCAAAATAACTGGAAGGTACAGTCTGGAAAGATATTCACCAGCAAGAAACATGGAATAGGGCTGGGAAACTGGATGGGTATCATTTGTGTTTCTGAGCAGGGGCCAAACCACGCTGATCCAGATGGGTTTGGAAACTTGACGTAAATCATGTTGCTTCGAGACACTACACTATGGGCAATTGTAGCAGTAGTAGGTCTAAGCATAGTTTTAAAGGTTTATTATTAGAAAGGGTGCTCCATAATCCTCAAACTTCTGCTGAAACCAAGAAAGCCAGATCACATTGGAGCTATTTCAGCCTTTGCTTCTTAAAGAGAGGATGTATTGCTTCTGCATAAATGAATGAAATGTTAGCAACCATCTAAGTTAGAAGTAACTCTTATGGTTAATTTAACTTGTTCACTGTTTATATGCAACGGTGTTGCTTTCATTGTAACTTCCCCTATTACTTAAATACAGCATAAATTGGGATTTTATTATGCAGGAGGCTTGTAGACACGCACATTTATATACTGCATAGACAATTATGGAAACATGGCACTACTATAAAAACCAAGCCAATGTAAATGAGTGATAGAAAATATTTCTAAACATCTGAGTTCACTGAAGAAAGGGAGGGAATCATCACCTTAGGAAAGCTTAGCTGGATCTTAGTAACATTTGTCAGTCCCACCTTTTGGGAGAAGCCTAAAAACTTTGGTCCTACTGAGCAAAAAGCTGTGCCGATTTATGCCAGCTAAAGCCCAGGCATAGTGTTACATGCCACGATTTATTTTTTCAGACTGAACTTGCGCATTCTTGCTGTGACATTGACATTCTTTGCTGTAGCTGTTGCTAGGGGAGGGTGGGCTAGCGGAGCCCGGAAAAGTGCGGGCTTCTCTCACGCCCTTCCCAGTGCCAGGGAGGGAGCATTAAGCAGGCAGTGCTGATCACTGCTGCAGGCAGTGCTGTGGATTAAAGGCTTCATTAACCCAAGTATATCACTCAAGGCACACGTGCCTGTTGTTCAAAGCGTGCTTTGTGCATTTAAGACTGTGGGTCCAGCTCAGAAGTCTGTACTTACACATAACTCCTCTGAAAGGACAGAGATGCATTTCTTCCGTTCTCTTTTCCTGTCCAAGTATCTCCATCCAAAATACACTGCGTGCGGCAGACGAGCCAAAGTTATCTTCTCCAATGAAACAATAACTCCAATGAAATTAGACTCTTAGAAAAAGATGGCATCAGGAACCTGTCTTCTGCTAGCATGTGGAAACTCTTGAACAGCAAAAAGATTATTAGTTACATAACTCCCTTCCCTCCTGGAGGCCCAAGAGGTTATTATATCACCACTTAGTTTTTCTCCTGTCTTTCATGTCACAAAATGCCCAGTAGATTTGTCATTACAACAGAGATGCAGATTTTGCTTACTTGCAACATACACAAAATGAGAGTGATGGTTATTCCTTCTTCTAGCCTGCTTGTGCCCTTCTTATATCCATTTCTTATACTGCTGTAATCTGAATAGCATTTCAGCTAATGGCAGGTTTCTGTGTGACAGATGTGTCAGTCCGGAGCATCGCTCCATGTAATGCTGGACGTGAACAAGCATCCAGGTGACAGGCACAGAAAACTGTGTCTAGGAGTATACACACTACCAGAACTGAAAGGCAGTAGCTGGGCTGGGCAAGAGTTTTCCTGAAGATTTCAAGTGTGCTGGGCTGGGAAGGATTTCAGACACCAGCAGAGCCCAGGGGCTCATACCGCAGCCTCTGACTCAAGAGTTGCACAGATACAGTTTTGCTCTGAATAAATGCAACTCTTCTTGCGTTAAGTCAGTGTTGCAAGGCTGACTCTTGTGTTGCAAATCTGCCTGTTAGTGAGGATGGTGGCTCTTTTGATTCACCTTGCTGTGATCCTATGGAAATGCCTTGTTTCTACCAGCAGGCTACTCTTCTCCCAGAAACTAATTCGTCTAGATTACTGCAAGACATGTTCTTGCCAAAACTGAGGGAAGATGAGACAACCTGTGTTACTGAATTGGCCGTCGGACTTTTGTTAAATTTGAATGAATGGTAAAGTTTCATGTCTTGCTTCTTACCAGATACCAACTTTGGAGGCAGCTATGGCATCGTTTGGCATCAGGCATTAAATTTCCTGTTATGTATCAAAATGAGTGCGTTTCTGCTGGTTGCAAGTAGCCTCTGATTGAATCATTGCTTGAGACTGAGAGAAGTTTGACATTAAGCCAGCTGCTCATTTTTCAGCACGCTCTAGGCACACCAGACAGATGCTCAGATTTACGTGTCTCCCATGGCTTCAGCAGAACTGGCTTGAGGCCATGGCTTGGCTACTGTATCCCTATTTGCCTGTGTCTTTTGGTTGTGTTAGGGCATGGACAGCAGTGCTGACTTGTGCTCCACTGCAGGAGGAACTAAGCAAGTTTTGTGGCTTTTCCCTGCAACCCAGATATAAAAGGAGTGTGATGACAAGGTTATCACTTAATTGATGTTTATGAAGTTTCCACTTCACTTGGTTGCATCTCTGGATTTGCACCCTCAATGTAAAGGGCATAACCCTGGTAAGCAGCTGCACACTCAATTGTGGGTGTGGTGTGAATTTGTTTATGCAGCCTGATTACAGAAGGGGTTTTGCAAGTGAAAGCCTTGGTGTATGGGTTAGTGTCTGTGCAGGTTAGTGTTTGCACCTGCCCATTCCACATCTGTTGAGACTGGCTGGAAAGAGCCAATTTGTCTTCAGGTAAGTTGTGTCTGATACTGACTTATTCAGGTCACAGCATCTTGACACAAAAATAGATATTAGAAATAAAATCTGTGGCTCTGCTGTCATCCTTTGACCTTAACACCCTCCTGTCTCTTAAGCATATTGATCCCATGATAACATGAGGAGGGCTGCTGCTTTTTTGTAAGGTATCAGAGCAGCATCTCTTTAAATACACATCTTTATTAGTTTACATTGCTATTTTCCCCTTCTGATTTTCTTTAATATCAGTATTCCACAAGCTTTCAACCTGCAGGACATGATACACAGGTAGAGTAGAGCTTTTTATTCAGCTTGATAATAGGCATAAGACAAGTTGAGCAGTCCCTCCTGGGCTTCCCAGCACAGCCCCACTTGCCTTTGCTGGTGTTATTGCAGCCCCTTGTGAGAATTTACACAGTGAAAGTCTCTTGGGCACAGCCGCCAGCTTTTCCAGACACTGGCATCTGCCTTCCCCTCCTGTTTCAGTTCTTCCTTCCTGTTGCTTTTTCAAAAGCCTCATCTCTGCCAGGTGTGCACCAGTCTGTTGTGTGAGCCAGAAAGGTGAGCTGCAAAAGTGCCTTTTGAATGCCTGAGGTGGTTTCACCCTTGGCATGTCTTTGGCAGTGGCTGGTACAGCCTGTCATGTGCCACCTGCCTTTTGGGCTGCACTAATGGCTCTTTAGCTGTTCTGCAAAGGGCTGTGGCAGCACCAGTGCCTGCAATGCCCTTCATTTAGACCCACATTATTCCCCACAGATTGTAGGTAAAAGGACATTTCTCTGCTGAAGAGGTTGCTTCTGGATGGAAGGGCCTCCCTTCCCTCACAAATACCAATCCCTGGTGGCAAAGCAGCATGGGGCAGGGTAGAGCTTTGCCAAGTGGCCATTTTCCCTGGGTACGCATTCTTTGTGCATCCCCCCGCCACAGCAGAATGACAGAGTGGCTGGGGCCCTCCAACAAGTACATAAATGCTGCAGTGGGTTGTGGGGTGCAAATAAAGCTGGAGGTGGGAGATGCAGGCAAAAGATGGATTTCAGCCCTGGGAACAAAGCACTCTCGATGCAAATCTCTCTCTGCTATTACCTGAAGATTCAGCCTGCCCTTGGTGCTGACAAGGAAAGAACTGGCCGCTCTCCCTGGGGTATTTTATTTTGGGTCTGCACCAGAGACTCGAGAGAGGCTCCACTTTTGCCACACAGCTCTGGGGGCAGATGTCAGTGGGTGGCACCTGTCTGTAGCAATGGGCCTTGCAAGGGGGTGCTGCTTTTTGCTGTGGCTCTGTGCCTCATAGCTTGCATGTTGGGCTCACCTGACACTGCTTCTTCCTGGGTAACAGTAGTCTGCACTCCTTTCACAGAAAAGTGCGATATAAATAATGATGAGTCTCCTGAGAACAAGTGCTTGTAGTCTGGAAGCACTCCCCAGGATAAATTGTGCAGACTTTTCTGTAAGCAGTAGAAATTTTTAATCTGGATTCTAGTGTCACAGGCCAAATAATTGCCCCTTCCCATCCTGAGAGGAATTGCCTAGGACAGGTACCAGCTGTGCATTTCAGGGTGCTGAAATTCCCTGTGGCTTCATAGCTTTCTCCTGATGTCCAGGGTAGCAGTAGGGATATGGCCCACCCTGACCTCACCGAGGAAGGGTGCGTGCCCTTGCTGTGGCAGTGCTGCAGCTCTGATGAGCAAAATGAAAAGACAGACCCATTGTGGTTCAGGTTTTAAAGCATCTGCAAGGGGTTCTTTTGTGAGTGTTACAGCAGAAGAAATGTTTGGAGAGGCTTGCTTTCTGCTACACAAAAAGGAAGATCTGTAATCCCAAGAGGGAAAAGCAATCTTTGCTCTGAGATAAGATGCTGGCAGGCAAATACTATATTTTTGCTTTCATTTCTGAGAGCCATTGAACTACCCTGAAAGCACTAGTCTTTGACAGCCCCTGCAGGCCTGAAGAGACTTTTGAATTCTTGACTAGTTCAATATTGTTAGTCCTTGGCAGTGGCACATTATTGACCATACTCTCCGAAACTGCTGACAGCTATAGGATTCCTACAGATGTGGAGTCAATCGTTACTACTGCAGGTTAAGAAGAGGTTTTTTAAATAGCCCTGCTTGTGGTTCTGTGCCTCTCTGGTAGACAGGACAGATGACTGGTGATGGAAAAAAGCAAAACCACCCACCAAAAACAAACCCTAGCAAAAATACGTACTTCCAAGCTGAGTCTTCAGTTCAGGGTGAAATGTATTTGTCTGTAATTTTTTATGAGTTAACATCTGTTAAAGAAAGGCTGCACCAACTTGAAGGCTTCCCTGCAGTCCCAAAAAGCCAAGGGCAGGTACCCCAGGGACTTTGTAAGGTATTGGTGAGTGTAGCAGTATCTGACTTTGCTTGGCCTGATAGCAGTAGGTCCTGGGTAGTGCAGGCAGGTCCCAGAGACTCTGTTGTGTAGCTCATTAGCCAAGCTAACAGGATTTCGTCTTTTATTCAGTACAGGAGATAACTTCTATGGATACTGTAACTTCCTTAACTGCTGGAGGGAACACCGTGGTCCAGTGTCTCAAAAGAGCTTTGGGCAATGTCACGGTTTAAAAGGCAAGAAGTAGGAGTGGGCTCCTCTTGTAATGCGTGACACAGGCTGTGCCCTGGTGAGGTGGAGTGATTTCCTTGGCTCCAGAACCTCCGCCATCTACTTTAGGCTCCTATGGGACTGTTCCCTCACATTTCTAAAGCCTCCTGCAAGGAGTCTTTTGAGGGCAAGACTCCAGTTTCCCATTTGTGACTTCTTTACATACCGGGTGTCTGCAGACGCATGTTTTTTATCTCATGGATGTAGCAGAAGAGAGCTGCACTGTTCAAGAGCTCCCAGGTCACAGTGGCTGCTGAGCCAGCCTGGCCTCGTCAGCAGCCCCGTGAGCGTGGTCAGTGTGACTGCTCAGCACCCAGCGTGTTTTACATTCCTCTTCCTTAAGCACCTGACGACAAGACGGGGCTGCTGTTGTACTTACACTGCAAAAGCGGTGTCTGCAATCTCGTGTTGCCCGCACTGCCACAGCACGAGGAGCCTCGTTCATGTGCTCCCCAGCTCTCCTGGCACAAAAACCCCCATTTTTGATGCTCAGCTGGGTGGCTGTGCTGTGCCCCACGGTGCCCGGGCGTGCTCCCTCATTGGGGGGGCTCAAGCTGCCATTCCACCTGGGAGAAGCTGGCACAGGCAAACATTGCCCTGCTGCCGGGCATCTGCAGGGAAATTTGTGCTGCAAATTCCCTCCCTTCTCTCTGCATCTGGGGGGAAATCGCTCGTCTAGAAGGTTTTAATCTCAGTGCTGACTGGTTTTCATCCCCTCCATGGTTAATCTGGAGATTAAGTTGAGTGTTAATGTAAATGCTAGTTGGGTAGCATTTTGGCTTGGTGGTGAAAATAAGTTTTCTCGTGGTTCTTGTTCCTGCATGCAGCTGTGTCTGGAGCAGCTCAGCCATGCACAGAGACCCTTGTTAGATGCCAGTTTGATTGATCCTCACCCACTGCCTGCTCCTCTGTGCCTTCACCAAAGGGTGATTTTTCTGGTGCCAAGAATTTTTGCAGCAGTATAGCTGAGTTCACCACCCAAGAACTGTGAGGGCCCGTGCCAATTTTTTAATTGTATTTTTCTGGCAAATAGCCGTAGCTTGGTCTTAAGAAAAAGAAGTCAAGTATTTCTAGCGCTCAACCCTGTGTTAGTCTGTTGTGGAGCAAAGCTTGGAAGTACAGCTGGACCTTACTTTGCTTAACTGAAGTGGGGAAGAGAGTACCCATGCTGCTGGGGTAGAGGGAGGAATGACAAAAGCCAACAAATCAGCCCTATTTTGCAGGAGCTGAAGAGACCTTGGGGGTGAAAGAGCTGCCTTGGACACTAACGTGTCTGAGCTGGGAGGATGGTCCTTTTGGAGGCTGGAAGTGTTCAGAGTCCTGTTACTTTTGGCTTGTGCTGAACAACAGAGGCTCCTGTCAGACAAAACCATTATTTTTTGACCCCTTGCTAACAGGTTTGACTGAATAGCTGAGCATGAGCTGAGTTTCACTGCATTGCCCTTGTGGGAGAAACAGGGGCCCTGAGTTGTGCTGGGGAGTGCCAGAAGCTGCAATAAGGACCTGGCAAAACTCATTGCATGGCATAAGCACGATGAAGACAGAGGATTATCAGCATACACATTCTCCCAAAGGCAAATCATGTACCATGTTCTGGGTGATTTATTTGCTATTTTACAAATCCGTTTTAGATGCAGCCTCTACAATATTGTCTCCACTTGAGGGGGGGAGGGTTTATCTGTCACCCTGAATTTCCTGCAGCATGTGGAGCCTGTTCAGGAACCATCTGCCTTGGATGCTTGACCCTTGGCATCTCCAACACAAACATAAACCCTCTTATTAATTGCAAAAATAGATTTGCAATTGCACTTGCACCAACACAGTATTTCAGTCAGGTTGACTGGCTGGTTCAGTAGCTCTTCACCACCCTCCATAACAAGCACTTATTTTCAGAATTTTATTCAGGAGCAACGTGGGACATGTACAAACCAGTACCTTCCTTGCCAAATGGCAATAGGCAGTCAGTTGTCCCCCAGGAGCATGTTTGCTCCTGCAGGAGAGCAGAGCTGGAGAGCCTTGCAGAGAGCCACATATTCTGGGCATTGAGAAACAGGGGCCATGGGCTTGCAGTGGCAGCAAACATGGCAACCAAGCCAAATAAATATTTATTGGCACTCAACTAGGTGTGAGGGCTGTTGTCACAGTAGGGCACAACCAAGGCAGGATCCACGATGCCGGATGCCAAAAGCCAGGAGGAGCAGCTCAGACACAAAATGGTACAAGGCTGATGGGAGGGCTGGGTGGAGGACAACAGCCCAGCTTTTTTTGTCCAGTGCACACAGTTGTGCTCGAGTGTTGCTCAGTGGAATAGCTGGGGTATTATTTTTACAGCACTTTTTCTGGAAAGCAGCATTTTGCAGCCCAGTGGGTGTGAGCCGCATCCCCACAGTAGGCTGGCACACTGCTGGTGTCTGTATACTCATTTTCTGTGCAGGCTGATTTAGGGGACTTTGCAGAGAGAAGAGCATTAGTTGATATTCCACATTGTTTCCTGGGACCAGTGCAAGGCTTAGGAACAGTGAACTTTGTCCAACTTTAGCATTTAAATGCAACAAGCTTCTGATGTTCCTTCTGTACCTCAGGAGGAAGATGTCTCCCTCCCTGTGGCAGCTGGATTTGCTTTTCCACTTGTGATATAGATACAGACAATTGGCTCCAAAATATTCAAGAAAATCAGGGCACTGTCTTATGAATGTGGCTGTTCCTCTGTGGATGGGACTTATTCTGGAGTAGAGGAGCCAGGTGTAAATTTTTTGGCTTGGTTACGTGCCTGCAGCAGTCAGAATGGCCCGTATCCAGCAGTATTTCAAACTGGAGCAGAATGAGTACAGACCAAACAAGAAGGGATACTGTAACCCTATGAACACCTAGGGAGGTGGATATCCAAGCCCTGAGCCTCCAGGGAGCTCCATGTGCCAGTACCATGTTCTGTTTGAAGATCACGGAATCACAGAATGGTTGAGATTGGAAGGGACCTCTGGAGATCATCTGGCACCTTGGTGAGAGCCGAGACACAACTTCCTCCTAGTCTGCCTGAGTCTTGGAGGGTTTAATTTGATTTGGTTAGATACAGATAATTTAATAAATAATACTTCTACCATAATTCTACAAATACAGAGTTAGTGGCTTTACAGCAGTTTAAACTAATTGTTAAAGACTCTAAGTAACTTTGTAGTCACAGCAGTTGAGAAAAAGCCCTAAATTATGCTCAGTTTAGAAATTCAAACCTTGGAAATACTGCCTTGTTATTGCATTCAAGATATTTTCTGTACTGCATTTCAGCACAGAGTAAATTAGCAGGGGCAGGAGAAAAGAATTAGGAAGAAAAATGCAATAGAATTTGTAACAAAATGGTGAAACCCAGCTTAAAGCCATGACAATCACACACATTAGCAAAAACGATCTTGTCACCTCCATCAAGTGCTTCCTTTTCCAGCCCCACGGTGCAGCCCCATCTCACATGCTGTCTCTGAGACACAGGTGCAAAGGAGTTGAGTGGTTTTATCCAATTTATCCACGCAGCCAAGAAATAATGTTCCCTTCCCTGTGGTACAGGCAAGTCCCGTCATGGCTTATATGCTCGGCTTTCCTCAAGCCACAGCTTCCAGTCACGTTGGTACATGGTTTTCCAGTACTAGTCTTGACTTGTCCTTCAGGTGGCAAATTGCCCCATCCCCTCTTTCTGAGCCTCGGCCACATGACCAAACAGAGGACAACCCCCAGCCTCACCCTCTGGTTGCCTCAGATTTTCTTGGAGGACTTTTCCAAAGTATTTCCAGTGCCACTTACGGGGCCCTCATCTTGGTCAGAGCCATAAAAGGGGCTCCAGTGAGCTGCAGCATTCAGTGATGGGCAAGGCCATGGTTGGAAATAACTCATCTGAAGTATACTTGGAGAAAAAATGTAAAGAAATTAAGTCTCAGTGATTAGAAGCCTGTAGCCCTTCCAGAAGTATGA
Source organism: Falcunculus frontatus (assembly GCA_013398115.1). Lineage (NCBI taxonomy): Eukaryota > Metazoa > Chordata > Aves > Passeriformes > Falcunculus > Falcunculus frontatus. Next base: position 2,088,958 of record VZRV01005009.1, read on the forward strand.
GGTCGTTCTTACACGAGGGTTCTGTAACTCTTATGCATGAAAAATTCCTCAATTATCATTAGGATGGAAATAGTACAAACCATTATTCTAAAATAAAGCTGTCTGGGCTTGCAAAATTCACATTCAGATAGTGAGAAAAGGCAATTTTAAGCTTACCAAGCAAATATAATTGTTCTGCACAAGTGTGTATCTCAGCTTCAGTAAGGCAAGGTTCCTGGGGAAAATGACAGGTGTAATTAAAACCTGTCTCATCATGTGTGCACACAGGGGAGGGCAAGCTGTGATGGTAATGGTAACTGCTCCTAGCAGGTGTTTTTCTGTTAATATGAGGTATTAAATAAAACTTCCTATGTTTATTAACCCAAATACTCTCCTGTATGCTTCTATGCACTCTTTCCCCTACAACAATTGATAATTCCCAGGCAACCCCAGTACTGTGAGACTACATGTGCTTATATGACTTTTATTTCAAGTTCATTTGTTATTTGCTGCCAGAATTTTCCCAAGGAACGCAGGCAAGGAGTGGTAAACGGTGATTAATTTAGACAGCCTAAGTAGAGGACTCACGACGGCTCCCCATGTAATACAAGAAAGTTAACGGCTTGCTGATGTCCTTTTGTTAGGGAATTGTGTAGCCTGGTTGTTTAATGGAGTGTTTAAAAATTGTGTTGGCAATAGCCTATGAATAATGTATGATGAAATACCTTACTGCCAAGAAACTGCTGATATGCTGGGGAAATTTCCATCAGATGTGAGAAAAATTTTGAAGGCACTGTCTTCTTGGGATGCCCTTTATTTATAGCCTCACTGCTTCTGAGATTGCATTCCCTTTGTAGATACTGCATGTGAAGATGCCCTCCACTGCCTCTGCCTCTGTCTTCCAACTCCACCTGACTCCATTTGCTTGTGTCTGTAAAAGCTCCGGAATTTTTATGAGATTAGGCTTTATCACCTGAGCACTGTGAGCATGGAATATTTCCTGTGCAGTCTTCACCTGTTCTAGGTATCTGCACCAAGGCACCCTACATCCAAGGAAGATGGACTCTGGTCATGGCAATGTCCCATGATGCAGGAAGGAGAAAAAGGGTCAAGTTATTTGGGAAAAAACCAAAAGACCAGTTGGACTTCACAGTGTGAAATCAGTTTGGATGCCTCTAAATTTTCTCCCGTGTCCTCCTCCAGTGCAGGAGGCCTCTGTGTGCTTTGGCCATGAGTAGTGGGAAGTCACTGTGATATGAATCAAATAAATCTTGCTTGACTAAAGAAATGAGAAGACTGAGAGTGAACCCCTGCTTGCAGGGGAGCTCTGGGGTTGCCCTGCCTTAGGTGCAAGAGGAAACAGGCCTCCTGTAAGAGTCCAGGACATAGCTCAGGCAGGCATAGAAGCAGTTACAGTCTTTTCCTTTGCTCCTTGTTTTGGCCCTCAGCTCTTCTCCAGGAGAAAATAAAATCATAGCTTTATTTCTCACGTGTATTTTTCCCAGAAATGTGACAGGAGGGCAGGTGAACACAATCCATATCACTGCAGAGTGGTCTCAGCTGAGTGTTTGTCAAGAGCAGACCCAGCTTGTGGAGTCTGTAGCTCTGTGCCCTGCCCCTGCTCTGTGGCTTTGTTACGAGTAGCCAAGTGCTCATGCTGCATTTTTGTGTCTGTATTTACACAGCAGAGCCCTGAGTCAAAACATTTCTTGCAATATGGGTACTGTATTATTAGTGAAATGCTAGAACAAAGCTACACGAGTTTGATGTTGGTATTAGTCAGCCGAGGAAGTGACATCCTCACCTGGGAGGCTGATGTGTTGGGTTTTGAAGCTCATGATGCCAACAGCAAGTTCCAGGCATGAGGCTGCAGGGCAGGAGAAAGAATGGGTTAGGAGAGAGGTTGTATCCCCAGGGTGATCTGCAACTGGCTAAGCAGGAGGATTTGTGAAAATGGGAGAGAAGATTTGTGCCTTTACTGGCTCGTTTGCTGCTGGGATATATCTGGGCATGCAGTATTTTCACAGCTCCGGGAAAGGTGTATAAAAGGGATTAGTCTAAACACAAGATAGGTGACAAGGAGCACCAGAGCAGTTTGACTGATGGCCTCAGTATTTTCAGTGGAACAAATAAAGAGAAAAGGTATCTAAAACTTAATCCAAATCCACCACCCAAAGCCTATCCTGCCAACCGAGAAGTGTTTTCAGCAGAGTCACAAAGGTCTAGGCAGAGGAGCATGGTCAAGTTCAACCAGCATTTCTTGGTGTAGGAACACTGCCAGCTGACAGTATATGGAAGAGCAACTTTCAGAAGGAAGGAGGCAGTTCTGTTATGAAGTTTATTCCACTGATGCTTCTGATGATCCTATTAATTTCTCATTTTTTAATGTTTGTTTTCTTTAGGTGAAGAGTGAAGGCCCCAAACTGGTCCCCTTCTTTAAAGCCACTTGTGTCTATTTTGTCCTCTGGCTGCCAACTTCCAGCCCCTCCTGGTTCAGTGCCCTCATTAAGTGTCTGCCCATCTTTTGCCTGTGGGTTTTCCTTCTGGCTCATGGAATTAACTTCTTAGTGTCACACCGGAGTGCCAGCCGCATCCTAGCGGGACTCATATTCTCAGCAGTGGGAGACGCCTTTCTCATCTGGCAGGAGCAGGGCTACTTCATTCATGGTGAGTACAGTGTCAGTCCTAAAGGGATGCCACAGAGCCCAGCTGTTACCCTCTTTATTTAGTAATGAGTTGCTGGGCCACATGTTTTGTTTATTCACGTACAGATTAAGCCCCGGGCGCTGGGAAGCACTCATTCCTTGACTAAAATTCATCATGGTTAGAGGAATCCCATCATGGATGAGTCTTTCTCTTGAGCTTCTCTTGAGGTTAAAGAGGTAATTGGGTCAGGTTTGGTTTCCTGGCATGTGTCACAGCATCTGGGCTGGCTGGAGTTGAGAAGGTGGCATGGCAGAATCCCTGGGGAAGAGAAGGAAATGCTCATGGCACTTGTCAGCTCCTGTGAAGCTACAGGAAGTATTTACCTCCTATCTCTCTGCAGGGAGATCTGTCAAGCCCTTTGCTGTAAGGATTGGGAATGGGACACATTGTGCAAAGGTCCTTAGTGGAGAACAGGTGGAGAGGACGTTTATGTTTTGATAGACAAGCCCATAGCCTGGGGGAGGCATTAAGTGGATGACAGAAACCAAAGCAGCAGAAATCTTGTCCTACTTGCAGGTTCATCAGTGTGAATCATGCAGCCTGTTGTACAAGACATGTCTGTTTTGCAGAACATTTAAATGATGGTCAATCAAGGACAAACCTTACTACAGTGGTCTGTCTTCTCTACAGAAAAATCCATATGTCTCAGAGCAAAATGAGCTTGGTTTATTTTGCTAGTTTGCAGACTGGAACATAATGATTCAGATTAATCATTTAAAGCCACGTTGAACCTGCCTGCAGCAACGCTCTCCCTGGCCTTGGACTGTCACAAGAAATCAGCAGCAGTCGAGTCCTTCACTGAACTGACTGGTGGGGTTTCTGAAGTTAATTTAACCAGCACAGGGATCTCACATAACACCCACCATTAACTGGCTGCTGTGACTGTCCCACTGGAAAATGTGATGAGACGAGGGAACTTTTCTGACTTGTGCTGTTGTCAGCTCTGCAAGTCAAAGGCTTATTTTTTCCTCTCTCTCATGAGCTTAGTATTTAGTTTTATTCTGGGATTCCCACAAGCTCTTTCTTTATGAGAAGGAAGTGTGTGCAGTGCCCGATATGAAAGGCCAAATGCTCTGAATCTGGTTTTAATCCAGCTTCCCAAGGGCTTATCCCCATCCCATTAAAAGTTCATGTAAAAAATGTTTACTGATTTTGGTGGGGATTGGATTAGGCCCTGAGGATTGGACCTATCTGGCCGAACCTCAGGCATGTTGCTGAGAAGCTCCAGCTTTCTTGAGGTGCTGTCCCTTCTGTGCTGAGTGCTGACGTTCCCACTGAAGGGCCTCCTCCCAACAGGAGTACCTGGCTCGGTCACCTCAGCCCGACTGGTTTTGCCTCCTGGAGTTGCTCCTTGAGCTGTGGCTTGGAAAACATTCAAGGCCCAGTTCTCCCCACAACCATTTTCATATATGGACTGTTCTGCACTTCTCCATTCCTGTGTAGCTGATATATCTTCAAATTCCAACTCCAGTTGAGTGCTAGAGGAAGGTTAACCAGTCCCAGCAATTCGGCATCTGGTTGATGTGTTTTAATCTGCAAATGAGTTGGGTTTTCAACCCTAGCCTCACAACTGAGAAATTTTGCTTTGTGGGTTTAAGCACATTTTTTCTTCTTAAGGAGAAGAAAAGCTCTGTTGGAGCATTTTGAAAATCTTAGCCCACTGAGCTACTACCTTCTGTAGGGAAGTGTTAATTTTTGTATTTCAGATATAAGCAGATAAAAGTGCACTGCTCCACTTCATCCTTCACCTTGCCTGCAAAATGTATTTTCTCCTACTTAAAACTCATCAGGTTGCTGTTGCTGACAACTGACAATATTTTTGACGTCATCAGTTGTGGGAATTTGAAGTTTCAGGAGAGAAGAGGAAATACTGGATAAAAATGTACATTCTGTTCAATTTCTGCAGTTTTTGGACTGAAAGGGTTGGAAACTGGGCTCATTTGAAAAGCTTTTGAGACAATGAGTTTATAAAAGGACGTTTGTTCATTACTTTACAGGGAAGTGAGAGCCTGGGAACCTACTCCTGGCACACTTGACTTTTTTTCATTTTTGCTGTTTCAGTCCACTAATAACATGCTATTTTCTGACTAGTGTTTTACTGCATGTAGAAGATACTTTACAGTGTTAATATCCACCTCCTTTGATAGCAGGTGCTTAGAAACAATTTATGCATTTGGTGAAGAAGGCAGGGACTAGCAAAAAGGCCTTACTGCCAGCCTGAGGAAACCCAGGGGAAGAAAGTAGACAGGGAGAAGGGCTGATCTCCCTGATGTGCTTGAGAGGACCAAGCTAAAGGCGGAGAAATGCGAGAGAAACGCACCCCCCTTCCCTGTGCAGCCATCACAGGTTTCCCCAGTTCCTGGCTTGATTTGTGGGTGTTGGATGAGTAAACCTGGGAGCTGACTCCCTTGTTTGTGACCAGCCTCACCGCATATCACGAAACTCCTCCTGCCTTCGCAGGCTCTGTTTGCCTGATGCGTCCTGTCCTCTCCTCCTCCTCCTCCTCCTCCTCCTCCTCCTCCTCCTCACTGCCAGATGCCTGCATGAAGGACAACACATTCTTCAGTTCCCTGTTGCAGAATGCTCCATATAATGCCATTGAAGGAAAAAACCATTCCTCACTGCTAGGGTGACATATCCTTCTTCTTACCGCACCCCTGGGTTCTAACCTTTCCTGCACTATAACCCTATAAAAAGCTCTTGTCCTAAATCCCTTCTCAGTTTCTTCAGTGCTGTGCCCATGAGATGCAACAGCTCTGTGATACATCAGCTTCTTGTTGCCCTCTTTTGTGCTTCTCTTTTTTCCCCTTCACATTTTCTGTCCGTTTCTGTCCATTTTCTCTAGCCTCACCCTGCAAAACAGATCCCCACCAGCCCCTTCCTTCCTGTGGGTTTCCTTCTCATGCCACCAATCCCACCATGGCTGAGCTCTCAGTGGGTGTCTGATTGGGTCCTCCCCAAAGGCAGGGAGACACTTCCACTTCCTTGAGCTGCCTCAACACAAGAGTATTAGGATGAAGCAACATCTGCCAGCTGCAGGTTTTCGTGACTGCCCTTTATGCCAGCGCATCATGTGTTAAATGTGAACAAGTGTCCTGCTGGAAGTCTCAGCTTCCCAGATCCTTTTCTCCATTTCATGCTTTAGAGCTGCATGGAAACTTCCAGCTCCTCTAATAACCCTGCCAGGATAAAGTTGGAGAGCCTGCAGCTGCACCATTTGTGGGTCTGGGAACCAGAAGACCCACGGAGCTGGGCTCTGTTTGTGGCCCATTATCTACAGTTGTCATGACAGCTTGGAGGCAGCAGCTGTACCAACACATTGGGACATATTTTTGTCAAATGGATTAGTGGCAAGTGCATAACATGGGCAGCACCTTTCAACACCCACATCTGGCATTTCTCAGGGGTGTTGCACTTCAAAGGAAAGCTGGTATTTAATTTTCCCTGATTGATTCCTGGTAAGGTTCATCTGAATCTTGCAAATAGCCGTAAAACTGTTGGCAGATCGCATTGGTGCAGTCCCTGAAATATGCCAGCTGCTTCTTTCCAGCTTAGGTTTCTCCCAGCTATGGGCAGAGATGGAATAGAAGCCAGATTTAGTCCTTGAGTGCCTTTGGGTTTGTGGCTAAATACGGGCAGGCTTTGTGTCTGGGTTCGGAGGGATTAGTGTCTTTGTCACGTTTTGTTCCTACACTGCTCTGATTCCAGTCTTCCTGTTCCACACATGACCTATGAGCAAAACACTATGGATAGTCAGAGAGGGTGATTTTCAGTCTGCCTTGCTCCCAACTTTCTGCCCGAAGCAGGGGAAGAGGAACTACCTGAAAAACAAGCTCAATTCCTTCAGCAGCAGTTTAGTTCACGCAGCCTCTCGACAGAAAGGCTTTTGTCACAGCAGAGCTGTACTTGGCTGCAGCTGTAGTTGTGCTGGGGCTTTTTTTTATGTTGGGGGCTTGGTGCTATCTCCCATGTACAGATTTTTGTATTAAAATGGTCCCAAGTGGTCAGTGTGGTTCTCACTGGCAGTGTTATGGGGGGTAACACTGCAAGGAGTGTTTTCTTCTGCTACTGACCGCCAGTCACTGTTGAAAGGTCACACTTTGTGTGTCACTGCCTCTCTCCAGGTCTGCTGATGTTCGCCATCACACACATCCTGTACTCTTCAGCCTTTGGCATGAAGCCTTTGGACCTCAAAGCTGGCTTGCTGATGGGCGTTGTTTCCAGCTCCTGCTATGCCTTCCTGTACTCCTACCTCTCGGGCCCGTTCACCTACCTGGTGGCCGTCTACATCGCCCTGATCGGCTTCATGGGCTGGCGGGCGATGGCGGGCGTGCAGCTGTGCAACGACCTGTGGACGTGGACCAAGCTGTCGGCGTGCGTCGGCGCCATGCTCTTCATGGTGTCCGACCTCACCATCGCGCTCAACGAGTTCTGCTTCCCCGTGCCCTACTCGCGCTTCATCATCATGGCCACGTACTACGCAGCCCAAATGCTGATCGCGCTGTCGGCCGTAGAGACCAGGGATGAAGAGGACTTCAGGAAGAGGAGCTAGGCCGAGTGCCAATAGTCTGTGAACACATGGGTTATATCTCAGGTGCTGTAGCTGCGTTCACCCCTGAGAGAGATCTCCATTTCTCTAGGCACACTGGTGATGTTGATTTTGCTTCTTTGAAGCATTACCTTTGGGAATTACTTTTTTTTCCAATGGCTTTCTCTACAGCTTACTTCAGTGTGGAGTCCACATCAGAAAGCTTAGACTGTCCCTGCAGTAGTTATTCAACTTTTCCTCCTTGGAAGTGCTGTACTACTGCATTTTACTTGTTAGTCTTGAAATTGATGCTGAATGTCTGGGAAGAGGAGGGCTGGTGGAAAGAAGGTTTGGCCATGCACTGTGCTAAAAGGCTTGCTCTCAGCTGTAGGCAGACAGGCACAGATCTCTGCTAAAGTCATAGGTAAAAATTAATTTAACCAATGTTTGTCTCTTTTTGTGCATTACAAACTCAGTATGCAAACTGGAGCTATTCATCTGCTGAAAGGAAGCTTGGAGGGAGAGTAAAAACAGCATATCCAGCTGGGAGCTGAGCTCTGGAGTCAAAGGCAGCGTGTGGGGCAGTACCCAGCAGAACCAGCATGAAAGCAGAACCCCAAGCTGAGGGCACAGAGCAAGAGGTGTGCTGGCAGTGCTGTGTGCTTTGACTGCAGCGATCACTGCTCCAGGACAGGTCTCTAGGTGCTAGTCAGCATTGCTGCAGGTGGCAGAACTGTAGAGAGCAGGAGTTTGATGGGATTTCAGGTCTCCAGGCCAGCGTGTTCTCCCTTGCCACGTGCACACAGTTACACGGTGCCTGCAGCCACCAGTGAGATGTAATGGGCACATGAGGAACTTTGATTTTTACAGCAGAACTTACTCGTTGTCTTACTTAGTGTATGCCCTATTTATCCTTAGTGTGGCAGAGAGGCATCTAATCTTTACGCCTTTTCCCCCCAATGTCCTAGCAAGGAATATTCCATGTGCCCATTAAGTTTTAGTAGCACTTTCAGTAGTACTTTTAGTACTGCTGCCTGCAGTATCTCAAATCTTTGTGTGAGCATTTCCTGTGATCAAGGCCCTGATTTTGGATGTAGATTGCCATGTTTTGCCAGCTGGTGGTAAATGATCCTCTTTGCCACTTCGTTTTTTTTTTAGAAAGCCCCTTTTCAGCAGAGCTTCCTGAAAAGCACTGTCCTTTGTGTTCAAAACGCCTGCCACTTCCTTCTCGAACTCACACGGACTCACATAGAGCCCTGCTAGCTCTTCCCTTGTGTTGAGAGGTGCTGAGTGAGGCTCCTGCTCCTCCCCAGCCTCACCTGGAGTGCCTGGCAGGGAATAGGCATTGCCTCTCCATGAATTCTCCATCAGTGCAAATGCAGCCAGTATTACAGAAACCGAGGTTAACCGCCCTGACCCCGTGGAGACATCTGCTGCTTTTCAGACAGGGATCAGAAAGGTCAGCTGCATTATGGAGAGGGAAAGCACTGTAGGTAGCACAGCCCCGTGTAATCCCTTCCCTTTAATGCTGTTGTGTAATACTGTCAGTATTCATTCACTGGCACATCGGGGCCTGCCTGGAGTAAACAGCTAAGGGAATTTAGAGCCATAAACCATCTTCATTCATCAGCATTGCTTATCTCCTGGCCACAGACTGAACCCTGCAGTGTAGCTCTCTGCAGATGTCACCTGCTGTTACTCAGTTCAGCTGTTTGCAAATCTCCTCCTGCAACAGACTGACCCAGCTAAGAGGAAATCCAAGCATTTGGGGTGAACCCCACCATCCTCCCAGCATGTGAGCAAACAGCACACTGCAGTCTTTGAGTCGCAGCTCCTTGGCATGGGTCAGTCCAGCACACTCAGTCCTTAGCTGGCAGTTCTTCAGAGGAGCCCCCCCACATCCTGAGCTTCCCTTTGCTTTGAGGGAAATGCTTGTGTGATAAAGTAAGCTTTATTTAAAAGTCTTGAGTTTTGATTCTCTATTTTTCCTCTCTAGAAACGAGTAGTCTTCAACTTCCTGAAAACAGCTGAGTTGCTTTTCTGTGTGCTTTTTCTTTTTGGCTTGCTTTGCTGTCCTGCCCTACCATCAGCTACTGGATACTTGCAGAAAAAAGTCTTGATGTGTTATTAGGAGGCCTCTCCTCCCCATTGGCCATCAGAGGTGCAGTTTCTGGTGGCAGAGGTCTCTGGGTGGGACAGCAGAAACTTGTGCAGCCCAAGTGGGCTGTTGTTCCCTTGCTGTCCTGGAACAGGTCACCTGGAGTGACCTGGCTGGGACACATTGGCCAGTCACACTGGCTCCATCTCAGGGCTGCAACAGCTTCAGCCTTCCCAGGAACATGAGGCAGAGCCCTCAGCACATGAAGGAGAGTCCTGGTTGGCTCGGAGGTTTACCGGCAAAGGCTCTTAATCTTCAAAATCTCTCTCTGGCACTGCATTCCTCTTTCTAATCCATATTACTTGAATGAGACCATTTTCCTGGAGGCTCTTTTGTGCTGGGAAGAGACCAGCTGCTGTGGACAGTGATCTGACACAATTTTGAGATGCCTAAGTCCTGAGAAGCACTAAGTAGTTGCTGGCAGTCTGTTAAATAACTTTTCTTGGGATTAAAACTGTTCCCTCCACCCCTGCGAGGGCAATCTTCACTCTGAAATAGAGCAAACAAGGAGTGGTGTTTGTATGTAACAGCTGGTGTTACTGTCTGTGGCACTGCCTTCCTGGACCTTCCTGTTGCCTCTTCACTCTACAAAACTGTGAGGTTTGATCCATTCTTCTCCTTTTCAGGAGTACAATCCTTGAGAAGCACCCAGTCTTTGGCCCAGGAACATTACAGAGGGAATGAAGCCTCCCAGGTGGTGTAGTGTTCCTGGCCCCAGCAGGCAGCTCCTTTTGTTGCTAAGCCCAGAGGCTTTCTTTTCACACTGCTGTATCCAAACATCCTTCTACAATTCCTGTCTGTAGTAACTTGAGCTTACACACGTGGTCTGGTTACTCTCTGTAGTTATCACCCTCTTGGAGATCCTTTGGCTCTTTACTTGGACTTATAAAAGATGCGGCATGTTTACTTCAGCCTCCTTGTGTGGGCAGATCCTCCTTGCACAGAGCTCCCAGCATCAGTCAAAGAAGCAATGCTACTTGCAACTTGTTTTTAAATGCCAGTAATGCTTCTGGGCTGTGTCACAGGGTGATGCTCATGTAGAACTGGAAGGTCAAGAAGAACAAAGCCAGAGGATTTTAACAGCTTTACTCCTACTCTGTTTGTGCTGAATACCTGGCTCCTTACTCCTCCATATTGAAGCAACTGTAAGACTGATTGGTTTAAGAATTACTCTAACATGGCTTTTGAGTAGATTGCTGAAGGTTTCATGTTGTAATCAGTGGAGGTAATTTATTCCCAGGAGGAACTTTGCAGAGTTTTTAGTGGCTCTTGAAAGTTTTCCAGTCCTGCAGTTTGACACCAACACCTGCATTTTCAGCTTGCTATTGTGATATTTTTGGGAGCTGTTCTGGAAGAAGCAGATCAAAGCAAACAGCAACTGTAGAGCTTGGTGGCAAGTGCCTCTTTGCTTGGTTTCTGGATACAGACAGGGTCTTTTAAGCAGAGGCATCATAATTGTGTTCTTGGAACAGGATGGGAAGTTGCTGACTTCTCGTGACAGAAACCCTCCTGGGTAATTCTCCTGCCTTTTATTCATACTCACTCCTTTTGTGGCCTTGGGTAAGTCACTTAAATTTTCTGGGGCCAGGTCCATATCTGGGGTATGAGGACCAGTGCTATGCCAAGTTAGCACAGCAGGGGACCAGGCCTTCACCCCATTCTAAAATGGAGATATTAGCCCTTACCTACCTCACAAGGATATCGTGAGGATTGATGCTCATACAGCATTTTGAAGATGTAAAGTGCTATGTAAATCCCAAGTATTATCCAACTTCAGTGTTAAAATTGCTTTTAGGGATCTGCAGGACTTCTCTTAAAGCATGGAATGTGTGACTGCCCTTTCAATTTGAATCAGATAGAAAGAAAATGCAAAATATTTATTCATGCTGGTTAACAGGATGGGCTCAGCTACACTTGAACTCTGAGGAAGGTTTAGCTTAAAAATCTGAACTCTCTAATTTCAGTTTTGCAAATGGTTTTTAGGTCTTCTAAAAGCCTTGACCAAATTCTTAGATGTGAGCCTTGCATCCAAATTTTGCAGTCTGGTCTTGTCCCTGACTTAGCAAGAGTAAATATAATCCAGCCAAAACCGAGTACCTCACAGTCTGCTGCGGCTGTTGAAAAAACTGGAACAGAAAATGAAGTCATTCTGTTCAACCTTCAGTCTGCAGAAGGTCAGCTGGGTTTCATGAGACAACTTTCAAAGGGATGTTTAATTTCTCTGATTGCAAGTTTCACTGGCTTTAAAATCAGCAGAGAGGGGAAGCCTTGATGGAATCAGTAAGGTCGGTACATCCTTCTCAAATTCTTTTCTTTGCACCTGAATTAAGGAAACAGTGGGTTTGGTAGCAAAGGAGGTGCTATTGGGACCACTCCTACAGCCCAGGACAAAAGTTGATCTAGAAATACAGCTCTCAACCATCACCATGTTCTCAACTAGGATAAAAATGCCACTGTTCACTGATCTAAATCTGGACCACAGCTAGAAACTACCTAGTTCTTGTAGCACTAGCTGCTGTACAAACACAAATGAAGGTAAGGAGTTACACACTAAGGAATGTGAGCTGTGTACATGTGAAATGGACCATAATTTTGAAGCAGCTGCAGTAAAATCTTAATATGAACTCAGAAGCAAACACAATGCAAATTTTTATGGTTTCTTTAAAATATTTGATGGGTTTTCATTTTCTTAGTTTGGAGAAAATTTTCTTAACGTTATTTTATTTTTGCTCTTACTGTAAAGAATAAAAATATACAACTCTAGACAGACTACAGATGAAAAAAAGGTGGCCAGTTGGCAGGAATGCCAAAACTTCTGTGGCTTGTATTGTTTCTGTGGTTGACACTATGCTGCTGTCGGGTGAGCTACTGGAGTGGTGTGATGGCTCAAAAGCGAGGCTGAAGCACAGCATGCAGGGGTTGAGCCACCAAGACTTCAGTGGGAGCATGACTGGGCCAATTCGGATCAGTCAAAAGACAGAGCATCAGGAAAGAAAAGACACCTTTTCCTGACAGAAGAAAAGCAGGAAACCAAAACCAGCCCATTGGGCAATGGTGCTGAATCACTACAAATATATTTATCTAGACTCTGCTGGTGCAGGTTCCTGCTGGACCAAGCCTTGCTCCTAATTCAGCTGGGGAGGCTTGCTCCAAGCCTGTGGTGCTGGCAGGGTCAGGCCAGCAGAACCTGAAGCTTTGTTAAATAAAACTCGAAAACCAGAAAGCAACAACAAAAACAAGAACAAAACCACAAAAAAACAAGGAAGGAAAAAGCAAATGCCACCAGGTAAGTGGCAGTTCTGCCTGCCTGAGAATGCAGAGTGGCTGGTCTGTCCTGAACACTAATCTCTATGTCTTGGACCCATGTGAGTCTCTTGCTCCAGCCCCTCTCCCACACATTCCAGGCAGAGTGCACTCAAAGGTGTGACTGAAGCAGCTGCTCTCCTCTGGGGAGTCAAGCACTTTGCCGTGTCTGAAAGTCTCTAGCACTTACTTTCTTTACTGTGATTGTAAAGGTCACCACATACAGTACAGCCACTTGATCTGGGATCTTTTCTTAACACATTTTTATGCCGATTTTACTATTTTAATCCTTTGTTTGGAATGTATTTTTTTTCTCATTTCTTCTGTGTGTAACAGCAATTAAAAATATTAATTTACAGGGTATTTTTATTTTGTGCAGATACAATGTCTCCTTGCTCATTTTCTGTTTCTTTGACTGCTTCAGCACGGAATTTGAGCCCCCTCTGTGGTGGGCAGCTTCGTGCCACTGTTATACCCTCCAGCATAATTTGTGCTGGAGCTGCTCAGTGCCCCACAGAACCTGACTGTCAAAGTCAGCCACAGCATTCCTACCCGGGGAACCCTGAAAAACACCCACATGCACCCCACAGAGTACATCCAACACAAACCAACCAGGCACCTGGCTGGTGTTACACCTCATCCCGGGTGCCCTGGGATGTCAGTCTCTGGAGCAAACTTGCCCCTTGCTGCTCTAGCCAGTCCCACATAAAATGGCCACTTGTCCTCACTTCCAGGGAAGAGGCAGCTTGCTGCACAGGACTGCTCCAGGAAGACTGCCCACTGCCAAGAAGTCCCAGACAAATGGCCAAATCTCTCTCACCCCTTGCCCCAGGAAAAATTTCCAGGAGGAAAGAAGTAGTCTGCATGTGTTTCTCTGGTTGGGGATCTGATGCCAGCTTCTTCAGCTGTTTGATGCAGTGGCACAGATATTTTGTTTCATTAATCCTGAACCAGGCCATCTGTCACCAGTGGAACAAGTTTCAAGGATTTATAGCATAGAAACGCAGCATGTGTAAGTGCTCCCAGTCAGTTAAATGGATCTGCTTGCAGGCTTAAGGGAGAGTCCCTCATACTCCCCTTCTGAAGTGCAATGGTTCCTGATGTGAGAATTAATCAGGACCAGGTGGAAATACAGCCAAATTATTTTCAAGGCAGCCTAAAGGGGTTAACAGGAGGCAGAAGCGGGTGATTCTCTCCTCTTCCTTTTATTTGGTCTTTTACAATTCCTTTCAAAAACTTAGAGGCCTGCTGGGAGGAGCATCCTGTTTCCTCATACCTCCTTCCTAGCTCCAGATGGAACAAAAGTAACACAATATTCTCAGACTGAATGTGTCTGAGTGGCTGGCCACTGCTGTATTTTTATTCCACAACCATCTCCTGGAAGATTTCAGTCTACATTGAAAGACCCAGCACCAATGTATGTGTATTTGTACTGATCTACCTGTCAGCCTGTTCAGTGGTTCAGATACTCTGTAATCCCTTATCTAGGCTTGGCCACCAGCAGTGAAATTCCTGCACTTTCCTGCAAGCCAGCTCTTTCACAAAGTGACTTCTTCATTTGCAAAGCTGTATTTACTTTCTTTGTATTGTGAGGATTTAAGTGTTTCAGATTTATAGCTTACTCTGTGTTTGTATGCAATCTGACATAAGGAAGCCTAAAATATCATGAAGCTCCTGCTGGGCTATCTGGAGACAAGGAGGCAGAACCCAAGTCTCTTGAGCCTGGAAGCAGGATTCTCTCCAGTCTTTGGCTCCTTTTATTGCCATTAAGATACACTAGCAGGAGGTACTAGAAATATCACCTTTAACATCCTACTGTACAAAATCACTTACAGGGAAGGAAGATGGAGACAGTGGAAGTGCCCCTGCTGAGCAGAAGCCCCACTCTACCACCTGGTCTAACTGACCTTTACAGAAGCCAAGGGCAGCTGCATTTTGAGTCACATGAAGACAAACTACACAGCCACAACAATGCTGTTCTGCATGCCAGACCAGGCACAGCTAGTTCCACTAATTATATCTTGTGTTTCAACTTCTGAAAACTTCCTGTCCTTGTGTTCATCTTTTTCTTAAGGAAAAGAACAGGACTAAGAGCCATAATTAGTGCAGTCAACCCTATGTTTTTAGTGCAAGTCTAACAAAGTTACGGATAAAAAGCTTTATAAAATTTTTAAAGCTCTATAAGGCTTCTCACTGTATAAAAGAAAAAGTTGTCTGGTCGCAGTTTTTGTAGGAAGTGACAGTTCAGATTTAGGGAGTTCTCATTTTCACTCCCATTTCCCCTTGTTCACTTCAGCGCTGTTCTGAATAATTCACTTGGGGTCTAATAGTCTTTGTGTTCTCTGAAACCTGCCCCCTCCCAGCCTAAGGAAAATTACATTCACCCCCTCTGAGCTACAACAGCAGCAAAGCTGCTGCTGTGTTTCACTGAGGTGGCGCAATGTCCTATTTGTTTTTGCAAATATTAAGAAAAATACATGGCTAAGCAGAAGAGTGCAATTGTCCTTCCTTAAAGAAGAGAAATAGAAGAGCACGTAAGTATTGGGTTTGGCAGTGGCAAGGCTTTGGTGGCATGGGGGAACTGCAGGGGTGGCTTCTTTGAGAAGCTGCTGGAAGCTTCCCCTGTGTCCAATAGAACCAACAGGACCAAGTGCCTTGGCGTCAACACTTTTAAGAAGGGGAAAAAAACTGCAACAGCAATTGCAACTGAAGAGAGGAGTGAGAACATGTGAGAGCAGAGGAAGGAGGGGCAAAGACAAGATGTGATGAACTGACCACAGCCCCCATTCCCCATCCACCTGCACCAGTGGGGAAAGGAGGTAAAGAATTCTGGAGTAAAGTTAAGCCCAGGAAGAAGGGAGGAGTAGGGGAAAGATGTTTTAAAATTTGGGGGTTTTACTTCTCCTTACCCTACTCTGATTTGATCGGTAATAAATTGAATTCCCCAAGTTGTTTTACCTGTGACAGTAATTGGTGAGTGATCTCCCTGTCCTTACCTTGTTCCATAAGCCGTTTGTTAAATTTTCTCTCTCCTGTCCAGCTGTGGAGGGTAGTGATAAAATGGCTCTGGTCTGCACCAGGTGTCCAGCTGGGGTAAACCCACCACAATATATTAAGAGGAATTGAGACAGAGGTTTAGTTCCTGTGGAATCATCACAGGAATCAGCTACTGCTGCACAGCTGTTCCAATCAGCAGATTTGCTCAGCCCTTAGATCTATCCTTACTCCTTTCCCCTAGGACAGCCTGTCACCAGGTAAAGACCACTGAAAGTCTCTGAAAAATGTTCCCAAAGAAAATCTTTTAAGTCCTGCCCTGTAGGGGTTCCTGGCCTAATAAGAGTGCTTGTTTTCACATGAGGCATGATGCCCTCCAGCCTACAGTGCCTCACTCCAGGCAGTAACTACCCCTCTTCCAGAACTAAAATTATCAAGAATATAGTTCCTAAAATAATAAAAATAAACCTGCAGTTAAGATCTATTTGACATGGATACCTTATCTGCTAAAGTCAGTTTTACAGTCTCTTATTCCGACTCCTGCTTTCCCACCTCACTCAGCTGCAAACAGCTGGCAGCAGAGAGACCTTACCCAGAAACTGCCCAGGTCAAGATAAGGAGCCCCAGGAGCCCTCAGACATAGGCTCCCACTGAGGAATCTGGGTATAAATCAGCACCTCACCCATACAGTGCTTTTGCAAGCCTCATTCCTCAGCCAGGTCTGCTGTAAACAGGCTGCTTGGAGCAACTTTGAAGAGGTGTGTTCCTGCTGTAACTGTGCTCACCTCAACAAGCTGTGTGGGAAGGCAGAAGGTAAGTGCTATCCAGCAATCAGATCTCAGAGGGGATAGAGAGCTGTTCTCATGCCCCTTAGGCCTGTCTGCCTTCCCTGAACTGGGTGAGCAGCGCTGGGAGAATTCCTTGTGTGAGCCTGGCTGGCAACCAGAAAAGGCTCCCACTGATTTTAGGGACAAGGAAGCTGTACTCCAGCTGTGGCTTCAGGGAGGAGTCTATCAGGGTGCATGGGAAGTGGGACACACAGTAACAACAGGAATTATTAGAAAAATGGAAAAGAATTGTTTTCAGTCTTTTGGGTGGGCAGTTGCTGGCTTCAGTGAAGAAGTGTTGCACGTATTGTACACACAAAGATCAGTTTGAAAATCAGAGCAGGAAACCCAATGTGTGCATCCTTTCCCTCTGCTGACCCCCTGTGAGCTACTTCCACCTTAGCAGAGAGAACCAAACCCTGGGTGGGGTGTGTTTGTGGGCTCAGCAGTTGTCAGCAGGCTGTCCAGAAGTAATGATCTCAGACAAAAATAACCCTGAAAGATCTTTCCAAATATAGTCCCTCATTATTGGTGCTGTATCAGTTTCATTTCAAGCTGTGCCTGGCAGCCTCTCTCTCTTGTCCCCTTTAAGAGGACGTTAAGAGGCCTGAGGCACTAGGGCCTGTCTCTAAAAGGTGTTAGTAAAACCTCACCCTATTGCACCTGCAAGTGTCCATGCTCACACCACCAATTTGAGCCAGCTCTGTGTTACAACCTGATTTAAAGCTTCACTGGGTTTAGCAAAAAAGGGAAGGGAGAGATGAAATATCTGATTTTCTTGCTTTTTTTTGTCTTGGAAACCTTACTGGCTGTCATACAACGCTGGCAAAACCCTTCCATTTTACAAAGGAAGAGAACAGATGTACCCAGTGCAGTGTTTGTGCAAATAAGTCACAAGGCTATTGTCAGAGTGCATCCATGGACTGCTTGGAAGTGCTCAGTATGCCGTGGATGCAGAGCAAGCCTGTTTAGGGACTGAGAAATGGCCATGTTTGCTTCTGAGCCATTTAGGGAATTCATGAGGCCTGATGGCCAAAATAAGCCATTTTAAGGGATACAAGACTGCCTTAAAGCAACTGAAGATAAATCTCAGTCAGTAACTCTGAAGGAACACAGAGGCTGGTTTTTTTGATATGAAGGTTAAGTTCTTACAACGTGGCTCTTGCAGCTCCAGCACCTACAGACTGAGCAATCTCCTCCTCTGAGGACAAGGGTGAGAGCCAGACCAGCCCAGAGGAGTGTGATCCCCAGTGCCAGTCCCAGCAAATGCGCTTTCCCTGAAAAATAGCAGGCTGTGAACTACACTCAGACATGAAATCCGTGGTTAGCCAGCCTGGAGGGAATCACCCCCAACAAATCCCAGTGGCTGCACATCTGACCTACCACAGATGATCAGCTTGCAGCTGCAAGTTGTAGGGGTCATAGGCAGGCAGGTGCTTCTTGTTGAGGTGAGCCACAACTTAGGCTTGGATGTGATGCTAACGGTGCATCCCATACTGGGGTCACTGGTGGTGGGGGTTGCTGATGAAAGCACAGCTCAGGGCACCATTGCTATGGCATGCTGTGGTTCCTCAGTGGGGCCATGAAGCAGGAAGCACAGTCCTTCCCGGGATACTCCATCTTGAAGTCAAAACGCTGCTGAGGACAGTCACCGTGGGCTGCTTCCCACTGCACACACAAACGTGCAAACACAGAGCCAGTACCATCAACACACAGAATCTTCTCGTGCATGAATACAAATCTTAAACAGCTTGGGTATGACATTTCATGACCTGGGCCTTACTTCCCATCAGGGAAAACCCAGGGAGTAGGAAGAACGAACAATACACCACATTTCTTTTGGCATCCTACCAGCATACCTATCTCAACATGCAAACAAATACAAACTGAAGAGCAAGAGGGGAAGGAATCGGAAATCTCATTCTCCCATTAATCTGCCATGCAACTGTAAGCAAGCAATTAATTTCTTTGTTTCTTGGTCTGTAACTAAGGTGTCAGACTTTTGCTCCATAGGGATATATCAATGCCTTCTCTCACTAATGCCACTAAATTGTAAAGTGCTTTCGGATATTTGGCTCCCAAAGCACTTTAGAAACGCATGATTAAATTACACCCAACTATAACCCAAAGCAGGTGATCTTATAGAGGAAGGGATGTTGCTTTGCTGGTGTTGCTCTGAGACATTAATAGCCTACAGAATGCTCGGGGGAAATCAAGGGGAACTGCATGCACAATTTTATTTCCAGTGTCCCCTGCAAATCTTCCGTTTTCAGCCTGTATTTAAACACATTTCTTGAAGTATTTAATACTGCTTGTATTAAATACATAAATGTTAATACTGAATCAGGTTTGATCCCATCAGGTAAATCCCCTGGATTCTAAATGTAGCACTGTATGGCAAAACTCATTCATGAGACCTCATTCTCAGAGAAGAGCTTATCTCCTCATTCTCCTTCAGAGATTTTTCTACCATCTCTCAGGTTTGTGCAAATAAACCCTGTGACTTGCCATTTATAAGGGAGGATAGGAAACCAGTTCACATCTGTGTCCTGCTGGTCCTGCCTGAAGACAGGTAGGCTGTTACCAAAGGAATGTTCAGGGAATGTAGTGCAAGGCACAGCCAACCAAACTTTCCTCCATTTACTACTCTCTTATGCTTGCCCACATGCACAGAAGTTACAGAAGTCATTTCAGACTCTGTAAAATCCAGGCCTAGAGCACTTCCAAACAAGAACACAACTACAGGCACATAACTGGAAGTGCTCTTTCTCAGTAGCACGCATAGCCAAAGTAACATACCTATGGCCTAATTGATCGTGAAAGGCTGACTGGTGAGTACAAACACACAATTTGACACCTCGTTACTCCTTTTAGTCTATCACTCATTCTGTCCCTTTAATGTGGAGCCCATTACTCTCAATGGGATTAGAAGACTCATAGCAGCACGTGGAAAGGCTTCTGAAGAAATACATGCCTAATCTAGTAATACGTATTAATATATAATTTCTTTTATATTACTATGCTGTTTATTACACCAGGCCTAGGCCAAGCCAAAAAAAAGTGTCTTTGATCTCACCATTTAGAATCACTGCATTCTGCAATTCCCCAGACTGGGCAGAAGGATCACTTAGCATTTTGAGTTGATGAACTGGGCCACGTTCAGTTATGTTTGGGAGCACTGGTGATTAGACATCCATGTTATGATTAGGCATGTGTAGGAAGCAACTGCACAAAGAAGAAGGCATTTACCTGACAGGATGACCTCTAAATGTTTAATTTAATGTGCGTTCAGGGACTTCTGGTCCAGAAAGACTGTCACACAGTCTCCTACGTGTCACAGATTTCTTTGCTTCTCATTTAGGGAACAAAACCCAGTCAGACTGGAAATGTGCTACAAGACAAATGACTTGTAACACCAATCTTTTGTTATGTTAAGACATGATAATATCACCCTCTGTGGACATGGATGTCCTGAATTTTAATTTAAACAGCATCTGTATAAACTGCTATATACTGGGCTACATACACGTGGTAAAAGGGAGCCTGGCCCTGAAGAGACTGCCAACAAATGGACAGGATAGAACAGGAGGCATTCTTGTATCTAATCCCCAGGTGGGCACTGAGGTGCAAAGCAGATTAGTGACATACCCAAGGCCACACGGGGAGCCTGAGCTTAACCCCAAGGCTTGTGCTTACCTCTGTGTTTGGAGACATTCCATTGCTCCTGTGAATCCAGAGGGTCAGTGTCCCCACTGTCACTGCACACAATGACTCAGAAGAAGTATTTCCTCCCTGGGAGGAGGCCTGTGACAGAGTATTTATTGCTGTAGACCTTCTCTGTGCCTGTGAAGCACATGTCAGTACTGACATCACATTGCAGGACACCATAGTAAGTGTCCTAGCTGTCTTCTGCACCTGAGCTGTGGTTTAGGGTCATGGTGTCTGGGACTCCTTCAGCCAGCGACAGATTACTAGGTGGTCAGGGAAAGCTAAGAATTAATGAGCCCATTTAAGTACTAGTTTATTCTGTTTGGCTCCTTCCCTCTGTCCTTTTCTGGGGCAAAAATATTTCACTTCCAAAGTCAGTGTATATCTAGGAAAGTACTTTCCTTGATTTCTTCTACCCTGAGCAACCCGAGGGCCAATCTGTGCTGTGTAATTACCTTCTGAAGGAAAAATAAGGCTGTTAGTTTTGAAAAGCATTCTCTGAAAGGATGACGAGTACATAGGTCTGTAACCCCAGCAGATCATTACAGTAACAGGAGTCTCTCTCAGGAGCCAAGCCAGCCTGCCTCCACTTGACCCACTGGCAATGGAAATGATGTCACCAGACTGCTGAGGGGACAGACACTGTTGTGTCAGTGCTTTTATAGGGATTTGCCTGTTCAGATAATGGCGTGAAAAACAAGGTAGCATTGGGAGTGTCTGGAGCAATGACTGCTTCACCCTTTCCCTCCACACTGGACAGAGTAAACAAAGCCCCAGCAGTACCATCCTTATTCCTTGGCTCTGAGCCATGCTGCTTCCAGGCTTGGCTCAGCTGACATGAAGGAGGAACTTGGGAAACAATGAAGAAGTAGGAAAGTCCTTTCTGACCAGGGAGTCTTTCTCCCCTTGAGTGGAAACATTTTTGATTGCTCCTGTGGCCTTTTTTGCATAAAGGGTTGTATCACTGGAAACATTTGATTTTTTTTTTTTTAAGAAAAAAACCCCAACCTTCCTAATCTTAGTACTGATACAGAAATTGTGTCTAATTTCCATCAGCAGAAGAGTACCTCCTGTCATTACCCTGAGGTGACGGAGGTGCTCAGGTTTTCTCTATACTGTGTCTGCAGCTTGCAGGTGGATGTTGTAAAGGATGTCTGCAACCCTTGAGGATAACCTGGCACAGGTCAGAAACAAATCACTCGGTGCTGTGGATCAGAACTGGGAATGGTTCTTGTCCTCCCTCTTTTTGCCACACCACCACTGGTGGTGGTGGTGAGCACTGGCCAAGACTGCAGCTGTGAAGTTCTGCTTCCTGGCTTGAGCAGCAGCAGAAACAAATCCCATCTTTGAGCACAACAGGGATGTCTGTGGCTACAGGAGCTACTTGTACGGAATCAGCCCGAGAGAAAAACGTTCCAAGGACACCAGCGCTGGAGATTTCTTCAATCTGCAAAGGCAATGGCAGGCTTTGTCCCCAGCAAAGTGCACACAGCTGGCGTGGCCTGGGAGATTCCACATAACCTCATGCTACAGTTCATTAGTTTGATCATCTTGAAAGATGAGGGAAAACAGCTGGTGTCATACAGATCAACTTGTACAATTTAAACTGAGAGGTACCTTCTTACAGTGGGGCTCATTCTGCAAAGTCCTGTGGAGCCTGAGCTCATGTGGTAGTCCAGGCTTAAAAAAAAAAAAGCACATAAATTGCTCTTACTACGTACAGAAATGAGCTCAACATCCATGTCAATATAAATTGTACTTCAGACAGGACAGTGTTGGGACCTCAAGCATTGTCTTTACAACCCTAGGTCACTCAAGGTTTAATCAAGAATGAGTTATCTTCACCTAACATGAACTGTAGTTGCATGCTTGAAAAATTCTGCTTCTCATGGTGAGTCACAGAGCTTCCCCAATGTTTTATGGTTTGCTGAGCACTGATGCTCCCCCTGTGAAGGGCTGGGTTGTGCAGCTGACAAACTTGTGTGCACAGAAGTCCCTCTACCACCATAGGGAGGCCTATAAAAAGGCTTGCCACAAAAACAGTGAGCAGTTATGTAGGACTTCATGAACCTGAAGCTCTGCATGAGTTTTCTCCAATAGTCAACTTTTAAACCAAAGTGACAGCTTGTGATAAAGGCCAAAGGATGACTCCGGGCTCCAAAACCCTGCAGCTGTATTTCATCAGATGCCCAAGAAAATAGTAATTGCAGGATTTCTGCTCTGACAGGACACAACACAGAAGCTCACAGAAAAGATGTGCGAAGGCATGGTGCTGTCCCAGCACAAACCACCATGTGGCTCTTCAGCCTCACAGTCAGATCAAACCTGGGTGGGCGGGAATAAAATAAAACAGATAGAGAAAAATTTAAAAAATAAGAGAGTGAGAGATTGCACAGAAAAGTCCAGCCATTCTTCAGCATGTTGAGTCACGTCAGAGACTGGAAGAAGAACCCTTCAGACTTACAGCAGAAGGCAGTAAGTGTAAGGTTAAAATGTGGTCAGCTCTTAATAGCTGAGCAACCACAAGAGAAAAATCAATGCAATCAACTGCTTACCGATGAGCACCTACTCAGAACAATTTCAGGTGAGGTGGGTGGAACAGGAATATTTAAAGAGAATGTAAAAAATGTGCCAAACAAGTGTAGTTTGCATGTAATACATGAATGAGAACAAAGGAAAGGAAAAGGCAGCTTTAATGCCTCATTTGATGATTTTACTGTCCAAATTCTGCCACAAGCTGTTTTGTATAATGTCTGTTTCTTACAGGACTTCTCATACTCTTCAGCACAGTACTTCATGTTGCCATGCAATGCCAGAGAAGTTTGTCTGGAGCCTACAGTCTCTCTGGGATTTTTTGGTGTTTCTTTATTTGAAGATATAGTAACAAAGCCATGCTGCATGGATGAGTTATGTTGTTCCAAAGGGGAGACTGAGAAGAGAAATGACTAATATGAAAAATGGTCACCTGGATGTTGCCTTCTGAGACTTTCTCAGTGAAACCTGAATGTCCTTTTGCTCTGCAGGAATAGGTGCTATAAAACATGACTCATAAATCACCTGTTCCTGCTGGCCTTACTGCTACTGAGGACAGCCAGCACCATGCTCTGTCACCTGGGAGTATCTTAGACAAAAAGCCTGAATTTACTAATTAATAATTATGCAAACAAGTTCTAAACAATAAAGATTTAAATGCTTTGCTACCTCAATTAGTAAGCTGTCTAGGGATTTCATGGCAGGTCATTCTCATTCATATCTTCATTCTCAAGACACAATTAGTGTACTTGAAGCATGACCTCTGCTAATATTACTTCAACTTTAGGTGCCAGAATGCTGAGTGCTCACTGAGGGCCTGAAAGGATTATAATCCTATCTCAGTAACACCACATATTTACAGGAAATGGCCCTTTCAAACATGATGATTCATTTACTGTAGCATCATTACTGTCCTAACCCAGACTCAGACTACTGAATCCATGTCAGGAATCACAGAATCTTCCAACAGTGACCTCTGTAACCACGTGAGGTGTGATGGAAGCAGTCATATAGAACAAACAATTATTACACCATTTTACCTGACTCCCTCATTCAGGGGACATCTTAGCAAGAAGGATGGCAGAATGATTTAAATTTGGCTCAAGGGTTGCACAACTTCGTGCTGCTCTCCATCTCCTCTCAGAACCTCTGAAAACTGAACAAAACCCAGCAGAGCTGTGATGATAAATGGGGTTTTTTTGTGCAAGATGAATTTGATAAAACTTTACAAAATGTGGTATATGTTAGAAAAAAAATAAAGTAACAGCTGACAGGTAGGAGTTCCAGCTAGATGGATACTGCAGGTCTTACCCGAAGGTTGCGTTGCTAGAATTCCTTCCTCTACCAACACTGCTTCTCCCATACCAGCTTCACTCATGGCTGGGGTTCAGAAGTACTATTTGTCTCTCCTTCAAGCTTCCCACACTGTAAGTGGTACTAGAGATAGGGATCTTGATGCATTTTGTCCACTTTTTGGTGTCCTCAACTCATGTCTCTAATGTATATCCTGACAGCACATCTCCCCGGTCTGGTTCCTGCCAGGGTAAGCCAAGGCTGGAGTTAAAAAATCCACCACCTTCAGCAGTCCTGAAGGCTCTGTGACAGCAGGAGAGTCCACAGCTTGCAGAGGAGAATGCAGAGCTAGTCCCGTTTCAAGATGCTGAACCTGCAGGGTTTTGGGGTATAAAAAGAGCCTTAATAAACACAGAGCAAATTCTGCCCAGCAGAGCAATGAGGTTCCTAACATGGCACGTAATGGAGACCCTGTTTCAAGATTGGCCATTTAAGAAAAAAACTCACTCCATCTGGCACAGAATCATTTGGGAATCTGCTATGAGCACTGCCCACCACTCTTTTTCCACATGTGTTTAGGAGAGGTGTTTGGAATTAAAGGTTTGCTGCTGGCTGGTGAGCTCTGCAGTACATTTCCTACAACCTGTTTTTTATGACTTTGAGTCCCTTGTGTCTCTTCTTGTTTAATAAATCCTTCTTACAGTCCTGTGGGAAGTAGTCAGGTGCTATCTGGACTGGGATTAGGGAATGTGCTTATTGACTTGCAAGATCCTATTAATGTTCTTCAAGTTTATTTGCCAAAGATCAGAGTACCCCTAATTAATAGTCATTTAAAAAAATACAGATCTTGCTTTTTGCTCTTTAGCCCACTTTGCAGCAGCCTCTATAATATATGAGAAGAGCAAAAGATGGACTGCTAAAAAAAGCCATATGTTTTTAATCAAAAGAATAGGGAGCTGTGTATCCAAATACAAGTCCTGCTCTGAAATTCTCAGCTAAAATGCAACAACCTTCCCCCTGGCACAAAAAAAGTCATCCAGTGCAGCATGCCATAACAAACTTGATGCTGATGGCTTTTATATAGGGCTCTCATTGGAGCACAGGGATCATAAGGAATGTGGTGCATATGGACAGAGGGTATTCTCCTCTCCTAAGCCTAATGTGAGATAATGCAAGTCTTCAAATAGGAGAAGAGTTATAGCTCCAGGCTTTAAAATGGTTTTGTGTTGTCTTCTGATGAAAAGAAGCCTGAATGCTTTCCCATCTGAGTAACTATTTAACCTCAAGGCTTTCATCTCCAACACAGAATTCTCTGGTTTTTTAGCTATACTGGCTTCCACACTTGGCCATTCTTTTTTTCTGAGTTATGTACAGCTACTAAGGCTCACTTCAGTATCTATGACATGATTCCATCAATAGTTTAGGCTATTTATTGATGGCATCTGACACTTTTTTGTTTGTAAAATGCTTTAGTCATATAGAGAAAGAATTCTCTGAAACTGGCACAAAATAAAACCTGCCCATTTCAGCATTTCTGAGGCTTCTGTAATCCTTTGGAGTTTGTCTGTGGTATTGATCAGCTCAGAACTAGGCACAGATTCTTTACTACTTGAACCCCAGTATTAAAATAAAAGAACGTAAGCAGCTTTCATGAATCCCATGAGAGTTTTTTCTTCTTTTAAAAGGGTTGATGGGGGGCTGACGAGCATGTCAAATATAATGTCAAATTATATTCTTTGTCATACATTAATGGCCTTTGGCAACCTGTGAACCTTACGTACTAAAGCTACCTACGCCTCAGAACACCTTCATCACGCTGATCTCTGCTGTTTGCAGATACTTAATTCCCCCCAGCTGGGAATCTCTGTGTCCTTGTTTTAGTAGTTCCACTTCTAAGATAAATAATACCACACTTTCGGGTGCTTGTATTATAATTACATTTATAGCCAACAGTATTAAAACAGTATTAATGCCTTCCCTAATCTTTAGTTGAGCTATTAATACAATGGAGTGGATTACATCGAGCTCACATTCTCTCAGACTTCATTCATAAATCCATGGATCTGGACATTGCACAGATGTTTAGGAAAACTAGACATTAAACAGCGGAAGAAACATATTGATGGGAGTCTTTGCAACAAATGGTCTAGGGAATTCTGGGGACTCCAGGGTCTGCACAGTTCACAGCTCTCACACGGAACTCATTCTGTATCCTCCAGAAAACCATCCACTTGGAATCTGGTACCTAGAGACACACGTGTTGTAAGTACACAACGCTTTCTAATCCCACGTAAAAGTATTCCCAAGGGATCACTAATTTAATTTTCTTATTGCTTTTGGACTGAGATAAACCAGGAGGATGAAAAGGAGAGAGAAATAAACCCCAAGAGATGCCTGCAGTTGCCCATCACCTTCTGACTGAGGCCCAGCCTGTCCCTGAGCAGTGACTGGCAGCCCCCAGTCAATTTGCCCCAGTTTATACACTGAGCATGATACTCTTTGGTATAAGAATATCCCCCTGGCCAGGTTGGGCCAGCTGTCCTGGTCATGCTCCCTCCCAGCTTCTTGTGCACCTGCTCACTGGCAGAGCATGGGAAACTGAAGGGTCCTTTAGTAAGAGAAAACACTACTTAGCTACGAAATCCAAAACACAGCTTTGTACTAGCTACCAAGAAGAAAATGAACTCTTTCCCAGCTGAAACCAGGACAACAGTGTGAGTGATTGCAATTTAATTAATATGAAATCCCAAGCTTTTGAAAGAGACAGAGGAAAGAATCCAAGAAAGAACCAAAATATTAACAGAAAAAGAAGAGCAATAGTCTCGTTAGTCAGATGCTGCTGCTGATAGGAACACTCCCATGTGTTGCTCAAGCTGTGCTAAGCATGGTTGCTATCTGATGGATATAACAAAATCAGTCACTTGTTCAAGTCAGTTCAGGTCTAATTCAGGAAAAAGCAGTCAAAATTAGGCACCCAAATCCATAGGTGTGACTTTCAGAGGTGCTGAATGTTCTGGCCTCTCACTGTTGCTTGTGGGCAACAAGCCACTCAAGCAACTTCTATGAGACGCCTCTCTCAGAGGCTCTACACAGAAGAAAATCAAATTAGCACAGAATAAGCTCAATTTATTGACTCCAAATTGTGTACATGTGTTAGATTTGTATGTATAAAGAAATATATCTATGTATACCAGGAAGTCGAGTAGGGTAACTTGTATGTTTAAATTTATTCATTAAACACTTTTCTAAAGACTATTTCTTTGCCACCTACTTCCCTTGGTCACTTCAAATGTTTAAACATTTCAATTCTCGTACTTATTCTGAAAATGAGCTCTTTCTGCAGTGCATTACAGAGCAGCTTCCCTAATCCATAGGAAGTTTGGACAAAAATGCAAAGCTTTAGGTGAAAAATGATAAATATTACTACAAGTGATTTTATTTTTGAGATGTTTCAATAGGCCAGACTTGCTGTTTGCCAGGTATATTCTGTGATGCACTCTGGACTTGGAGAATGGGGACTATAAAACTGCTTTCATTGGGGATCAAATATAGGAACAAGAGGTATCACAGAATAGTTTGGGTTGGGATTTTTAAGCTCATCTAGTCCAATCCCCCTGCAATAAGGAGGGACAGCTTCAACTAGAAGTTCAGGTACCTGAACTGTAACTATTCAGCAGTGTTCTCTACCCAAATTAGTTTTTTGCAGAATGGTTTTGGTTGGAAGGAACCTTAAAGATCATTTCCTTCCAACCCCCTTGCCATGGGCAGGGACACCTTCCACTAGACCAGGTTGCTCAGAGCCCCATCCAGCCTGGTCTGGAACACTTCCAGGGATGGGGCATCCCCAGCTTCTCTGGGAAACCTGTTCCAGTGCCTCCACCACCCTCACAGTATGGAATCTCTTCCTAATGTTAATCTAAACCTACCCTTGTATCCATTGCCCCTTTTCCTATCTCTACATCCCTCTCCAGACATAGTAATTTTTCAGATTCAGCATAATGGCTCCACTGTCTTTTCTCACCAAAGTTTTGTTTGTAATGCAGTCACTGACTTTCTCCAACACCATGTTCTCTTCCTCTGTCTCCTCCACACTGTCCTTGATGTGACTTTGGGCCTTGGCTTTGTCTTGGAAGGGACCTCGATGCTTGCAGTGCGCTTGGTCTTCACAGTGACGCTGTGCGCAGCAAAAAGCTCAAGGAGAGACTCTTCAATAACTGGAGAATCTGGAAAGAACAGAAGACGTTTGAAGGCTGCAGCTGCAAATATACCTTGACATCTATCCTCTGTCTGCGAGTTCCCAGAAAAAGGGGTCCAAAACTGGGCCCCTCATACACTCCTTCCTGGTTTTACTATCAGAATTTGGTATTTTTTGAAAGTCTTTAGGGACATTCAAAATTCTGTCTTATGTTTTGATTGAATGTGTTTTGATTCAGCTGATTTAGTTCTGTTTCTTATACAGTGAGTCACTTGCCCTCCTTTAGTTGTTCACCTCAGCAGAAAAAGAGGGAGCTCTGGGAAATAGCAAATCCCAAAGCCCTTCACTTCCCCAGGACCTGGAGATTTGATTCCAGGCAGTTTCTCAGTTTTGTAAAGCACCAGAGGCAGCCCTTTTTGCTGTTCTTCCCTAAAGTCCCATGGGGGTATGTACCTAAGATCATGATAATGGTAGTAGAATCAAAGTTAGGTACTGCTAGTAAAGAAAATGCTCTCTCATTTCTTACAGAGGAATATGGGAACATGATAAGGATGTCTGGCACATGATAAAAAACCCAAAACAAAACCAACAGGTTCCCAGTACCTGAAGCGAGCCTACAAGAGAGTTGGGGAGAAATTATTTACTAGGGTATGTAGTGTCAGGACAAGGGAGAAAGGCTTCAAACTGAAAGAGAGTAGGTTTAGACTGAATATGAGGAAGAATTCTACACTGTGAGGGTGGTGAGGCACTGGAACAGGTTGTTCAGAGAAGCTGTGGATGCCCCATCCCTGGCAGTGTTCAAGGCCACAAGAAGGATGGGGCTCTGAGCAACCTGATCCAGTGAAAGATTGGAACTAGATGAATTTTAAGGTCCCTTCCAACCTGAGCCATTCTATGATTCTATACATATTTGTTGGGGTTTTTCTCTTTTATTTTTGTCACACAACATGTAATTTTAGAAATCACAATTCTCTGCTGACATGCAGGAAAAATCAACTCTCTCTACACCAAAGCTTTGATGTGGGTGTATTTTTACTGCAGCACAGGTCTGATAAAAATTCGGTGTGGCAGACACAGCACCCGTACTCCTGTTTGTCCCGCCAGCGGTCTCATCCGCGCTGCCCCGATGGGTCCAGCCGGCAGGAAGAGGCTTTTTGCCACGCCGAACGCCCATCTGGCGCCATCTGCCTGCCAACAGGCGAGCGAGACGCACTTTTCTGCTTCTAGTCATCATTTCAGAAAAGGGATTTTGCTTGTTGCTCATGACAATAACGTCTGAAGGAAACGCTCAGGCCAAAATTCTTGATCACTGACTTACTGACTTAAAATTAACCAGTACGACTGTTTGATTTTCTCCCCTCGGGGAACAAAGAAGCAGAATGCAGAGGTTTTGTTTGTGCACATAGATGAGCCTGTAAACTGCTACTGGGTCAGGTGAGGAGACCTGGTGAAGCACAGATTCTGCAGGTGTTTGTGTACACCTGGTAAAGAACAGGAAGGACACGGGGTGGCTATGTCCACTGGTAACTCTGGCCCTCTGCTCCTCTCCCTGCTCCTCTCCCAATCTTTCAGTGATGAGTTTGTGGATGGTTCCCTGCTCCACTACCCAAATCCTTTTCAAGCCCGTCAGCTGACAAAAAGATTGAGGCCGCAAACAGCACATACTGCAACGAACATAGTTTCCAGCCATGTCCCTGAGCCCTCTGATCAGAGTTTTCTGCCCTAAGATGTCTAAGCTGTCAGGATTTCTGGCTCATTTTACTCTGGTAAAATGATCCATGGACAAAACAAATTCAATATTACATGGATCTGTGCATCTGCCTAGATGAGCCACACTGTATGTACTGAAGGGTGTGCACTAGCATGCAGAGGATATATTTACTGATTGCTGTGAAAACCAGAGACCAGGAGAACGAGAAGGGTGGGTGGTGAGAAGCCAACCTTGTGGGAAAGAGTGCGAGCCTACAGGCTGAGAAAATGGGTTAGCAAATGTGAAAGTGTCTTCACAGGAGACTGTGAGAGAAAATTTTGACAAAGCCAAGACCCAAAGCCAAAACTTAGTAAGACTGAGACAGTAGTAGTCTGGGAAAGATATGATCTGTTCTTGTCTGATCTGTCCATCTGTTTGCCCTTAGTTAGAAGCCTTTATCAATACCAGGCCAAGTCCCATTAGGGTTTTGTGGCCTTTCATTATACTGACCATTCCACGGGCATTTTACCTATTGCCTTCTTGAGCCATATTCCTTCCACCTCTGCATCATTCAGGACAACACAGCTTGTCAGGATCCCCAATTAGGAGTATGAACATCACACTCTTCATGGTTGCAAATGTCACAGAATCACAGAATAGCTCAAGTTGGAAGGGACCTATAAAGATCACCAATTTCAATTCTCTGCTCCTTGTGGGACTACCCAAAACGAAAGCATATGACTAGACATCAACCAGACACTCCTTAAACTCTGACAGTTTGGTACTGTGTCTCTGGAAAAAATCCCACTGGAAGCATATGAACAAAAAACTGTTCAGAATTGTCAGCTGAGCACTTCAAACACCAAGGAGGTGTTTAACAGCAGGGAGATCTCCTAGCAAAATGGACAGATCACAGGATGAAAGTGGTTTAGTAAATTTTAAGAGATCCTGGGAAGAAAGGGGGATGGAAAAAGGCTGTTCCTAAGTAGTTTTTACCCTCCTTTATGTGTGTTCACTGAAGGGAATGCAGCTATAGGAACCCAAAAGCTTAGGCAGAAAACTGCCCCTTGGCACTGCTCCATTCCCACAGCTGGTCCAGAGGAGCTGTCAAACCAGCGAAACACTTCCTCTACTGCCTACACAATATTTGTATCTGAACCTGGACTCCGATGGGCAAAGATGCAACAGTAACTAAGACACCAGACTACAGTTCCACTGTGTGCAGGAATCAGAGGCAGCTCAAGCACAGCTTCCAGGTTGGCTGTGCCACAGAAGTGGTTTCTGTCACAGAGGAGTGACCAGGGATGGCCCCCATCCCACACTGTCCCTTCAGACCACCCTGGCCATGGCCCACAGAGGGCACTCAGACACCAGGCCTGGTACCATCCTGCAGGAGCCTGACAGAAAATGCAGGACCAGCCTCACAGAGACACATGCCAGGGGTGGGCACTGGGGCAGATCCATCCTCCATGTGAGAAAATCTGCTTGCCCTCACAGCTGAGCTTCTTTTGGCCCCTGAAGTTTCCTTCCTACCATACCACCAACAGAATGTTCAGCTGTTACTGAACCTGTGAAGGATACAATGCTATCATTTTATCCTCCTCCTATGTAGTTCATTTTAAAAGGGTCTTAAAACGCTTTTAATGGAAAGCACCTGGGCATAGTTCAGAGCTGTTCCACATCTAACAGAAGTAATCTCAAAGACTTAACAGCCACTAAAATCCACACCCTAACTTTGAAATTCTCTTCCAGCCTATGCTGAGAGCATGAAGCTAAACTTTCCAAGTTTTCTTCCTGGCTTTCTTAACAGCTGTGTATTTCTGTAAAGATCATAGACTTAAGTTTACAACATCAATAATGCTACTGCAAAATTAATTCACAAAACAAATGTGATAATAAATATTTACCAGCCTCATGTTGTGCTGCTGGTCCTCAGCAGACTGCAGTCAAACGTCCCATGGGTCACTTTAAAGAATCAGGATAAGAATTCATTAGGGCAACTCTGACTAAAATAAAACACATGATACATTTTATTAGTCTGGTTTAGGTGACAGGTATGAGGACTTAAATGGAAGATTTACTGCTTTATGCTTCTACCACTTCATACAGCAAAGGGAAGTCCTTCACTATTACCTTCAGACTAGCAATAGGAGGTACAGACTAACAGCTTATTCCATGTTAAATAATAAAAAACTGCAGATCAGTGTTATTTTACAAGTTTCCTACATGTTAACAGCAAAGCAGCACTGCTCCATTGGAGAGTTCACTGAAGAACAGTGTAAAGACCAAATATTCCTCCTCTCTGCCTCTCTTGAGTCATCCACACTTACCTCCCAGAGCTGCACTGGCACTGCTGTACTGCCCATTAGGGTCACTGTCTGGTGTATCCTGTGATTGCTGTGAAACCTCCCCAGTCACTCAGCTCAGCAGCATTAAATGGTGAGCTCTGCTCTCTTCCCTGCTTGCCTCATGGTATACTCAGGAGACCATTCTATCACTCATCCATCCTTCATCCCCTCCAGGGTGACATCTTCAGGAGTTAGCACATGCTCCAGGCAGGCTTTTCCCTTCCTCCTCACTTGTGTGTTCTTGAGATGGCTGACAATCTGAATTGGAACCCCTGGGAAACGGGAAGGGATCGGCAAGAAGAAATGGCACATACCAGCAAGTACATTATAAATCAAAACAGGTGTCTCTGCCTTTGCAGGATACAACATGGGCTCCTGTGCAAGAGAGATTCCAGGCTTTGGACTTCACTTCCAGTGTGAAAAGGAGGTCTTGATGCTCCTCTGCTTGCCTATCACACTAGCTTTATGAGACTGCGGATCCCAATTTTGTCAGCCCAAGCTCCGGGGTTTTGCGGTTTTGCCTTATGGATTTTGCAGCTCAAACTTTGCTGTCTCACATTTGATCCACCCACTGTGAAAAGATGTTTACTTTCCATCACTTATGATCAATGAAGAGCAGAGTGTTCTGTACTAGATCTCCAGTCTTAACACCCGAGTCTTTAAAGTAACTGGGCTGAACACCCTTAATTTTCACAGTGTGGGCCAATCCATCATCAGTTGAATCATCATTCATACTTATCATCCCACTTTGACTCTTTCCCATTGAACTTCTAAGTGAAGCTTTGCACTTTCTTTGCCAGGGGGATTTCAAGCACTGCTGTCTGTTGTTCAGGCACTTCCAGTGGTTCCAGTTCTGTCAGGAATTAGGGAGCACACCTGTTAAAATACCAAAAAGACAAACATTCAGTCTGTTATTTTTAGTTCTTGAAATCCAAATTCCTACACTAAATAGCAAAATGCCAGTGAAATAGTTTGATTTCTCAAGTGGTAGCAGAAAGATTGACTCCTTCAACTTCAGTAAAAATTAAGCTAACTACGGCTCATAATTCTCACTAAAAGTTGCACATAATCCTATAAAGCTGGTTACCAACAGACACACTGCTTTTCTGTTCAGTTCTTCTGTCCCAGCTCTGCTCCTTTTTCTCTCCTTTACCATGGGTCATTGTAAAGTAAATGGTTTCAGGCAACTGCAGATGACATCTGCAAGCATACCTGGAACCATCTGATAGGTTGAAGGATGACTGCCATATTCCTCCTTTACCTGTCAAGAATGCTGCAGTGCCTAGCATAGGATCACTATTTATTTAGTAAAGTAATCTACCCCACTACCAAACAGCCTTGTGTCCAAGCCCTACCTAGGGCTTAATCAAAAAGGTAAGTATTATACTTAAAAGATGATGCTTGTGGCAAAGCTCATCTTGAAGAGTTGGTCCTGCTGCAGTAAAAGGTGAGGCAAGCCAGCAGCATCACTGCTACTCAGCACTGATTAGAAGTAAGTTTGCTGTATAAAATGTGGTTGGTTTTCTTTCAAAAAGCAGACACACATTTGGCTGGTCATAGAAAGCACATGCAGATGAAAAAAAAGATCATTCTCATTATGCCCAGGCCCATCCATTCACTCCAAAGTGTTGCAACAGTGTTTGAGCAAATTTCCCTTGCAGTAAAAGGACCAAGGTGCCAAGGTGCATTTTATCATTCCCATCTTCTCTGCTAAAACTGTTCCAAATTCAGTAGTGACTCACACCCCTTCTACACTGACGTCAGTGGAGAATTTGGCTTATTATGTATAATAACCAGGCTTCAAACTGAAATCTGCTCTCTCTTGAAAGGTGTTTTCACATGGGTGCTGTGGTAATTGCGGGTTGGTTTATGACTTGGAGAAGTTAGATTTCTGTTCGAGCCTAAAAAGACAGTGAATCATGAATGTTGCAGAGATGTGTAAGAAAAGATAGTTACAGGTTGGGCCACCAATTCTGACCTTCAAATGTTTGTCTGCAGCTGATGCTGACATTATACAAAGAACCCCATGGGTCTGAGAACAAACATTACCTGTCATTCACTGCACAACAGGGTCTCCTGTCAGCCACAGAATACTGTAGGTGCCTAGGTCTGCCCCATTCCCACTGGAGATGCACGGCATATATTTCAAACCTATATACTTTGTGTTATTTTTTTTTCAGGGAAAACAGAGGCTCTCCTTCATAATAAGCACAATGCTTGCACCTTTGAAAACACATCCTTCTTTTTTGTGCCATGGGCTCAGAGGGCAAGAGCCACAGAGCTCAAAGACAGCAGGGGGGTAGATTCTTCCATCCTGCTTCACCTCCCTCTACTCGCAGCAAATCTGCCCTTTGCCTAACTTCAAAATTCTTACGAGCTTGGTTGTTAGTAACTGGCCTAGCAATAGTCAAGCCAGACCTCTAGAGCTTTAGTCATGATCAAGGACACTGTGCAGGTGGCATCAGTGTAGGTACAGGACACTGCAGACTTGTAGTTCTCTGTGTCATCTCAGGAGCAGTGTTCAGATTGGAAAGAGAAAAGAGCCATAGAGAAACAATAAGCAAAACCTCCCAGTAGGCTGGGGTGGTAGGGAGTGGGTATGGCAAATGTATTAGTGAATTCCTCATTTTATTTGTGTTTACATCAGTGATTTTTTAATCACTAAAGAAACTGACCTGTTGAAAATCCAGAATCTCTGAGGGCAGAAATTTTGAGGCCAAATCCAATTCCCCCTCCTCTCTAAAGGTTCTCCACAGCCTTCCTAAAGCCCCAGAAACAGACAGAAGTCTTTCCACTCATCCGATAGTGATGTATTTTGGATCAGGTGCATTCTTGGCCTAAGGCAGTAAAATGAAGCCACCTTTCTTCTCAGAGACATCCTTTTATTCTGATGTTCTGCACTGCAAGTGAGTATTCCCCCTGTACTGCATGAGGAATACAGAGACTAGAGAAGGGTGAATGGAAACCGTTGGACTTAAGACTCTGAAGTACTGTAGGAAAAGAAGAGTTTGACCTGTTCTGACCGGCAGATTTGAAAAAGAATGCCTGAGAGAAGAGGTGAATTAGGGTGAACTAAGAATTAAGGAAAGAGAACAGAGAGGGGCAGAGCAAGGGAAGGAAAAGAACAGAGGAAGGGCAGTACTTGTGTAACCACGGGACATCGCAAATTAAGCAGGGATGAACTGGGATATATGTCCTCAATAATACTATGAATTACTAAGATTTAGCATTGGTTTTACCTGAATGACACTTGAAGGATGGACATTGACCTGTTGGAGTGAGTCCAGAGGAGTCCACCAAGTTAATTAGACAGATGAAGCACCTCTCCTGTGAGGAAACCTGAGGGAATTGGGATTGTTCAGCCTGGAGGAGGCTCTGGGGTAACCTGATTGTGGCCTTCCATTACCTGAAGGGAGCCTACAAGAAAGATGAGGCAAGACTATTTACAAGGGCAGTAATATAGTGACAGGACAAGGGGGATTGGCTTCAAACTGAAAGAGAATAGGTTTAAATTAGGTATTAGGAAAAAATCTTTACTGTAAGGGTGGTGAAGCACTGGAACGGGTTGCCCAGAGGAGCTGAGGATGCCCCATCCCTGGAAGAGTTCAAGACCAGGTTGGATGGGGCTCTGAGCAACCTGGTCTGGTGAAAGGTGTCCCTGTCCATGGCAGGGGGTTGGAATGAGATGATCTTTAAGGTCCCTTACAACCCAGGCCATTCCATGATTCTATGACACATAAGAGGCATTAGGGCCTCACTATGCTGAACACAAAACTAATAACAAAAATAACCCACTCTCTCTTTTCCATGTTACATTAGGGCTCAGTTTGCTTTTAACTTTAACTCAGAGTATTGCTTTGTCTCCTAAAATTCAAGAAGAAACATTGGAATTAATGAATGAATGAGTGAAATGGAACAGGAGCCTGTTAGTTACTTTCTCTGTTTATTTTAAATCACGGTTTCTTTTCCCATTTGCTTTATGGGAGAGACTAGATTAACCTTGCTTTATTTTACTTACTGTACTTCTTACAACTTTACATCCATCACAGATACCACTCCGGAATGAAATTCTTTCATTAGCAGCTCTCTGCACACTGACAGGAATGATTTGTGGCTTTTTGTGAAAATATATCTCAAAAAAGAAAGACTCATACAATCTTTCTGTCACTTTAGACAGTCACAGATCTGTCATATGGGAGAGATTATACATGATGGAAAGGCTTATTTACTTACGCATTAAAGGTCACATTCTTCCAGCCCAAGCCAAATCACTCAATCATGAGTTTTGCATAACATGAACTGCTGCATTTAAATCAATAAGGACAAGTTTCCAGCGGCTAAAATGAACAGCAGCTTTCCCACTGATCTGACTGATCCATGAAAAAACTCTAAAAACAGTGAGGACGGATATAGCTAATTGCAGTTTGCACCTCTTTTTGTTTACCCCTCTTCTGCTGATGGAAGATGACAGACTCTATTTCCTTGCATGAGGTTAGTGAATACACCTGAGAGATCAGTCAGTTATTAGCATGTACTAGCTAAAGGTCTTCCAGAAAAAATATTTTTTACTCACCCTTGGGTGTTTTCAGTGGTTTTCCCACAAATTCAGGAAGGCTTTCTCCAGCAAGGATCTCAAAGGAGCACGTCAGCGTGCTACAAGACTCCAACAAGGCAGCAGACTTCCTGGAAAACACTTCTTTGGTTGGGGAAAAAGTATGTTAATCAAGTGAACAGCAAGGTACTGTTTGCAGGATTTATTTACCTGGAGTGGGACAGAGCAGATATAACCAGAAGCCCCAAAACATAAAGCTACACAGGGAACTGCTCATCACCCAAAACTCCTGAGAGAGAAAGGTTTTTGCAGAAGGAAGAGTGCTAGCTCTCTGTAGGAGGCTGCTGATCAACTCCTCGCTTCTTTCCTGAATTTCTGCAGGATTTTGGGCAAGTAATTTGCTCTCTCTGTATATCTCTTGTCATCTAGACAATGAGAAAATGGGGCTGCCTTGCTGCGCAGGAGTGCTGTAAGGTGCTTGGATGTCAGATATCATTCACGAAGGCATCACAAGGCGTATCAAAAAGCCCATTAGAATTTACTCTGTTCTGCACAAGCTGCATTAAACTCTTCAGTGCTGCTCATGCCCTATGTCTACGTAAGTATCCATAATTTAGGACAAATCTTTCTGCTTTAAACTCTTTAATTGCAGAAAGCTTCAAAGAGCTACATTTTCCTATCAGAATGAAGCCATTTAATTTGTTTTAGTATTAACTAGTTGTTAAGTTCAAGTAAAATTGGTTTTGGTTTTTTTCTTCCAAAAACTGACCAGTAAGGAGCTGCCCCTGAATACTAATTTCTAAAGCTCCATGAGAACACCTCTCTGGAGCAGAGTTATTTTTCTGTGGTGAATAGCAAAATGTCTCTATTTTACATTGGGAAAATCAAGAAAAACTTGACTATCTAGCTTGAGTTATTTCAGCTTATTCATTTAGACTATTTCACTGCAGTTCTTTTGAATCAAGGACATGCCCAGCTCTCCTAAGTGTATCACATACAGGGGGATTTATGAATTCCACAAGGGCCTGTGCACACCCTGCTCCCAGTGGATGTGGCTGGGAACTGTGTCATTGTCCTCACTGCAGTGCCAAGGCAGTAAGAAGGCTGCTTTAAGCCAAGATAATCGAAGCAAGACAAAAAGTTTCTAATAAAAGGCTGATGCAGGGGCTGATGCAGTCTTGCAATAGCATTGCTGGCCTGTGAGAAGAATAGAACTACACACTCTCCCCTCAGAAGAAGGCAAAATTCACTGCACTGATGCAATCCCACCTTTTGTCAGCTCGGTGTGCATCACCTGAGGAGGCCATGTGACCCTGCTGTAGGAAGAAGTTCTGTCACCAGGTAACCTGTTTCCAGTGGCACCTCTGCTCTCTATAGCTCTTCCAAGATTGGTCCAGGTGTGGAGGGCAATTTGGGGAAACTGGACTATTTGATTGTTATCCTTGAGGGATGAGTATTACTCATCTAGAAACTGCAGCTCCCTAGTTCTAAAAAGTGTTCTATGGCAAGACAGACGCAGTAAGGAATTGTAGCCTCTGAGACAGTTGCTATGCTGCTGAAAGATCCTGGGGCAGAAGGAAATCAACCCAGAAGCCTTTCCAAGATTTGGGGGCACAATTGATAAAGTTAGGATTAATGACCTTGAGACTTTGCTTTGTTGCCAGCAGGAATGATAGATATGCCAAAAGTGCTCTATTTTGGGCATCCTCCCAAGGAGATAGATCCTTTTCCTTATCAGAATATACAAATCCTGATCTCCATTCTGAGCTGGCTTTTGCCTCCAGACTGCCTGTACAATACACAAATGTTCTGTCTCCTTATGCTTGGTCTGCCCAGAGGTGTTCCCACCCCCTTTGCCACCCTCTCTCACTGTCCTGTTCTCACCCTTTCACTCCCATGTCCCAATGGTCATTGGTGTTGGTGACAGCACTGATTTGGGCTGGTTAGGAAGACACAAGATGTTACCCTATAATCCCAGAGGCCCTTGAAGGGAGTGTATCTTGCCTGTAGCCATTATGGGGCAAATCCACAGCAGGAGCACCAAATGCTAAAATGAGAAGGGATATAGGATGCTGCTTGGCTCACCTGCTCCACTGCTCTCTATGTCTTCAGATTTAGATTTTCAAATCCTACAAAAGCTCACAGTGGCGTGGCTTAAAAGTCAGCCAACCACCTTTACAGTTTCTCCTTTCACCTTAAAAATGGAATTCCCATTACTTAGATTTCTTTTGCCTGATAAAAATTTCCATCATTTGCCACAGATTTTTTTGAACATGAAAATTAGTTACACTTCAGAGTGATACTTTACAAGGTTCCTTTTTGGAAAGGGAAGGAAAGGAAAAGCAGATATGAGTCTAAATGTATTGGACTCACACAGCCAATTTCCACCCTGCCTGACCAAAGCCACAGAACACAAAATATTATGACATTCTTGAGAATATATGTTTATGTAAATTTTACCTTTTTATCCCAGCTGATAAGACCCTGGTCATTCCTACCAAGGGACAGAAGCTTTCACAACCATTACTGACCCTTCTGTGTCCCTCAACAAGGAGTTGTGTAGCTTGTTGCATTCCTAGGAAGGTGCCTGGGTCCCTTCACACTGGACAAATATGGCTTTGAGTAGTTCAAAATTTAAATACATACTGGCCTCTTGTGGGCTGTATTGTTACATCCTTTGCACTGGCTTCAGCCAGTTTCAGCAGTTTCTCATTCTTGGAATAACAGGACGATAAAACTTCAAGTATGATGCTAAAAGGAATAAACCTTCTGTAGGTCAAAAAGATACCTTTTAATTTAAAAATAAACATTACCTCCCTAATTCCAGGTTTTCTTACGATTGATTTTGACACTATTTCAAAACTTTGACCAGTCAGACTATGAAACAATTCACCAGGGCTTTTTTTTCCATGCCAAAACCAAAACATGTGGGTTCAGGTTTCAAACAGTTAAACATTCAAAAAATCCTGCTTTGATGTTTAAGTTGTTCTCTAGTGCCGCTTTCACACCTCTGGGCTTTAGCTTTGTTTATTTTAAAATTGGACATGCAGCACTTTCTATCATTTCCAAGTCCAGCCAGTTCATTCAGTTACTCAAGCAGGGAATTGGTGCTTCAGAAAATCAGATCACAACTTTAGATTGGAGGTCATTCTTTAATCAGCTCTCTTCGATTCCTTAATAAGTCTGAGATTCTGCCACACTTCTTCATATGGAGGACTTCATTCCCAATGGGAAGGGTACTTCTCAAGGAGGGAATGAATTATAGATCCCAGCTCTTTTTTACTTTACTCATGTTAACCACAGCTTTGCTGACATAGTGCAGGAGATTGTTTTAGGTGGATAAGGCCTATCCATTCTGCAGGACACAAACTACCTATCCTGCTTGCAACAAAGGCTTAACAAGATATAGCAGTAATAAACTGCTTAACTGACCACATTTGATTCGTGTTTGGAACAGAATGCTGTTACCTACTCCATATTTATGCTAAATTCAGTTGAAAAGGGAGTTTAGTGCAGGAGGCACTTGGGTTGTGCTCTGCAAAACACAGGAACTGAGAAAACCAAAGAATATAAAAATCTAGCCAACTTCCACAGGCTGACAGGAATAATTCTATGGGTAAACTCTGGAAAAAGCAGTGGAGACCCCAGCCTCCCATCCCCCTCCAGGAATATACCACATTTTCCTGATGATTTTTAGGTGATTTCTGCTAGTCTAGGAAAGAAAGAGCAAGATGAAAAGTTTAACAAAAACCGAGAAAAAACAGTGCAGAGGTTGAAACATGGTCAACTTTTCCAGTGAGCAAAAAATACTGCATACAGACAGCCAAAACAAACATATGACGTTTCACAGGCTAAAGAAGGAATCCAGCAAGACAGACACTCTGTGCTTCCCTGTCTGCAAGCTCATGTTCTATTAACACAGATCAAATCAGAAGTGTGTGGAAATGGGACTGGTCCTGTTGTGAAGTGGATAAGGTGTTGTTTATTGCTCGTGCAATAAATGCATGAAGAGACTAATCTTCACTTATCTCTTCAGTATTCTACTTCAGGAACAAGAGCCCACCTTAGCTACAGAGAAACCTGGTTTCTGGACTGGAACTTGTGTTTTCCCCAACAAAAAACCAAAACACTGCCAACAAAGTCCAATTCCTCCCACCTATCCAAACTGACACCCTGCCCTTTGTGTTGCCTGAGTGTTTGCTTTCTGTATTCCTCACCACATCCTAAATACCAAGAAGACAACAGTGGATGTAGTAAAACCAATCACACATGGCTTTCCTTCTCTTGAGACAGAAGGAGTCAAAGCTAATTTACAAGAGGAGGTTTCCATTGTGCATTATGAGTTTTGACTTAACTCCTGACAGTCTTCCTTGT
The DNA here is from genome assembly GCA_013398115.1 of Falcunculus frontatus. Lineage (NCBI taxonomy): Eukaryota > Metazoa > Chordata > Aves > Passeriformes > Falcunculus > Falcunculus frontatus. The sequence continues at coordinate 2,130,145 of VZRV01005009.1, forward strand.
GTCCACTTCAGAGGCAAATAAGCTAGATATGCAAAGGAAATCTGTGCAGGATTTTTCCCCTCTGATCCCTGGAGAGAAACGTTGCCTTTGCCTTTTCAGAGGAAAGTTGCACCTGCTACTGGGACTAGGGGAGTTAGGTCAGACATAATATGTTTGCTCAGGCAAACACAACAGTTTCTCAGTGGAGAAATGCCATTAGTAAGACGAACGTAACTGCAGATTTCTACCCCCAAAATTCTGGGATGAAGACATATGCAGAAGAGGTTGAGCCCTCTGAAGAGAGTCTAGCAAGACAGGCTCTGTCCAAGGAAAGAGATGATTTCTGGAAAACATTTGCTATCAACGTATTGGATTAAAAGAAATACAATACAGTGACTTATTTAATTCTATTTTAAGCAGAAGCAGCAACAGGCAGATGAGAGATAAAGAAGCAATAGGGAACACGAGTTGAGTAGCATGGTCCAGCAGAGAGAAAGGGCCAGGAACTGCAATACCTGAGTCCTTTGCCAGACTGTTTAAGCTTTATGTTCTCAAATGTTCAGAGCCATATTGCTGGCTCTGGTGCCAACGTGCCTTTTAATTCTGAGTAAATAATTCAGTCTTTCCCTTCATTCAGCTTTGCTATCATCTGAGTAAACCCGACACTGCTTCCCTGCTGGGGATTACATGGCCCACAAGCTTGGGCAGGTCTAATCATAACCCCTTCTGTGACTTTCACACCATGCCATGAGAATGTAGCATCTGTTGTATTCAGGTGCTGGAGCCTGACCTCTATCAGTGCTCAAAGGAGAGTGGATTCTTCTCTTTCCTTGCATGTAATCGAAGGAATTAACCTCTTTGTGAATATGTGAAATTCACTTTGAGACACTGGAAATCAATGCTTGTGTTGCCTAGAGCATGCAGTTCTTTGCCTGCCTGTACCTTATGCACAAAGCTGCAAATGCTGCTTTCATTCACATATTTCTTCTGTGCTTTTGAATGGAGCATTTTTTTTAACTTGAAGGAAAAAAAGCTTCCTTGAGCTGCCCTACTTTATCCTAAGGTGACAGTCACCCTTACAGACACTAGGAAATCTGCATCTACAGACCTGGCAGAAGAAACAAGGTTATCCCCCAGGGACTTCAGAAAAAGTGTTTTGTTTTTTCTCCATAGCAAATCTATAAAGCACGACCATCTATGTGCAAGCTGCACGATTCCTCCACTGAAGAGACAGCAGGGAAGTGACAGGAACCAAGGTTCTGTTTCATCCTGTCTTCATTCTCAAGTCCATTTTGCAACTGCAAATTCACATGTTAAGATTTTCCCAAAGCAGACTAATTATAGAGGAAAAATTCAGAATAAAGAGATACTTTTGAAAATCTTGGAAGAAATGCAGTTCTCTTCCCTACATGACTATTAGGTATTTGACATTTAAGAATAATTTGACCAAATCATCTTCATCCTTCAGAGAGTGAGTTGTGCTTTATCTAGGGACAGCTCTTATACTCAAGTGCAATCTTAGTTTTTGTTTTTACATAACTTTGATATCTGCTGATGTCAGACTACCTGCATGAGGACAGAATGTGCCATCAGTCTGTTATCATGACAGAAGCAGAAACAGGATAAAACTGTTTAAGTGTGGTGACCATCGACCAAATGACCAGCAAACAACTGAGACACTGAGCTAGGCTCTGCCCTGTTCAAAGTGTGAGAAAGCTTATGAAACAAGACATCACAGTTGGTTCTAAATAAAATCATCTCATGTTTGTTATATGCTTACCCACCTGGAGAGAGGAATTCTGTCCCCTGGGAAACAACTGTGTTGTAGGTACTAATGCTGTGGTCTCTGGTACAAAGAGTCCTGGGCAGTGAGCAGGAGAGAGTGGATGAAGTATGCTTGGAATTTTCATTTAACAGAGAAAGTAAAAAGACAAGTCTAGCAAGACATAGCTTGGCTTAGTTCCTATTGTCAGCTCAGTTTCAAACACACTGATTACAGAAGCAGCAGCCCCACTCATCTCAAGTGCTTGCACACGGCCAGAGCTCCTTTCTGCTAATCTTAAGCACTTCTTAAGACTACCTCTGCAGCCAGAAGGGATCAGAACAGCTGATAAAAGGTCCTTCAGATCTCAAATTCTATTAAAAAAAAGTAAAGGAAAAAAGAGACAGAAATATGTTAATTCTGATAAGGCCAAAGAGTAAATAGGAGGATTAGCTCCAAATCTGTTAGACAAAATAACACTTCAAGAGGCATTTGAATATTTTGATCCTGACCAAGTGGCATTGCTCTTGCCTGGTATGAGGTGGCAGCAGTGCAGCCCTCATCACCAGACCATGCAATGAGGCTGAAACGTGCTTTGTAGCAATGAATTGATGCCAAACAACCTGATTTGATCAACAACCACACTCTCAAGACATTCCACACATGCAGAATGGGAGTGGACAGCAGGCCAGAATTCCTTCGTTGCTGTAAATCATTCACTTCTACTCAAGTCAGTGAAGCACTGCCAACTAACACCTGCTGAGGATCTGTGCAAGGACCTCAAACTCTACCTTAGAGCCCTTCATACCTTGTTTGCTATAAAGCTGTTCTCCTCCAGAAAATCTCCTTGTGCAGGAGGCAACTTATACATTGAACTTACCTCCTGTATGTACACTGCTCTCAATCGTCAACAAATATTCTTTAGCAGATGCATGGGAAGCTGATGACAGAGCAAGTAATTTTATTCACTGAGCCAGTTTTGACACGGAAGGGCACTGAACAGCTGAAAAATATTTATAGGGAGTTCCACTTTCAACGTTATTCAGAATATCAGTGGTTATTTTGTTATTTTTACATAGTGCTTAGATGGAATAGTGTTACCCTTTGAAAAAGTTGGTAGCACAGAGGAGAATATAGCTATCAAGATTTACATAAAACTAACAGTCATGTTATGCTCAAAAGCTTAAGTTTATTGCTCTCTTTAATGACTATCACCAGTATTTTAAAAAAGAATGCCAGTTCTTTCTGCTAGCTTCTCACTGAAGGAAATATTTTAAATACAGCAATAAAATCAAGTGGTTTAAAGATAACACATTTTGCCACACATTCATGCAAACCCTGCAGACAGGATTTTTACAGGTTCATGGATACAGAATAAACACAAAGATGTGTACTGAAATATTGGGAAAATTTCCCCACAGTGATGAAGTTGTAGGCGTAACATTTGAGGCCTTACCCTGCACCTGCTGACGTCAATGGCAAAACATCAGTGGGAGCAGGATCAGCCCTTATTGTTCTGAGAGCTGCTTTACCTTCTCCTGATTAGGAAGTGCAGTAAATTCGCAGAACCTTCTGCACTAATAGAAGCAGTGGGTTTTGGTTATCGTTACAAATGAAGAGAAGCAAGAATACATGTAGTAGGTCATCAGAGCTTCTATTCACAAAACACTCATCTTCCAGGTTAAGAATTCTGCATACCTCCATTTTTCTCTGCTCAGTGAAGCACTAAAACGTGTGCTTACCTCTAAGCATTAAACACAGTCTTCTCAGCCTGACTGAAGTCTAAACCAAAAAGCACAGGCAGCAGTCTGTATTACTGAAAAGGAAATGCTGCTGCCTGGACCAGTGGTTAGAATGGGCTGATGATTGTCTAAATTGGGTTTGAGGGCAAATTTATCACAAAGCAGCCAACAAGTTCAGACTGATTTTTTTTTTTAAAGCTGCCTATAGGATTTGCATTAATTTTAATAGGCACTGGACACATGCTTACCCTCAAAGCTTTGAAACAAGTATAAATTCATAGAATACAAGTGATTTTATTATTAGATTTTTAATAAAGATGAACTAAAAAAAAATTCCTCACCTGATTTTGAATCTCAGATTTCAGGAGAAATTGTATTCAGATTGTGTTCTATGTAAAAAGAGAAACTATTTGCAGAAATACAATCTGTTTGCCAGATGACTAAGATGCCCAAATATTGACAAAGAAAAGGTAAAGCGTGAAGCATTTATGTTCAGATTAATGTCTACTCAGATTCACCCAGCTGTCGTGATACTGGGGTACATTGCTGGTAAGAATTCGAGGCAAGAATTTGACTCATGTCATTGAAATGAAATATCTTTGAAATATCATTGAAATATCTTTTCCCCCTTAGTTCTGATAACACTGGTAGTGGACTGCTTCAGAAAAAATGAACAAGCAAACATGATGTGTGAAACATCATTTCAATGTGAATCTACTTGAGTCTTTCAATGCAGAGGCTCAGAAGGTTTACGATACACACAGTATTCGGTAATTTTATATGTAAAAACAATCAGAAAGAGGCAAAAATTTACTTTCAAGCTTAGTCAACATACGGCACATTTCAGCATGACAATTCAAAAAGTTTCACACTGTATTTGGATATATTAGCAATGACCTTTTAAAAAATAGCAAACTGAAGACAGTGGATTTTTTTCTGGTTTTTTTTTCCTTGCTTTTGTAACAAATGAAGCTACTATTATTATTTACAGTATAAATAAGCCTTTTTTGGTGAAGATTATGTCCTGTCACATATGTTTAAGACAAGGCGTACCTCAGCTCTTAAATGTCAATGCAAACAAGAGCATAAAAGCAATATCAAAGTAAAATAATATCTTTCCAGCTAAGACAGCCAGGTTACCATGTGTCTCTTATCAGATCTGAAATATATCTGAACGCAGTCAAAAGTTCTCTTGGCTTTAGCCTTTAGGAATATCATGAACACTTATTCTTCTGCTGCTCTAGAAAGCTGTTTTCCGTACAAGCTCATGACATGATGGACAAATTGATACTGTTCACAAGTCTGGATCATTCCTCCCCTGAAAGGCAAGAAGAAAAGGGGAGGGAAACAGAAGTCTTATTACTTGCAAACACACGAGGAAATAGCACAGCTAATGTAAGCTTGTGCTCCACACCAAAGGTCTATTCCAAAGCTTTCCAAAATGAGTGAGAAGTGCCCCTTGATTGCAACCAGCTTCAAGGCTGACCTCGAGCTCCATTTTGAAAGTCTCTGCTAAGCAAGGAACAGAAGGCAGTAAGAACAGGAGCGGGCTTTACATTCATTTTTATTGGCACAGGTTCTCCTCCAGGAAAGCATCACCACCATTTACTCTCATATTACCTGAACACCTGTTCTCCAAGAACATTCTGTGTAAAGCAATTCTCACCCCAAAGCCCTAGAGAGACAGATGGGAGCAGGGGAATAAAGAGGGGAAGTAGCTTATCCAAGACTTCACAGCTGCACTAGGGACTGAATTTGGGACCAAAGAGGGCCAGGCCAAGCCAGACCAGCCCAGAAAACTGCTGCAACTTTCCCATTCTGCAGTGAGGACTCTTTCCTCTGTGCCATCCGACATCATGCTTTTGGAAAGTTAACCAGAGAACTAGGGATGGCCAGCAGGATTTTGGAACACACAATGTTACTTTAGAAAGGACAACTCGGATTTGTAACTGAGCTGTGCACGCCTTGATAGCAAAAGACCCCCCAGCACAGTAACCTGTTTTGGTTCAGCTTATTTTTCAGCTTTTACGGTTCTCTTTAAAACTGAAAATCTGAAAGGAAATGCAAGCAGGAGCAAAAGTAGTTTTATTTTCCATGTGTCAGCCTGTGTATTTCTGCAAGTAGCATATTAACCAATACATGAGCACTACAAGGGGATACAAAAATGAACAAAAACAATCAGGAAGAAGTTGTTCATTTTAAGCAGATTTTACTAACATTTGAAATTTTGCTGGAAATTCATATCGCAAAAGTGATATGGTCTCTTGCGAATCCATTAGGAAGACAATTAAACCTCATGGCTGAAGCTCACAGAAAGTGTATGCAGAATTGTGCCAGCACTGGTGCTGGTGCACAGATCTCGGCAGCACGGTGCCAAAAGGAGGCTGAAATGACAAGGGGGGTTGAGGAACATGGGAACCCGTGGGTGACTGGAGCCAACCAGACTGTGTCAGTCTGAGGAGGAGCATATGTGGTGCATTCCCTTAGAAACCTCACCAGAGGACATCAATAGTTGTTTCCTCTGAGCCAAATGGGTAACAGACTGCTAGCACCTTCCCTGGGGACTGCCCTTGTCTATGGGGTCCAGCTTAATCATTATGGGTCACACAGTAGCCAGACCAGTAAGGGGGAGATGAGCGGGCAAGACAACCTTGTCCTTCAGCCCCTTGCACTTATTTTGTTACTCAGCTGCTTGAAATAACACTTAACAATGAGCAGGGAAGGGCAGGGACCTATTCTCCAACCTCTCATCAACAAGCAAAGGTGAGAAACACACACTGTGCTTCTAAAATGAAAAAATTTCCTAGCTGAGCATCTCCTCCCCATCTGCTCTACTTAATACAAACTCACAGTTGATCTGAGTCCCTCTGTGCTCCACACAGCACTGAAATATATCTGTGTCAGCCTGTGACACACAAGGAACATTAGTCATATCTGACAATTTCTCCCCAAGCAATTCTTTAACAGTGGGGTTGCGCCCTGAAGTTGCAGCAACAGAAGCACTAGGGTGGCCATTGAGTTTCAGACCACAGGAAATTATTTTCCTTTTTATCCCATTCCCTGCTATGTGGTGGCTTCCTCCCTTGCCACACATATGCACACCATGACATGTGCTCGCTGTCCAGGCTTTGGCAGAGAATTATGTTTTCTAATAGAGAATTATAGGGCAGAGACTACAAGCCCTATCTGCCACAGAAACCTTTGAAATCTGAGTTGCATTGTGGGCAATGACAGCAAATGTCTCCCAGCACTGTGGGAAGGATGCAGGAATGATTACTTCCTCTCCTTAGTCATACTAGGTTATTTTAGGACCATCTGTTGGCCACTGATGCAAAGCCCAGTGCACAGAACTTTTCCAAGGGATTTGTGAGGGAACGAAGGGAAAAACACATTTGTTCTCTCCATACCCATGGCAACCTCAAATGTGATTCTCGGGGCTAATGTCAACCTCTCTATTTCTGTGTGAAGCAGGGAGGTACATTCCTTCACACATCTGCTCTGGCCTGTATCAAGCCTTCTTTCCCTGAGTCCCTGGTGACTCCTTCCCATCCTAGACAGTAATGATCAAGCAAGAGGAGGAAACACAGAGTCTTCCTTCCTATAGCTGCTTGGACACTGTCTCAACCTCTTACGATACTTTTGAAGTCTTCTGGAGATTTTGTGGGGGGTTAGTGAAAACGAGAGTGGGTAGCAGCATGACTTCCAAGAGACTACAAGCCCTATTTTTCAGTCCTTGAAGAAATCATGCTTTTCTGTAGGAAGGAGGGTGATCTGCTTTCCATCTTGACTATTTTACCCCATGACATTTAAATGGCTTTTATCTATCCCATCCCACTCTTGAGAGCTACATAGCAGCTACAGAGGTTCCTGAAGTCTTCCTTTCCCCCTATGGTGTCCTTTAAGTGCAATTTTCCTTCTTTAGAGTCTTAAATTGACCGCCAGTTCCCCTCTCCCTTCAAAGCTAGTATTTGCAATTGGCCTGCTGTATCACACGCATTTGTAAGCGGGCGCCTTCAACCTTCATTTGTGTGGCTATTTTCCTGTGTAACATTACTCACAGAGACGAGATATTTCACATCCAGACAGAAATTTCGCTGGACCGTGGATAATCAGCACTCACTACTCATATTCTGGTTTTCTTTTTCTTAAGAAGCCTTTCCTTGTCTGGGCTAAAATCCATTGAAACAGCCAAATCTCTAAGCCCCTGCAGGTCCCTGTCTATCAGAGCCTCAGCAGGGCAGCAAGCATTTCATTTTTTGCCTCCCACTGAGCATAATTTCTTCTCTGAAATAAAGTTCAGCGTGGGGTTGAGGTTCTTTTTTTCCCCTCAGAAAAATCTTTGGTATGTTTTTCGTGACATCTCTTCCCCCAACTACATTTATCATTATCATTAGAGAGAGCACTGAGACATGTTTTGATGGCACTTGAAACCAGTGGGAGAGGAAAAATAACATCTCTGGTACAAAATTCAAGTCTGTTTACTTCATAATCAAACTCAAGGTGGTGTGTTAAGAAATGCTTAACTGGAAACCACTGAATTTGTGGAGATTTTCACAGCTCCTTTCATATGTCTGCAAACACTCCAGGCTGTGCACTCTCCCTCCCCAAGCAATGTTTCTCCCACCACGGCTCACAGCTCCAGTATACAAGACCAGTTTCCATTACTCCTCCTGGGAGGCAAGTGAGGATCTGTGGCTCTGAACTTAAGCATAGCAGATCTTTGAGCCTTTGCTTCTGTATGAACATGGGGCCAACTCCTCAGCTGGTAAAAGGTCACCCCTTGTTGCATGGAGATGGGCAGCTGTGTGGACTTGGGATGCCAGCTGTGAACCTAACTCCGTTCTAAGGGCTGTTCATTAAGGTTTACTGCTCTGGCAAAGATTACAAGTCAGAGGAACGTCCTGTCTTGGCCTCCACTTGGGTTTGTTCTTCCCCTCCTCCTATTTGTTTCTCCTTAAACAAGGGGAAATATTACCAGTTTTCTTTTTATTTTTTTCTGGAAAGGAAACAGGCTTTCTTACCTGTCTAACCGCAACTGGCAGGCTGTTCGCAAAATGTCAACTATGCCCTCATTCTTCAGCTGTTTACAGCAGACACTTGTGGCAATAAAGCAGCCAGTCCTCCCGATGCCTGCACTAAGGAAGGGAAAAGCAGAGAGAGGCAGTGGAGATGGCAGAAGGATTTTGGAACTTTCTTGTCAAACGACTGCCACTAAAGCAGCACAGACCCCATCATCCCTTTTGTCCCTCCGACCTTTGCCAGCTGGGTGCTTCCAGATGGAAAGCCATGACTAGGAAAAGATACTAACTTTGGTGGGACGACATGATTAAGTGTGAGCGCCTCACAGCAAAAAGGTGAGCATTGCAGACACTGTGCTAAAAATGGACTACTGGAGGCTGTTTGACCCAATATGTCGTTGAACCTCTCACTGAACCACTGAAAAAAAGCAGTTGAACTGTATTTCTTAGTAAGATTTGGTTTGACGGCAACCCTTGCTTTGAAGGCAAACTTTGCTTTGAAATTCTCAATTCTAACAGCTTCTTTGAAAGTTATTTTCATTCACAGGTAGAGTGAAAAAAACCCCAACTCTTGGTTAAATAATTAGAGCTAACAGCAGTATAGTAAGTGTGATGCCATTTGCTGGTCAGATCTACAATCTAGTAATTTGAATTACAGCAGGATACAACAAATTCATTATCAAAGAAATTTCTTTAAATTTTCCTGAACTCCTTTGTATCTGATACAGTCCTTGGTTAATGACCAGAACTGAGTTTGTTTTCAAAGGCACAGTGCTATAGAAGCTGTGAATTCTTCTTATCACCTAACAAAATACCAGCAAATGCTGGAAGCGCTTCTTATGCGTGAAATAATTAAGTGAGCATACTCAGGAATAATTACTTGACACAACTATAAGAAATCCTGCTTTCATTTACATTATGAGAAAATCATAGTGCAAAACCACTGGAAACAAACACTCAAGCAACACTGGAGTTCATGGTTCACAGTTGCCCACAAGTCCTTCATCTTCTACTTGTCCATAACCAAATAGACCACAGCACACAGCTCCTGACATGGTTTCCTGTCCAGAGACCTCAGAGTGTTTTGCAAAGGGAGGGAAAAAGGAAACAGCACTTATCCCAGGACAAGCTGCAGGTCTCTCAGTGGTTGAGACAGCATCATAATCCCTCCAAGACTGCCCAAAGGGGCACATTATTCACAAAGAACTCTTTATAATCCTATCGCCATGTCTCTTAGTATTTTTTTTCAAATAAAACTGCCCCATTTCTCCCCAGATTAATACTGTGTCATGGGGATGACACCATACAAGAGGACAAAACAAATATGCAAAGCAGGAGTGACACGGTAACCAGCAGCAGATACCACAGTGCTTCAAGGAGCTCCTAGAGTCTCACAAATTTCCATGGACAAAGACGACCTTCTTACAAACCGTTTCTTATTTTTATCTGAACTCTCCCCAAATTTTCAACATCTATTTTAAAACGCAGGCAGAAAAACTGGACATGTGGATCACATGAGCATTTTAATAGCAAATACTTCATACTAGCTTATAGTCGGATCTTTGATGACACCAGGCTACCAGCCATTTGTGCCAAGAGGCTCTTTAAAAACATTCTTACGTATAATACCCATTTACTATGGCTTTTGGAGAGCAACCATCTGCTGTTTCGTAGAAAACATTATGCAAAATGAAGGAAAATTCTGTACAAAAATCAATTTGGCAAAACATATGTTATTGAAATTATGGAAGATTACCCTGGCAAGATAAACTACATCTCTTATCAGGCTTTCTGCTATTTACCTGGAACAACTGTTTTGAGGACAGACTGTAGTTTCCGGGTAATCACATTTAACCTTTCTAAACACTGGCAAAACAGGGCTTGCTTTTAGACCTCTGGAACTTCTCCAGTTTTCCAAGAACTGCAATTCATCTATACTAGACTTTAATGGTTTAGAGTGTGTGAACCAACTTTTTTAAAAGACTCTTGGATGAAAATCAACCAGCATATCTGATTTAATAAAGGTTGCTGATGCTTAACACGCTCTCTAGTTAGCAGTGCAAAAGAACATACTTCATCATGTCTACAAATGATAAGTACATCATCCCACTTCTTTCTGAGGACAGAAGAGAAGTATCTATCCTCATCTATTATTATTCTGCTCTGATTGATAATTACAATTTTCTCTTCAGGCATCAAACCACTGTAAAGACTTTTCTCCTTCCAGAGAAAAAGTTTACATCTTTGCCAGGGATTTTAACTGATACTTCAATTTTACTATCAATTGCATACATTTCCTGACTATTGATTAGTACTTGCTGTAATCAGCTTTGCCACTCTTTCATTTATGTGCTATATTAAAATTACTTTCTTCAGCCTAATAATGATTTAATTAAAAAAAACAAACAAACAAAGAAGGAATCTACAAAACGGGGGTTTCATGCTTAAAGTTGAATGCTATTATCTGTCTGCTTCCATGTGTCTTCCTACTCAATTTCACCTAAAATATGTTAATCTTTGCTAACCTGGCCCTTAAAAGATAATTAAAGGCATATATTACTGGTAAGGCAAATGAAATGGAATTGTTCTTGCAAGCAACTGAGCCACCGCCAGCTTCTGTGTTTAACTCAGTCTGTATCTGAATGCAACACTTGGTAATAGAAAATCATTGTCATTAAAGCTTTGATGCTCCAAGCCTTTTTCAGAAGCAGCTGGGCAAGATTTCACGTGTGACTGATGGCCTATACGGCAGTCTCTGCACTACATCACTGTCTGCAAAGAAGCCCTTAGAATTCAGACACAACATTCATTTACCTGCAGTGAACAATCACTGGGGCATTCTTCTCCTCTGCACTCTGCATGGCCTCTTCCACTTCCAGTACTAGCTGTAACAGAGGAGGGGCCTGGTCTGGTGTCTTCTGGTCTGGCCAAGATGTGTACCAGTAATGTTTCAGGTTTCTGACTTCTTCTCCTTTCTGCAATCCAGTTAAGACAAACATCACAAAAGTTTTACAAGAACTTCTTGTTGTAAATTGATACTGAAACATGGCCTTCCCTTTAAGACTGAGATGATTAAATCAATCTGCTGGAAAGACAACACAGCTGGGCCCACACAGTCCAGGAGATTGCTGCGGAGCAGTGATGAGATCTTTTTGACACAGGGGGTGGAGGAACCAACGAGGAGAGGTGACCTTGTATTAAGTACATGGTTGAGCATGTGAAGGTTGGGGGCAGCCTTGGCTGCAGTGGCCAAGGGACAGTGGAGGATCCTATATGGAAGAAGCAAGGGCAGTAAGGAGGATTACAAGCCTGAACTTTGGGAGAGATAACTGATTCCTTCAAGGACTTAATTGCAGGCATCTCCTGAGTTAGGGCTCTAGAAAATGGGGGATCCAAGTCAGCTCATTATTATTCAAGCATCACTTCCCCCAAGCTCAATTTCGGTGCATCCTTCTGGGTAAGAAATCATGCAAAGAGGGCAGAAGCCGTGCACGGATGAGCAAGAAGCTTCTGGCAAAATTCAAGCACAAGAAGGAAGTTTACAGAATATGGAAAAAGGGACAGGGCACTTGGGAGGAATATAGGAATCCTGTCGAAGTATGCAGAGATGTGACAAGAAAGGTTAAAGCCCTTTTGGAATTCAATCTGGCAAGGGATGTCAAGGGCAACAAGAAGGGTTTCTTCTGTTGCATCAGTAGCAAAAGGAAGAGCAGGGAAAGTGTAGGCCTGCTGCTGAACGAGGTGGGAGCCCTGGTGGTAGAGGATACAGAGAAGGCAGAGTTACTGAATGCCTTCTTTGTTTCAGTCTTCACTGCTAATGCTGGCCCCCTCAGGAATCCCAGACCCTGAAGGCAAGAAATTCTGGAGAAAAATACAGCTTTCCTTTGGTTGATGAACATAGGGTTAGAAAGCATTTAGGTAAACCCAACACCCACAAATCCATGGGCCCCAATGGGATCTACCCATGAGTGCTGAGGGAGCGGGCAGATGCTACTGCTAAGCCACTCTCCATCATCTTGGAGAGATCATGGAGAACAGCAGAGGCGCCTGAAGATTGAAGGAAAGCCAATGCCACCCCAGTCTTCAAAAAGAAGGCAAGAAGGAGGACCCAAGGGACTACACACCAGTCAGCCTCAGTTCCATCCCTGGAAAGGCAATTAAACAGTTCACTCTGGATATCACCTCTAAACATGTAGAGGAAAAGACGGTTATCTGGAGTATTCATGGATTTACCATGGGGAAGTCACGTTTGACCAGTCTGATAGGTTTCTGACGGCATGACTGGCTGGGTGGAAGAGGGGAGAGCAGTGACACTGTCTTACCTTGATTTCAGCAGGGCTTTTGATCCTGTCTCCCGTAACCTCCTCATGAGGTAAGCTCAGGAAGCAGAGCTTAAATGAGTGGACAGTGAGGTGGATTTAGAACTGGTTGAATGGGTTCAGAGGGCTGTGATCAGCAACAAAGAGTCCAGTTGAAGGCCTGTAGCCAGTGGCCTTGCCCTGGGATTAGTACTGGGTCCAGCACTGTTCAATTTACTCATCGATGACCCGGATGAAGGGGCAGAGTACCCTCATCACATTTTTTGATGATGACACAAAACTAGGAGGAGTGGCTGACACACCCAAAAGCCGCGCTGCCATTCCATGAGACCAGGACAGGCTGGAGAGTTGGACAGAGAGGAACTGATGAAGTTCAACACAGGCAAGTGCAGTGTCCTGCACCTGGGGAGGAATAACCCTAGGCACCAGTACAGTCTGGGGGCTGACCAGCTGGAAAGCAGCCTTGTGGAGAAGGACTGGTGGACAAGCTGTCCATGAGCCAGCAGCGCCCTTGTGGCCAAGGAGGCCTATGGTGTCCCATGCCGCGTTAAGAAAAGCAGTTAGGTCGTGAGCAATGATCCTGCCTCTCTACTCAGCCCTAGAGAGGCTTCACGTGGAGTCCTCTGTCCAATTCTGGTCTCCCCAGCTCGAGAGAGATAAGACACTACTGGAGAGGGTCCAGTGGAGGGCCACAAAGATGCTTAGGGCACCGGAGCACCTCACTGAGAGGGAGCTGGGCCTGTTTAGCCTAGAGGAGAGACAACTGAGAGGGGACCTTATCAAAGTCTATAAGTATCTGAAGGGAGGGTGTCAAGAGGATGGGGCAGGGCCCTTTTCAGTAGTACCTGGCTACAAGACAAGGGCATTGGGCACAAACTGAGATACAGAAAGTTCCATCTGAATATGAGGAAAAAGTTTTTTGAGTGTGTCACACAACTGTAACAGGCTGCACAGAGTGGTTGTGGAGTCTCCTCCTCCAAGATACTCAAAACTCACCTGGACACAATCCCACGCAACCTGCTTTAGGGGAACTTGCTTTAGCAGGCGGGTTGGACCAGATGATCTCCAGTGGTCCCTTCCAACCCCAACCATTATGTGAACGCTAAACGGAACAGAAATCCACATGGGAAGCCACACAACATAGAAATCTGGACTTCACATATCAGGACTACACTTTGGTAAACTGCCTTACCAAAAAAAAAAAAAACCCCAAACAAACAAATCAAAAAATTCCTCCCCCCGCAAAGTATTCTGCTCTTTTAGTGCCAAGAGCTGTGTGCAAAACACTCCAGGCAGTCTGTTCCCTCTTGACAGATTCATTCAGCAAAGCCAGAGCTGTGCTTGTGACATAATTGCTTTCATAATGTATTTGACAGACAGAGAGCCAGGAGCCATATCTCTGTCTCTGATAGCTAGATAAATAGATGAGGGAGAGAGATGGGAGCTTATTTTTCTATCTCGTCTGACAGACAGACTTATATCGGTCTCCTGTCAATTCTACTCTTCTCTTAGACATGGTGAGAAACTCAGAGGCAGTATGGAAAGTGGGAATTGTATCTAGCTGCAGTCCAGGTCTTTTTGAGAGACACAAGTTCTGATTCTCCGTCTCAGCATGGCTATGACTACAGCAAATGTGCTGTTTCCTTTTTGGAGTGCCAAGTAGCACTGTGAGCTTCTGATTTTGTGTGTTCAAAGTGATATCCTTCTGTCTGATTTCTAAAGGTGCAAAATAGTAACATGGTGCTCAGGAAACTGGCCTTACCCTTGTAGCCATTGCACAAGCCAGCTGGCACAGGGCAAAGTAAATGTTTTCAAAAGGTCCAAGAACAGAAGTGCTAGCTTCCACAACCCTCCCTTCAACACACAGCTGGCTGAGTTGAAGAGAGAACAAAAAAAGACAAATTTCGCTCCTTCTAAAGGACAAGGCACAAAAATCTGAAAATAGTTTGTCATCTATACTCCCAAGTCCTTCCCTATGCTTGTCAGTCACTGTATGCTAAGAGTGCTCTGTAGTTGTGACATTTTCCATCCTTCTCTTTGGATGACAGAGCTTTTGCACAGCTTCACAGTGAACTAGACTGGGAAAGCAATCACGTTACATCTTTCTCCTTTCTTGCGATGGATTAGTTTTAGGATGGATCAATCAGTTTCTCCCTTTGGCTTGGCACACAATCACAAACACTTGTGAGGGCACATGGGAGATGGCACAAGGGTCGGAACAAGAGAGCTGGACAAAGGATTGAGATGCTGTTCCATCTTACACAGGGTTTAACGTGCTCACTGAAGTCTAGCCATAGGATCCTTAAGGCTATGTCTAGCTCACTTCAGGAAGAGAGAGTCTTACTATGATAGCACAGAGTCTGGCCTTAGATTATTTACCCTAGGGAGAAAATACTTTGTTTAAGAGAGCATAACTAGTTGTCATGAATAGCACTTGAGCTCACTACAGTAAATCCGATCAACACTGCTCTGAAATGCAGTTGCTTTTGAATGTGTGACTATGTGTGAGTCATAGAAGTTATGAACACCCAATTCTTAACTCAGTTGTGAAAAATTATAATAAAAATGTTGTCAATAACACTGAGAGAAAAGTAAGTCATCTGAAGAAAAACATGAATCACTACCTAAGTCATTTAGTTGACAGCAACAGAAAACAGACAAAGTTCTACTGATGAACTCTGGGTGCCTTTAGTTTTGTCTATGGTGTTAAAAGTTTTATGCTTCTGCTTAGAGAACCCTGACTTGCGTGGTTCTGTACACTTCTGCTTTGACTTGAACAAAATATTCTCTACTGATGGTTCCTGGAGACTCAGAGGACTAGGGAACAGCTAGGAGGAAGCAAGATTTAATTGACGGTTTGAAGTCTACCATCACGTATGCTGTAGCTGAGATAATGACTCAGTGGCTAGACACTGGCAGCTTTCTCTGAGAAAGGAAAACAAGCCCTCCCTACAGCCTGAGCTTTTTCTAAATTCCCAAAACTTACCAAATTTTGTCCCCTATACTGAGAGAAAAATGACAGTCTGCTCTGTAAAGCATGCAGTAATCATATATTTCTGATCACTCCTGTTTAAGGGCAAACTGAAGTCAATTCATGGCTTCTCCAGTTTTCACTACCAAGTCATTTAATATATGCATGGTTCAGAGCTGCTGCTCCACTATTGCTATCAAATGACAACTGTATAGCTCTGGGGAATGGTAACTTAACAAATGGAATCTTTATTCCAGCTTTGGAACTCAGCAGTTCACATCCTGGCATTTGGGGGTGGGGGAAAGAGACATTGCCCCACTAGTACTGAGAACAATACCATTGTCTAACTGAAAAGCAAAACCAGATGAGCTGCAAGTCTGCAACATGTAAATATTCTTCACTTCCCACTTGTCAGGGAGTGTGATTTTCTCTTTGCTGCCTTCACCAAAAGCATGAGTGACAGACTTTCTACACTCTGAATCCAGACATGGGATGTCATATGCTGGCTTTCTGCCCATTGGCATATGGCTGAAGAGACTTGAAACTGGTTGGATAAAAGGAGAGTGTTTTCAGCCTGGAAAGAAATTGTCGTATTATACTGAGGTCAGGGTAGATCTGGCAGATGAAAGATGTATGAAGTTTATGTAAACAGACTGTTGCTAAAACATGTAGCTTGATATTCTAGAACATAGCAACGAAAAGAGTTGTAAAGTAGGACTCTGGTACTTTAGATTAAGTAGTATCTAAGTACTTAAAAAATTAAACGCATGCTAAAACTTCCTATCCAAAAGATGATAGAACAGTTACCGGTACATAAAACTACACTTACAAAGTAAGAAGCTCTCTGCAAGCTGACATTTAATACTAAATGATCAATGAACCCGGAGGACAAAGGCACAGAATGAGTCACTGGTTTCTTACCCAGTGAACTCCATACTACTACAACTGGCCTGGTGGCTTTCAGGCTGTACACATGCAGCCCAAACCTCTGACTGCTTATTTTCCTGTAGCCTTCATGCTGGTGAGCTGGGCAAAGCTATGACTACTTCAGTAACGAAAAGTGGTATTTGTACAGCAGCACACTGTGCAGAAGCTTTCTTTCTACACAACTCCCCCTGACCACCTGCATTTATAGGTTTAGACAGCTAAGCTACTGTAAGTACATTGGAATGATTTACCTTTAGGGTGATGAGCCTTAAACGGTAATCGTCTGCTTGTATGACTCTGTTAACTGTGATTTCTATTCCTTCATAGGTGACCTGTTCCTCTGGCCAATATTCTGTGCATTTCTGTGTGCAATATAAAACAAATCCAGTTAAGCAGGTATCGAGGGAGGTTTGGTTTTTTTCTCCTCTGAAACTGAATATAGCACATGCATAGACGAATATGAATAAATTTTGTTTCTATAATAAGTACAAGCTTTCGCTTACTAAACAGGGACCATATTTCAGCTGATTTTTGCTGCATCCATAATAGCCTGATTGCTTGATTAAAAATGCACAAATCAAGTAATTACTAACCGATGCTTTTAAATACACACATCCTTATTTATCTTTATGCAACTGATGTGCATTTTGAAGGTTCATTAGAGAGGCCAGCGGCAATGTGCTAGTGTTTTTAAATTAATTTTTTTCTTAAGATAATAATGATTAGTGTAATACACACTAGTTACCAATATATCTGTGCTGCATATATACTGATGTAGAAACACAAAATACAGCTCTTCTATTTTTTATAAAGGCTCAATTCTCTCTGAATATAAAATGATCATTTGCATATGTTTTTGCACAAAATAACATGACTGGGGATGTTTGGGGAAATAGATTATGTACCAAAATCCACTTTAAAATGTCAGTGAGAAACTTTCAAAGCTAGAGAACTAAAAGGCAGCAATAGCTGTGAGAGAGATTGGAGTACTACATTTGATTTTGCCAAAAACCAGTAAGAGATGCAGCCAGCACAACCTGACACTTAGAAACACAGAAACTATAGTCCATTTGCAGATCTACTTTGTGGTACTGAGGCACTAGAGACAAGCCAGTGAAAATTTGTAAGCACTCTTATAAGCTCTTGATTATCATACAGAAATCAGGTACTTCCTCAATGAAATGTGCTTGTAGACACCAAATCGTAATAAATGCAAGATAAAGCAGCAACAACTCTCCTGATTAAAGATATTCAACCTTAGCAGTTAAGGGGTACTATTGCTTTTGATTCCTTTAGAGACAACTTCAAAGGCTGCCTGCAAATAGAGCTGGGTTAGGAGAGGATTCAGGTCAGCTGGGAGAGGAAAATGGCAAAACCAACAGTAGGAGAAGTCAGACAGCAAAACAGGACTTCCAGTAAACTGAACTGAAAGAGAAGCCCACATCTTCTCTGAGCCTGAAGAACTTAATTCTGGCTCTGATTGCACAAGCCACTGAAGGAGGGCTAAAAACGACTGTGGTTTTGTATGCAGTTTCTCTAAACTAATCGTATGCAAAGGCAGAGACAGGCATTTCAAGATGGTGCACAAATTAGTTCATGGGCAAGGAATGACGTGAATGAGACAGAGTCTGAGAAAAAGGCTCCCTTGTGATAATGCAAGAAGCTATTTCATTATCACAGGGGAGTAGGTATCTGCTCTTCAACAAACCTCAGGAAAGATGATGCTTGTAAGATTCCTCTTTTACACAGCTGTACACAATCTTGAAGGAAACAAGTTGAATCATTTTGCTCTCCCCCACCAACGTAATTCCACTTGAGGAGAAAGACTAACAACAAAAAAGTACCTTGCAAAGTTACTGAGTCAAAATTTTTGTGTGGGAGAATCAGCGTTCCATCTGCACAGCACATCAGTTAATAACCCACTGGGAGTGTGGCCCACTGTGTCTCTGTAAAGTTATTTATGCAGATTGTGTTTTTTCTTCCTCTACTCATGAACTGCAGAGTCCACTGCAAAAACTGTTGAGAGCGCTACCAGCTATCAATAGCACAGACATTGCTCTGCTTAAAGGAGTGGAGTAAGATTGCCCACTCATTTCCGTGGGCTGTCTGTCAGTTCAGGTTAGAAGTGACAGAGGGCTGAGGTGCAGAGCTTTTAATACTCACATTAGTGAAGTCATTGCACTGATGAAGAAGACAAAGCCTCTCTTACTAGCATCGTTGCTGAACAAAACCTTTGGGTTTGAATCTATGTACTTTGAGTCCTGTTATTCATAAATTAATATATGTGTTACAGATAAACAGAGTGAATATAGAAGACATTTACATGAAAGGACCCTGCATTTGTGGCTGAGATTCCTGACACCATTAAATTTTTGACACAAAATGTATCAGAAAAGACTCAGCAGCTCTGCTGTGATATACAGGCTGTAGCAAGCTGCAGCTCTATAGTGCATCAGCACCACAGTGCACTGCTTCCCAAGGCTGACAAGAGGGGTGAAACACTTGGTCAGTGCAGGTAAGAGGCAATTCAGACAAAAAGGTTATTTTGCATTCCTGTTATACAATCTTGCTATGAAAACTGTAGTGGAAGAACGTATCACCAGATATGTCATGCAGGACCAGTATTTCCTCTGCATCTTCTTTAAACCTCAAAGTCCTCGAAAGATTCTGGTGCACTGACTGTGTCATGACATTTTAATATTGTATGTGCCAGAAACTGGCAACTTCAATTAATGAGCAAGTTATTGCTTCAATGCTGCTGCTCAGATACTTGCAGATGCAAGTTTCAAACATTAGTGAAAACAAAGGATTTAGATCAGCAACATACTCTGCTGTGCATCAACAATGCCTTGACAGGACATGTCCAATGAGCCAGCTGCAATAACTGACCATTTTCAACTTGCAAAGCGTGATTATTCTGTGTCAGTCTTGTTCATGTCTTTTTTTCAATGAAGTTCACGGTTAAATGTATCTATTCTATAACTGTGAAAAGCTAAAGGTTCGGCACATGTGTGATTATGGGTACTAAGCTTCCAGCTAGCAGATAAGCCATTATAACTCTGTCTGTATGCTGGATGTATGCTCACATTCTTTGGCTTCTAAGCATCTAAAGCTTCTTCTCCAAAGGAAAATCTCTCACCTAAATTACTAATCTCTTCTCAAGGACAAGCCTGACATACACTGCTGCTGCAGCTTAAGAAACAACGCTTGGATATCTCCACTCAACCTTGCTGCTAGTGGTGAGGGAGGAAGCAGAGCCCAGCACATGCCCAGACCACTTTCTCACATCCTACACTGCCAGTAAAGGCAGATGTGAGCTCAGCTACCTGTCTGGGAGCTGAAGCCCAGGCAAAAAGTTCTTGCAACTCTGCTACGAGGGAAAGATTTCAGCAGGTAAGTAATGAACAGCTGGAGGGCTGCAGTGTTACAGAAGGAAAAAAAAAAAAAAAATCACTTTAGGTGGATTAGCACAAACACCACTACAGTTTAATTTCTAGAAGCAGGTGGCAAATAGAAAATGTCAGCATCTTAATTTCAGTATTTCATAAGCATTCCCTAGATGCATTCAGGGAAAGGTCCTTAATCTCCAAGTCAGTTCTAGCTGTTGATTGTCATACAGAAATCAGGTACTTCCTCAATGAAATGTGCTTGTAGACACCAAATCGTAATAAATGCAAGATAAAGCAGCAACAACTCTCCTGATTAAAGATATTCAACCTTAGCAGTTAAGGGGTACTATTGCTTTTGATTCCTTTAGAGACAACTTCAAAGGCTGCCTGCAAATAGAGCTGGGTTAGGAGAGGATTCAGGTCAGCTGGGAGAGGAAAATGGCAAAACCAACAGTAGGAGAAGTCAGACAGCAAAACAGGACTTCCAGTAAACTGAACTGAAAGAGAAGCCCACATCTTCTCTGAGCCTGAAGAATTTATTGCTGGCTCTGATTGCACAGGCCACTGAACTAACTTCTGTTTGCTGGCTTAGTGTCCATGCTGAAAATACCTGCTGGAGTACAAATAAAAATACAGACTGGATGTAACAGCATTACCTCGTTCATCTCTTCTATATTGGTAATCATGACAATGATGGGAGAGCGCTCCTGCCACACCATTCTCCAGAAGTCAGTGACAGTATTAACTATCGGTCCCTGAGTAGCAATATATACCTTTTCCTCTCCTCCATAGCCCTGCCAACAAAACAACAAGAGATCAGTTTTAGCAGGGATGTCCACCACAACCTTGAAGGTCTGCTCTTTAAAACAGAGCCATCCTGGTTGAAATGCTGACTCCGTGGCACCAGCTCTCCTCTCTCTCTCCTGCACATTTGTACATGGAGCAAAGGCACAGTATGGACTCATGTAATTCCAGCAAAGAGTGTCCAACAGCCTTGAGGTGACTCTGGCTAGGTCATGAGCCTTATTCAGGCTGATTATCCAGTGCCTTACTTAGACCAGCTGGCAAGGAATTTGTATCAAGAACTGCAGAAGTATGTTTCTGTCTGGTCTGAATCTGTACAGGCACACTTCGAGATTTGGGTTTCAGCTAATGTAAGCAGGAGAGAAGAGCAACCAGATCAGCTAGGATGCCTTTAAAAGCCAGTGTATGTTGCAATTCTGTTTACATTACCAGCGGCTGATAGAGGCTGGGCAGACACCAGGCTATGGAGCTCTTACCCTGATGTAGTTCGCATTGATGTAAGAGCTGAGGGGGTCGTCCTGATCAGCTGAGGTAAGGCACACTCTGCTGTGAGGATCTGAAAGGTGTAAGGAGATAAGGAACAGTTTATGAGTTGCTCAGACAAAAGAGACACACAAGATTATTTTGTACAGCGAGACATTTACATGCATTTGTGGCCATCGCAGCAGATGTGAGTGGCCTTGGAAAACCCCCATGTTAAAAAGTTACCATTAAAAAAGGGAAAGGATGGTTGGGGTAATTTGCAGCCTTCTGACAGTTTCACCCACTCTCTGAAGCCTGCCTTAATTGGTCCTGTTGTGGAGTCAGTGTCTCAGCATGACTCTGGAAAAGCAGCTTTCTGCTTCAGGAAATTATTTCTCAATCTGTTGGGTCAACAGACTCATTCTGGCTTCAAAGACATTAGAATATTGTTTGTGAAATGACAGCAAACAGCTTTTCTCCCAAAACATAAACATGCATTTCTCGCACCCAGGCAAGCCAGATGACAGTAACTCTTTCCCTGTTTCATCTTGCAATGAACTGAACTCCAAGATACACTACCAACAAATAAAATGGTTATAGAGAAATTAAAGAATATTAACAGTCTCTTGCATTTTAAGTCTCTTCAGTACTTGAGTCTCCTTCATTGAGGCTGTTTATGAAGCATTATTCTTGTTCTAATAAGAACAACAAAAGAAAACATTATTCCACTTAAGAAGTTCAGTCCAATTCCCACCAAAGTCAATGGCTGTTTCACTGATTTTAGTGGGAACTGACACAGGCCCACATTCATCCACTTTGACCAGTGCTACCCAGTTTGTTACCATTGACAAGAAACATTCTCCTGACAGAGGCCTCAGCAAACAGCAACAGTGTATATCACCAAGATAATATTAAAAACAAACCACAGGTGCCTTTTTGATTAAAATTCAGCTGGCTTAGAAAGCAGAATAAAATAAAAGCTATGCAAAAATTGTGCTTTACCCAGTATCATATTAAGGACTAAGCACACAGTAATTTTTACAGTGCTACAAACACAGACTCAGCATGAAATGCTGTCCTCAGACAGACCAGATTCATGTTTACTGGGATCTTTGCCTTTGAAGCATAAAGAGAATGTTTAGGTCTCCTTGCTACCCCTCTTTACTGCCAGCACTAAACCCTGTGAGATGGAGGCAGTAGGATAAGAGTGAACACTCAGCCCCCTCCTTTCCTCAGCAATATCAAGCCATCCTGTGGCCACAGCAAGGGACTCAAGTTGCTAAAAGTTCATTCAGAAAAAAATGCTACAATCATAATAAGGCCAGAATAAGGTTGTTAACCTTCAGAAAGGTGGTTGGGTAAAAACCAGTTATCTGAGATGAAGGGGTCAAAGTGACAACATTGGCTGCTAGCAGATACCATATGGCTGAGATGAAGAGATACCAAATTCAGAACATACAGATCACTTAGAGACCTGGCACGTTGGGCATCTGAAATCAGTATTCACTTTTACAATCTTCCCATTCCAGAAAAACCAGTGTAATAGTACTTGAACAAATCACCTCAGCCATTAGCACAGCAATAGCGAAAGGCAGTTAAATGCTTTTACACTTCTGGTCTGAGGTAGAGTACAAAGTCATCAAAAGAGTTGCAAACACTGGGCTGCAGCTGCTGGAGTTTTAAGACATTAAAAAATATCTTTTGAAACCATTTCGAATCCAGATTCTTTGACTGTTAGGTATAACTGAGGACAGTTTTGACTTCACCGCACTTATATTTGCTAAACTGACATTGAACCTTTTGTATTCTGCAAAAGACTACTGTGGATGGTGGTACCATCTTCCAACAGCAACTTAGAGCAAAAAAAAAAAAAAAGAGGCTTGACATCCAGTTGTATCACTTTTCAAAGTATCTTAAAGCATGAGAGAGGGAAAATGATGACACTTGTAAAAATTTGTACCAAAATGTTTCTCAAAACTCCTACTCCTGCCTACAAATAAAACTAGTGTAACAGAAAAGAAAAATACTTTTCTGTGTCATCTTAATGCCATCAGGCCAGTTCCTAATATTCTCAGTCTGCATCTGAGAAAACATCAGTCAGGAAAATAACATTGCTAGAATTTGGTCTTTCCAAATAAATTTAATCAAAGAAATCATTAAGTAATATCTGAATAAACACACCAGTTCTTGGGTACAACTTTTAAGCAGCACCAAATGATGCAGTTCTAATAACTAAAAAACCTGTTTCCCTGAGGATCAGAAGCATTTTGGTTCTTCATGCTCTGTACCTCTTTGGAAATTTGATTTATGCTTTGAAGCTATGCTGCTGCTCCATAAACATGGCTTTTGGACAATACACTGTGGTGAGAGTACGCTTCATACACTCTGGAAAGGAAAATGCAAAGCCCTCCAGCATGTGGAATAAACCACCCTGCCTCAGTGACTTAAAAAGCAGAAACTTACTTGGGAGAATTGTTTTGTAGCGATTCTTACGCACTAAGCCTGGAATATCATATTCCTTTGGATCAACAAAGTTCATTGGAATTTCCTGTTCAAAAAAAAAGAAAACCAAAAAACCCACGAAAACATAAGAGACAGTAGGTAGTATTATTAGATTCACAGGAGGAATAAAAACCCCAAGCCCATTATGTCCTCCCTGCGAGGGAGGCAAAGCGATGAAGTCAGCTGGGACATATTGTACAGTACTTCTAGCAACTTACCACCAAAGTATGATTGATGTTTCCTTTTACTGTCACTGGCTTTCTTTTCTGAAATCCTTCATGTGAAAACGCTCCTAGTGACTAATTCATTGAGTAACACGCATGACAGGTTCACTCCTAATATTATTAGAACTGAATTGCAAGTGTAGGCACAGAGCAATGCAAGAGGTGGAATGCAAGACACTGCTCCAAGAGGATGGACCTCAGCACCATTCTTTCTGACTCACATCGCTTCCTCTCTGAGGGTGGAAGTTAATAATTTGCAAGGGACTTGCACCAGCAACAAAGTATGACACACATTATGACAGGCTGGCATGCTGACCTGACTCCATGGAGCTGGGGGAGCATCACCGCTTTGCTCATCGTGCTGTCAAGCTCCATGGAAAAGGACAGCAAAGGGGTATTTGGGAATTGCCTGTGCTCTACATCACTGATGCAGAGAACACACAAACATGGAGGGGCTTCCTATTCTCCACTGCTCATCCCTGAAATAAGGAGCTAATGCCCGGCAGGAACAAACAGGAAACTTCCACCAGTTGGAGTCAATAAGCAGGTGAAGAGAAGGGGTGTGTTAACCAGGCTCAGCAGAGATATGGCTCACGGGAACTGGCTGGCAGAGATGGCCATCCCAGCTGCTGCACGCTGCATTTGAGAGACCACTACAGGACAGACTGGTAACACCCTTGAGTAAGACAAGGGTCACTCTGAGAAATGGATTATGAAAGAGGTATGGACTGTAGAAACAGAGAATCATTAAGGCTGAAAATGACCTCTAAGGTCGTTGAGTCCAACCTTTCACCTAGCACCTCCACGTTCACTGTTAAGCCATGTCCCTAAGTGCCACATCCACATGTTTATGAACACTTTCAGGGATAGTGATTCCATCACTTCCTTGGGCAGAATGTTCTAGTGCTTCACCCTTTCAGCGAATAATTTTTTCCTAATATCCAATCTAAACCTGCCCTGGAACAACTTGAGGTCAATTCTGGAACCTTAGAAGACTATCTGCACTCTATCTCTTATAAAGCACTGAGCATGCTGTTGGCTTTGACCAGAGGCAAATAAGGACACAAACATTTTGTTGAAGTAATTTCCTATCAATTTGGAGAACTGCATAGGAACAAAATCTTCATATTTTTCTCAATTGTTCCTTGGTATTTAGTCAACCCAAACTCTTCCTGAGCCAAGCTCCATGGGCCGTTTTTGGGTCTTAAGTCATTCACCGCACTAGCCAATTCTTGGTGAAATCAACAAGACTACTGTCTGAGTAAAAACTCTAAATCTTGTAAGAATTTCAGGATTTAGCCCTGCAAATGTCCTCTCTGACTTTTCTTCCAAAATGAAACAGCTGCTTGCTTCATCTGGGATCTGGACTTTGAAAACCAAGTAGGTTAGACAGAGTGAAAATACATGATGAAGAGCTAGCTGGTGGTAACTGTTTCATAAAAAAGAACCAGTTTACAATTTTTAATTACAGAAATGACATTTTGATTGCACAGTTTTGTGCTCTTTCAGTTTTCATTAAAGAATGAAAATAGCTTGGGATGGCTTGGCTGCTGAATGATTCTATGAACACCAGGAAACCTAATTCAAAACTTCTCAGAGAAATGAAGCGTATTTTTTTCCTACTTCAAACATTATTTTCTTTGCTTGAAAGCTACAGTGTAGCTCAGAGACTGATTAAACTGTATGTGGACTAGTTTAGCAGTCAGTTCAGACACCAAGTGAACATTCCCTCCCTAAAAGAGCAATAGATGATTTACTTTAAAAGAATCGGGGCTTTGCCTACACAAAAGCTGCTTTCCTTCAATTTGTACTGCACTAAGTGAATTAAGGACCACAGATAACTCGTGTTCTGTTTTAAAACAGAAGCCCAGACTATCCCCCTGTTCTTGGAAAGTGACAAAACCCCTGAAACTGCACAAGGAGGGAGGACAGCAAGCGATAATCAGAGTGTTAGTCTTTCCCTTTCAGACACCTGGAGGTCATGAAGAGGACAGGCTGAAAGGGCTGTAATGCTGCCAAACGTAATCCTCCTCCTGCTCTGCTGAGACTTCATGCTTAAGAGAATATTTGATGTGGCAGCATTAACTTCAGTAGCTCTTGATCTCGCATGCCCTGCAACACCTCAGCATGTGAAGTCTGTGCCCCGGTTACCTCCCATCTTGAGCAGGAATCTACAGCCCTGACTAATACACATAATGCAGCCACTGCAGCATTTTGCATACTATTTTCTTTTTGTCAGGTATGATAAACATGACAATACCCACCACAATGAACTCAACCAGTTAGGGAAGAAACTAAATAACATGCAAAGATTTAAAAAGCCAGGGTATTCACTACTCTAAAATGTATCTGACCTTTATCCTAAACTACTTAGAAATCCAATTTGTGACTGCTTGCTTCATCTATGTAAGTATATTTTTCCAAAATGAGGCAAAGAATCTTTCTGCCAAAGTATTAGTAAATACAGTGAGCCAAGGAAACATTTTCAGAATCCTAAAAGCAGCTGTCAGAGAAGCTTACAACTAGTAAATTATTTTTGTGCAGAAAAAACCCCCCAGTAACACATACTTTCTATAGCTCCTGCTGAATGACAGAGCCACACTGTGTTTCAGGTAACCAGAGAACATTAAGATTTGGAAAGTAGCTCCACATTAAGCATTCAACAGCAAAGAGGGTGGATTAGGACTAATTTCATCCCTAGGGCACCTCCAGACACATTTCAAGAAGTTATGCCTATAGCAAATGTGGCTTTTCTTCTGTACTATAGTGATTTTTTTGTTGTTGTTAAAAATGTAATACCTGTCAGCAAGGGATGACAAATTTGGGAAATGCATTAAATTCTTCACAGACAGAAGTGGAGTTTGCATGTACTGCTTTTAGACTGGCAGAAAATAACACCAAGGTCTTCTGTGGAAAGACAACATCCCATTTTTATTGATGCTCCTAGAAGAGAGAGGTCAGACACTCACAAAGAACTCTGCCTGGAGTATGAAAGGATCCAGTGCCTTCTTGTGCAGCTCCTCCTCAGTAAGGATGTTCGATGCTGTCTGGAGGTATTCTCGGGCTGACTGTTCCCGTGGGGACATGACATAGCCAAAGCCTTGCTCAGAACAGCCTGGGGTGCACATATCCAGTGTAAGTGAAACATTTGAACCTCTCCTGCAAAACAGAGTGGGCAAAGTTTGCTTACAACAGACCCATCACTGTCAGCAATGACAGATGGACTACTTCAGAAAGCCACCCAGCTGGTTCTGCGGGGACATTCTGGTCACTACCTGTAAGAAAATGGATGATGCTTCTTGAGTAGACAAGACCAGAAGATTATTTTGTGCACTGAAACATCACCAGGGTAAGAGCTTGGGATAAACTACCAGTTCAACGTTACTAAAGACAAGAAAAGCCAGCCACTGCAGCGAATAGTTTTTCAATCTGAAAAATGTTCTTTCCACAACTGTACATCATGAGAAGGGTAAAATGAAGGTCCCAACATTTTAACAGTTACTTTAAAAACCAGAGAAACTGTTTAGTTTAGAATTTTTAGTGGCTTTACTATAAGTTAGCCACACAACAAAACAAAGAAATCAAAATGCCTATTATTGAATAAAGTTTTAAAGCATTTCTGAGCTTCTGTAATCTCACGTATGATAGACAAAAGTAAGATTCAAAAGCCATCAGCGAACCTATATTTAAATATCTTTAACATAATAATAAAGCCACACAATATGGTGATTACCAGGTAAAGGTTCTATACATCCACATAATAAACCTATTTTTGATGAATCTCAACTCGAAAAATCTAGTTAGAAGGTGTGTGCAGGAGCTATTAAAAACCATGGAAGCATGCAGGCACGACCAGCTCACAGAGAGGACAGAAGTCATCACTCGGATCTCAGCCCGTTCCTTGGACTCAGGAGTTTGTCCCAAAGAATTCCCAGCTGGCCTCCTGCTATGATTCACAGCCATGGGGAAATGCCATTCGTGGCAGGCATGGAATCTTTAGTGACACCTTTCAAAGGCTTTCGACCTTACGCTCCTGTGTGCTGTTAAACACCTACCACATTTCTCTCCCAAAACAGCTGCATTTGACAATGATTGCTTTTGGTTCTTTCAAGGTAGAAGAGGCTACCTACATTAATAGTTCTTCAGCATGAGGAACTGAGATTATTTCTTCTTCAGCAACATTCAGTGATGTTTGAATTTAGCTGCTGACCACCCTTGTAATTGCATAGGTGGCTAAAGAATGAAAGGGCAGTAAGACAGAGAACCAGAATGGATGCCAAAGAGGCACAGGTGAGTAATTTAACACAACACCAAACAAAGGAAAAGTAACCAATGCGCAATGTAAATGAAGTTTGTCAGGGCACAGCTTAAACCTGAAATGATGTCTGTCTTCTCAAGGACACGTGTGTTGAAAACAAGTTTATATCTTAAGTGTACGCTTTGTACCTACTTTGAGAACTTGAAGCAATTGCTTTCGTTCTTCCACTTCTAGTTATTTGACAGGTTTTTCACTGTAATTCGTTACTTTAACCAATTGATTATTCCCCAAGTGATACTCCCCAATTCTCTTGATACAGTGAGTATCTTTCGTGTAGGCTAGCAGTCACCTGAGGAGAAATGTCACATCTTTAAAGTGACAGAAATGGAATTAAATCAGGGATAGTGAAGAACACAAATGAGTCACGTATTTCAAGCCCCATCTTGCCTATAATGAAAAACCAACAAACTCTCTGATAGCAGCAGCTTCAGGGACAAGCCCCAGAGGTTACTGTGATCTCATATAAAGGTAGTACAAAACAATAAAAGGCTTAAGATTTTAGGACAATGTTATAATAGACCATAAAGTAAGAAAAAACATTCTAAGCTCACAGAGTGCAAATTGAAAGCCTCTCCTGTAACACTCCTTTTTATTGTGTCCTGAGGTGCTTTGGAAAGTCAGCATCATATTCTTAAAATCCAAGTTCTGTCCTCTGTTTCAAGCTTTAGAGATGAGAATTAACTATGGTTAGCACTCCAGTTAAGCTTGAAAAC
The DNA here is from genome assembly GCA_013398115.1 of Falcunculus frontatus. Taxonomy (NCBI): domain Eukaryota; kingdom Metazoa; phylum Chordata; class Aves; order Passeriformes; genus Falcunculus; species Falcunculus frontatus. The sequence continues at coordinate 2,159,275 of VZRV01005009.1, forward strand.
AGAGAAATAAAGAAATGGGGTACTTTGCTATGCTGGGCCCTTCAGTAACTTCATTCTTATTCATAACATCATCACTTTTGCAGAATTTCTTCACAGGAATTCTATCAAGATCTTTGTTCTATTTCACTAAGACAGCTGAAAGGACACAAAACAGTAAAAGATTTTCCTTTTACCTTCAAACTACCCTTTCCCAGCTGTGAACCTCTCTGAGATGCTCCTGACTTGCCTGAGAAACTCCTCTTTTCAAGTTGCCCGTGTGGTTCAAGCGGTGAACACCAGCTCACCCCAAAGTTTCATTATGGGCTTCATTTGAACCCCATTCATTTGGGTTAATTTACTTCTGGATTAACTCTTTTATGTGAGAAATACCAAAGACTACCACCTTTTCTATGGTTTGCTTTTGGAGAAAAGACTAGTCCTCCAGCACGAATGACAGGAAAAAAAACCAAACCAACAAGACCCACCTCTTTCAGAGGTAAAAGCTTTCACTGCATATAGTGAATTTCATGCTATGCAGTTGCTGTCTTGACGAATGGTGAGAGATTGATCAAACACAAATAGATGTATTCAATGGAAAGAAATGATGCTTTAGAACAGCACTTGTTGACAGCTGTCCAGGAACTGTGTGTTGTTTAGCTAACAGGCTTGTATTTATGACTGGACTGAAAACAGGACAGGAAATAAAGCAGGTGCTTGACTTTAAAACCACATTTTACAGTGACATTCACAAAGGCAATAAAACTTCCTACTAGGCACAGAACTCCTAAACCCACCAATCTGGGAGCAGACTTTTCCCTATTAGTCACATCTACCCTACCTTTCTTGCAAGCCCATGGATTTAACCGTCAGAGTAGCTGGGTCTGTCTCCGCTTTAATGTCCATTACGCAGTCAAAGACTGGAGTCTCTGGTACAGGATCCAAATCTAGGAAGTCATCCTCATTTTTATCCTCTGTCCACTCTGAGTACGTGAAGGAAGGCTGCCGGCTCACAGATTGGCGTCTGTCCTCTTGCAGCGGAAAGGGGGGGTCTGGTCGGGCTCTGAGTAGGTGCCAAAACTGAAGGAAACAAACATTTTAAAAAGTTTCTGCTTGCAGCCAGCCCTTCCATACAGCCTAGGGCATGGGTCTTTAGGGCAGCATCCCAGGCCTCTGTATTAGAATTGAAGCGTACTGAAGAGAACAGGAATGTTCCATGCAGGAGCAGCTTTGTGGTGCGTGTTACAAGGATTCACATCTACCCATTCAAACCTGCTTTCAGCCACAGAGGTTTCCACAGAGCTGGCCAGGCTTAACTCAGGGATACAGTGGAAGTGGAATGTGCTTGTGACCATCATATGCAAGCCAATGTGACACCACTGTCCTTTTGTTCAGTTTCTTGTCATTCTCCGGCTTGTTTACAAAACAAAAATCCACTATAGTATTCTACTATCACAGAATACTAAATCATACCTCTCCTGATTTAATGGCTTTCCATCTGAAATTTACATTTAGCTATCTTAAGCAAATGTAATTGAGCTGAACATCTTTAATAACCTGGCACTATACCCTGAATTTATGTATAAACCCATCATTATTTGAAGAGGCCTCAATTTTGATGTACCCGATCCTGAGGCTCGTATCAGAATGCCCATATCAGTTTTTGGCCAGGGGCAAAGACTGTGCTATAATCTAATTATCTGATTTAAATATGGTATAAACATTAAATAATGAATCCTGGGAAGGTCTAGGACACAAATGCGATATCAAAGTTTATACTACAAATTAATCAAAGGTTTGAAATTGCATGAATCTAAAAAATTTCTGTATTGTATCAGTTTGCACAGATGCTGTGGTAGACTAGATGATTTGGAAATCAGATCAGTAGACTTCAAATCCTCCACACAGACTTCAGTTAAAAACAGTTAAAAATTTCAAGCCCATCTCTGAATTCCAGGATCTGGAACCTTAGGCCAACTTCATCCATCTACCATAGAACTAGGAGCAGTATCACTCAGGCTAATGCCATACAAACTATACTGCATTGTCATGCATCCTTTTGAGACTAAGAACAGGTCTTATTTTCCACAGTAAAAGCCTCATCTGTCCTTTTCTTACATGGTTTTTAAATGACCAGTTGAATTTAGAAAAGTGCCATTAAAAAAGGTAAAATTTCTCTTCCTAGGCTACTAAAGCACATTAGGATGTCATGCAGGACAGTGTCAATTTCAACACTGGGAAAGAAAGGTTTGGTTATGAAGACACTCCTCAAAGGAAAAGATCACTTCACCGTCTCCTCTAGGTAAAAGATGGCTTAAAATCCATTTTAAGGGGAGAGGGGGAGAGAGATCACTCAGCTGAGACAAAGGGGAAAATATGGAAAACTGTCTTCATTCAACAATCTGTTATCCACCAGGCTGGAATTGTAGAAACCCTGTCTGGTTCAGTCACCATTTTCAATGTTCTGCAATGACTGTGTCATACCTTATTCTGCAAATACTGATAAAAGCAAATGTTTGTAAATTGCAAAGCAGCATGACCTCAGAAATCTGAGAGTAAGGTAACAGGAAGGCAGGAAGGCACAAGGCTCACGGGCTGTCTCTGAACAGTCTCTCCTTCCTAATGTCCATGTTAGAGAGAACATTCCGGGCAAGATGGACCATTGGTCAGAACTCACAAGACACTTCTTATACTCTGCTGCCCAGCGACTTATCCAGAGAGCAGGGTGACACAGAGTGACATTTGTGCCTCTACTCTAGCTAGAAAACTCTTAGCACAGACCACAGGAATACAAACCAGTGCAAGCTTGCCTACATGGAAACTGTTAGAAAACGTTTTTCTATATGCAAGTTTTAACCAACACAAAAACGTGCAAAGCCTACCTTAATCTACAGTGATATTCACATTCACTTGTAAGGAGTTCACACGCAAAGCTGTCCAAATAGAGATCAGAATTTTTTGCCACAGAGAGCTTTCACTTAATTTTACCTTCTCTGCTAAGAATGGGTGAGCAAAAAATGTTTTCATCCACTGAGAAATAGTTGAATGTGCAAAAAAATCCCACCCCTGCTATTCAGATTTTCAGAATGTTTTGCTGCAAGATTGCCTGGAAAATTCTTAGACGGCTCTTTTTTTTTCCTTTAGTATTTGCTATTACAGAATCACCAGAAGTTTATTTTTGAGGACAAAATTAATCTGGATAAGGTACAGCAGCATCAAAAAAGCAGAAAATTGCATAAACCTGGCTAACTTCCTTGCCTACATCAATGATCACAATAATGGAGGCATTAGCTATAATTACTTTGCCTTGTGAATGGTTTTTAGGAAGTGCATTTTCCTGACACATTAAACAGAAGACTTTGCCACTGTGCTGCCTCTGAGTGAACTTAACCATGGCATATAAGATGACATTACTTCCCAGTAGGGACTGTGGCCAGCAAATCAAAGGATGTATTCCCCTCTCCTTGGCACGGATGGAGCTGCACCTTGAATACTGTCTACAAATTTGGTTCCTCCGGTTTAAGACAGATATGTAAAAACTGGAGCGGTCCCAGTAGGGGGTTGCAAAGGAGGTCAGGGGTCTAGAGTACAGGAAAAAGGTGGAGGGAATTTGGCTTGTTCAGCCTGGAAAAGAGGAGGCTGGGGTGATCTAACAGTGGCCTGCAACTACTTCAAGGGCAGCTCCAGAGATGCAGCCAGACACTTCTTGATAGTGTCAGCTGATACCACAAGGGACAACAGCCACAAGCCTGCAGAAATCCAGCTCAGACATTTACTTTTGTGAAATTCAGATGAGACACTCGGAAAAGACTCTTCCCCAAAAGTGCCATGTGGTCGTGGCGCAGGCACACACAGAGATGATGGCCCTCCTTCCCTGAAGGTTTTAAAAACCTGTATGGAAAAATTCATGGCTGACCTTACTGAGTGTTGGCAACAGCCCTACTCCAAGCAGGATGCTAGAGTAGCAGTCTCTTCCCACCTACAGTCCCACGATTCTAGGATGTGCTTCGTTGTACTGTGCATCGCTCAAACAGCACGCGCATAGCACAGCTTCAACTTCCTGAGCTACCCGGGGTGCACCTTGGTAAGGACAGGAGGTGATGCTCTGCCTGCATGTTCAGTGCCTCAATTCCCACTCTAAGAGAACAGCATAGAGAACAGCTTAATTGAAAAGCCACATTCAATTAGAGCTCCCTAACAAGAAAGAGTTCTCCATAGCTCTCCCATCTACCACTCAACTTTGTGCCAGTTGCACAACCAGCGGAGAAGCGCAACACACCGCTGCTCCCCAGCAGCTGACAGCTAACTAGATTAATTGTAGTCATGCCACTTAAGCTTGTTCTGCAGCTGGGGCTTTGGCCTGCTTCTAACAGGACTTCACATTCAGAAGTACACTGGCACTCTGGAACAGCTCCTTTTGCCACGGACATCAGTGGATGATGGTCCTGTTAATGGACCACATCCCTTCTACTTCAGTGCAAATAGTTTGCCCATCTGTGGCTGGAAAAAGTAAAAACCATCAGTGCAATGCCCAATTCATCAAGAAATTCAGTAAGGTTGATTCCTCTACATAAAGCAAGCAGATAATTATATAGAAACAGCCCCAAAACTGATGCTTTACAATCAACTTGGGCATAACACCAACAACTTCAGATGAATTAGACATCTTATAGATATCACCGAAAAAGGGCATGAATATAATTTGTGCTGTATCGTAACTTACCAGAGATCCTAGAAATAGCAGTCCTAGAGAAGCCAAAGACAGCAGGACGTATGATACCACAACACTCCCGACTGTAGTCAGGCTCTGCGAGACAACAGAACAGACAACGATTCATGAAGTATTTAGGTGTGCACTAGAGTGTCTGCATGCATGTTCTTGGCAAAGTGTGCATTATTTCCCATGAAGATTTACTGATATCACACTCACCTGTGGAAAAGATGCCATCACCACCAAAAAAAAATGCCAGGCTTTGGAGAAGGCTGAAACTGAAACCACCTCTAAGCCCCAGCATCTCAGAAGGTCTAAACCTCAGATTTCACTGCCAAGGCAAACAGGAATTCTGCTTCCTACCCTCACGCTTTGCCAAAGCTGAGATCTGAATCCACAATTCAATTTTGCAGACTGGACCAATGCTTCATTGCTACAGTCAGTGTGATTTTATACTGTGGCAGAGGGCTTTAAACAAAGTTTAGAACCGTTCCTGGATTTGGGGATCCTTAAATATAATCCAGCCACAGAGGAGTTTTCGACACATTCTGAGGAACACCATCAGGTTAATTCACACCACTGGCAGTGGAATTAATTCTGATGTCTTAGTCATTTTATAGTAGTCTATAGTTCAGCTTGCTCTCAGTAGTAGGTGTGAAATTCAGTTCTAATGGCCTTCAGTGAGCAAGGAATTTTACTCTTTCTCCTACTGGTACAGCTAATGAGAAATTTGGAGTTAAGAGCTTCCATTAGCTTATTTTAACATCGGAAGATTTCTTTGCCTATACTGTTTTCAAGTGTAAATTTGCACAATAAATAGTGCTATAATAAACAGTCCTCAAACATATGCATGAACATCTGCACAGAGTCATACTTGGGGTGTTCTTATGGTGCATTCTAGGAATCAGTTTCCTCCGTGAAGGACAATTATTGTAAGTCAAAATTATACAAATCAGTGATTTTTTCTGTAAGGAACAACAATTTGTTAATGACTGAGCCACTGCAAATAAGACACAGGCAACAGTCTGTCAAGAGCTCTGCGCATAATAAAGCCAACTGAGAAAGGGCAAAGAAAAAGTCCTTCTTTCAAAAAACCCCAGAAGAGCAGGTGACATGCAGCTCATAAACACTGTTATGAGAAAACAGAAAACAGCCTCCACTGTACTTGAATCACAAGAGGCACTGAATCAGATTTTCTATTAGCACTGCAAAGCCTCTGCCTCAAAGATTATGTACAGCGGATCTAAGCATTCTGATAGCAAATATATTTCATCTGATTTTTGAAAGTAGCTGTTCACCACTTAATTAAGGTTCTGTCCACACTAGAAAAATCTGCACTGGGTATAATTACCAGTAATTTATCAGATGAATCATTCTGGTATACATGTCAGCATGTCATGGTGAGAAGCTAAGCAATTTTACTGGGCTAGCTCTGTAGATATAATTGAATCTGTGCACCTAGTACACTTGAAATACATTTACTGCACACAGATATGTTTTAAACACTCAACAAAACTAGATTTTTGAGACTGTGGTTTGATTTCCACCTTTTATGTGGGCTGATCCATTCTTCCAGAATTTAAGCTTCTATTAATCCTAAGAAATGAAGTTCCAGCTCTCCCTTTACTGTGGGCTAAACCTTAATGAGATGACTTCTTACTGCTTTGTTTCAGTTGCAATAATTTGCACATAATGAAAAATCTGCTGCGCTGACCTAACAACACAGCCAAAAATTCAGCCCACAATCTCAAAGATAAAATATTCATCTGTTTTCAGAAAACTCTTCTACCATTTCAGGGCGTACACACAATGCCTGAGAGAAGAGAAGTCACTCTAATGCATGAAATACACACATATTATACTTTTAATCAGAAGTGATACTAGAAGCGCCACCCAAGGCTACTGCCATCAGCTGTATAACCAGAGAGCAGCACAGGGACTTACCTCCCCTTGATCTGAAAAAACCTGTTTAAATGGGGTAAGCAAGTAAGAGAGCAGGTCGAAGGCATTCTGAGCTGCTGGGATGGCCCCGTAAGTGCTGTACCACAGCATCATGCAGAGAAGCTGTGCAATCAATCAGAAAAGACGTAATTAGCATCTCTCATTATACACATATTCATTTTCATTTCAAGACTGCATAATTAACTAATTTAGTTAGCACTGATTTCATGTTGATTATTGCTTTTGCTTTAACAAGTCAGGTATTTTCTAGGCTGTAGCATAACAGGAATAAAAAGTCTGGTCTCCAAGCTCAACCACTATTAACTAGATGTGCATCACTGAGGTACACAGGCTCCCTCTGACCCTCACTAGCAAAAGGGTTGCCCAGAAACAGCAAGTTGAGCAACACTGAAAGAGAAGAGTGTTCCTCTGACTTCTGAACTTTCAGGATTATTACTTTTAGATCCAAACTAGTAATTCCATGGACTTAGGATGTTATTAAAAGACTCTAAAGGCCTCTCTCAAAGCTCTCACAAATAGCCGTGTTTCACATAGCATCTCTATAAATACACACACACAAACATACACACATGGAAACTTTTCATTTGAACCACTTAAGGGTGCTGCACATGCCACAGTTAACATAAACTACAAGAGCAATGATTTTAGATTTAACACACTCACAGAGAGGTATAACCTCATCCCCAACTGTGGAGGGCACAGCACAGCTTTAAAGAATACACCTCCTGCTCCACTTGTTAACAATATGGGTCTTTACCCCCATACATATCAGCTACAGAAAATGGATTTGGTGGGATATCAGGCATTTAGCAAAGGGGGCATTTGCAGAGAGGCAGGAAATGGGATGGGAGCCTGGGACATCAAAAGGCAGGGGCTGTTCTCAAGGCGAAGCCATGAGAGGTGGCTGCAGAAATGAGGGCTGCACCTATTCCCACTGCTACATCCAGAGTGAATGAGGAAGAAACCTCCCGAGCCAGTGCAGCCTAAAAGAAGAATCCCAGCATTCCAAAGCTGTGGCAAGCTGCCTTACCAGTATCTGTGAGAGGACAAACAGATACATGCTGTCTCCAGGTATTAATCCATTCCACCGGGGAGGCCAACCGAGCACTGCTGTTTTCTGGGAGGCTTTCAGGGACTGCTCCTTCCTGTGCAGCTCTCCTTGCCGTCCTTCAGCTTCATCCACTGACTCCATATCGGCTGGACGGGAACAACCTTCACGTGAAAACGACATGTGCAGGGGATGAATGGGATGTGACCCCGCAGGCACGGCGGGGGCTGCAGGGCTATTGTTTTCCTGGAGACGATGGTTACCTCTCAGTTCCGCCTCAGCAAGCGCAGCTCAGGATTGTGAGCGTCACACTCTATTAGTGCAGCTTTATTCACCTGCCTTCGTCAGAAAAAAAGTGAGTGTGGGCGGATAAATTATTTTCCCTTTCTTTCCGGAGGTGCAGATTCTGGGCTCTGTTGTTAACAAATTCTCATTTACATTGCTGCACTTTTTCATTTTTACTTTTTAAAAGAAACTACCTGTGCTATTGCCTAGCTACACACTTCCCAGCTACATGATGGCAGAGAACCCATTTTGCCCCTTCCTGTCTCAATTTCTCTATTTTTTTTATTTGTCTGCTTTGTCTAATCCAATTATAAATTCCTGAGGTAGAGACTGTTTCATGTTATGTGTCTGAATAGTGCTCAGGGGATCTGGGTTTTGGCTGAGTGTCCTAAGGCACTAATAAAATAGACTTTATTCCAATAACCTACTTCTTGGGTGAATTCATACTCAAGAGCTATTTAATAATGTTGCAATGCTGTTCTGTTCAGTGGAAATAACCACTGGTCTGGCTAGTCCCTCAGAAACAGTATTTTGAGTAGAGTCTGTGTAGATACAAATTCATTTGCAAGCTAAAAGGAGTGAAAGATCAGACTCATTGGGTGTAAGTACTACTGACTTACATCTTTGTAAATGAGGAATGCCCCAAGGTTGCCCTGTGTACAGCACTGTAGCCTTAAGCCTAAACCAGCCTCCTTTGTCCCAGGGAAAGGCCACATCATTGGTCCTTCCTTGGTTTGTTGAGGTGAAGTTTCTATAAAATGTTCCTCTCGACAAACATTTCCCTAAATGTCTCACAATACTAACTCTAAACCAGATAAGCACCCACTATCTAGCCACAGCTCTAATCAGGCAAATGAAATATATCTGCGTATCAGCTGAGGGTCTGGCCATAGTAAGAATTCATCTTTTGATGCTGTTTTTTTTTAATGCTAGAACACAACCACTTGAAAACAGAACTTTTCCAAGAAAAGCAGGAAGTTTCTGGAATACAGCTCGAGATCATGGGAAGTCTACCTCTCAGTCCTTAAAGGTGAAAATTTTCAAGCTTCTAAACTGCTTCATGTCTCACTACATTCAAACAAGAATTGAGAGGTAAACACTTGTTAATGATTGCCAATTTTTTCCTGCTATTTTTGTGGGATGTTTATGCTCCGTGTTTTGGAACAGGAATTTGAAATTTAGCAGGGACAGAATCTTCGTGTCAGAAACTATTTTTGTCATCCTTGCAGAGAGACATGCACCTGTGGCTGAGATCTAAAGCTTCAAAAATATCTACTTTCTTATAGTTTATTATTGTTTGCTCCTGAAGTCTCTAACCTTCCATTTTCACCAAACATAGCTTAAGTTCTACTTTTCCTTTCTCTGCATTAAATAATTCACCCCTGTCCCTAAGAATGATTAATGAACATATTTACTGTTTTTTCAAGTTCTGATGACTTCCTGTCTTGCATACTCCTCCCCAAAGCTCAAGATAAAATACACACAGTGCAAAACTAAAACAACACCGGGAAGACAACCAGACCAAGGAATGCAAGGAGCCAAGGAATGCAGATTTCATGCTCAGCTTTCAACTGGTTTTTATAAGTCATAATATTTCATATTTCAGATTTTTTTTTTAACTGACCAAGGTGCTGCCTTATGTAGCAGGTAAACAGCATTTCTTTGTTTTGTACTTGTAACAGCCTGAGACTTTACAAGGTCATTTCTGGTTGGAAACAAACCCCTGACTATAATACAACGATGCGAAGGCCACTTAACTGCATCTTCTGGAACAAAGATGTCAAGAGTTAGGGCACTGCTCTGTGCCTGTAACCATGGGGATCTGTGTCTCTCCACAGCCCAGAAGTCCAATTCCTGGAATTCCAGTGTTGTCTAGTAGCACCTGTACAGCTGCAGGAGTCACATTCTCCTTCTTACAACTGCCCTGTATGAAGGACAATAGACCACTCTTACTTTCAATTATTTTCACTGCACAAGGTAGAGAGCTGGTGTGTGGACCTAGGAGCCCAGGATCCCAGCTCTGCTGAATTGACACTGTTATCAAGAGTTATTTTCACTAACACAACAGAAGGCAAGAGGCACAAGAACTAAAATAATGGAGAACTGGCTGAATCCATACATATAAATGAACAGATATATATCTTGGATATACAAAGAGAAGGTCTAGTATTAACTAAAGTCCACTCAAAAATTTTCTCCTACACATCCCAAAAGATAAGATTCTAACAAATATAATGATGCCCACCTGTATTGGTTTAACTAGTCCAGCTTTACACAACATTTCAAGTAGCACTCACACGTCATCTTGCAATCCTATATTCCTGTATTGTTTGCCCCAGTGGGCCCAGGATTCATTCAGTTGCAGATGAGGTAATGAGTGAGACATCAGTGAAGCTTTTTTGTGTCAAGGTGAATGTGAAGGTCTTGAGAGAGCTGGCAAGGATGACTGCATCCAGAAGTGAATTGAGCCTCTCCTCTGCTAGTGATTTGACTGACATTGAAATGTAGCATCCACGTGACAGCCTCCTTATTTCCTGCATCACGGAGACGGGGATTAAAGTTCCATGAGTACTTCTGCTTTGGAAGAAGACTACACTTGCTAGGAAAAAAGAACTTTTGGCAGAAGAATTAAAAGGTCTCTGACATCTGTAGCAGCCATATGGCTTGTGAAAGCAAGTTGAAATTTCAAAATAGCACCATAAACTTAACCTCATCCTTGCTGTTCAGGGAGAAACACTTTCTGGATCATGCCAGGGATCCATTCATTCTGTGTTCTTTCCTTAAGCAGTGCGACCAAAACAAGCAGCCAAAAATAAATGGCACAGCACTGCATATTATTATGTTATGGAATAATATATATAGGGAAACATCTTTCTTCACTCAGAAGGTAAAAGGTTGCTCCTGTAATTCTGGCAATGCCCATTTTAAACCCCCTGCATCTCCATATCTTATTTTTTTCTGACTTCATATGTGGGTACATAACAGGCACAAGAATGAAAAAACACCTCTATAACTCAGAAAAACAAGTGCTTAGAGTACTAGTCTTAGCTGAAACACTAAAAGGCACTGTAGCAATAACAAGCAAGTCAACCAAGCCTTACAGTAACAAACATGCCACGATCCCATCAAATCCTGCTGTGGGTGAGGCATTAGCAGCTCTGTAACTCAACTGATTCATACTTAAAGCCTTGAGAGAAAAACAAACCAAAAAACAACCCCTCAGAACCTCACATCCTGGCTGTGTTTCCTAATGAAGTTAACATTTTAAAAGGAACTTGTGTCCTCTCTTGTGCATGGGTGCTAATGCTCAAGGAATTGGCACAGCTCCATTGGCAGACAATTTAACAATGTATTTTTGAGAGAAAGATTTGTTCCTCAACAAAATTGTTTTTATAACAGAAATAAAATGTACCCCAGCAATGAAAAGACAGTGATCATACAGTTATTAGACATCTATGTACACCCATCTCACTGTCCCTTTGGGAATTATGCTTCTGGGTTGGATGGTACTGCCTCTTCACTGGGAAATACAGATTTTGTTTATGGTGGCTTCTACCTTCCAGACACACAAGACAGGAGAGCAAAAGGAGCCTCACGTGTTCCGCCAAGTCTCAAGCTGCAGCAGCCAACACACCACAGCAGCTCAGCTGCATTGCCCCTAATTGTTTTAGGTGTATTGAGGTACATTTCCCTCTGAACCTGTCCACATCCTCATGGATGGCCATGTGTGGTGAGAATTTATAGGAATGGACCACAGTGTGGAAGCATCACCAAGTATGAACATGCCAGCAGTACCTCACATCCATCCAGGTTACCAATGCTTCAGACCAGAGTCATAAGTCCATTTATGGTTTCTGCATCTTCAGATGTCCAAATGCAACAGCCCACTGAAATCTCTGCCTCTAATTTCCATCTGACTGCTAGGGAGAAGTGCTATTGATGAAAGAACAGTAGATGAAAGTACACTACTGAGATAGGTCTCAAGTACACTGTTCTTTTGACGTGCACCTCAACTGTATACACAGGACAGCCCTTGGCATCGCAGTTCACAGATCTGGTCAAGACCTTGTTAAATACACACATCATAAGACATCCTGATTGCAGACAAGTCCAGGTGCTGGCAAGACACATCAAAGCTGAATGAGCTGCCTCAGAGCACACATGAACAAAAGGCAGCTTGTGCTGGAGGGTAAAAAGCCTGTCTATCCAAAGAATAGAGCTTTAGGAGAAAGGTATTGACTAAGAAAACATTCCCTTTTTTAGTTGCCACTGCAGCATGACAAGGATGGAAACTGAATAATTAGATTTCTTTTGCACTGCAGTGGTATGGGAAGAAGGGGGTAAGAGGAAGGGGACCTTTCACACCTGCACAGCAAACACTACTTGTGTACTTCTGTTCTTCACTCTGCGGGAAACCAACCAGTGGGTCACTGTTTTATAGCTCTGAAACTTCTACCAAGCTTCTTCATAAACAGCAACCTAATTTTTTAAGTAGTAAACATGACAGGAGCCGCATCATTACTATTTACAGACAGATAAAATTCACCACCAAGGAAAGCCTGTTTCTTCCTGATTCTGCCTGCACACCTGACCTAGCTCCAATGTTGAAAATTTACACTAAAGATAGAATGATCTGCATTGAAAACTGGGGATGCCATTTGCTGTTACCCTAAGAATGCATCTCTCTCTCTCTCTCTCTAGCTCCTCCATTATTAATTTTTTTTTCACTTTTCTGATCATGACAACTGCTACTCTGCTTGATCCCTGACCTGCTCTGTTACAAGAGTTCAATACATTTATGTTTTCCAAATGGCTGAGTAAAACACTGCTCAGGAGGAAAGCATCTAGGCCTCAAAAGTATCCAGATTAAAAGTTACGAAGAAAAACATCCCCAGATGCACCCCACAGCTACCTACTACTGACTGACTGGACATAGAGGGGATTTACAGCAATGTAATCTCAGTACTTCCAGTTCCACTCTGGATAAAGTCCAAGTTTTATCTGCCAAGAGCTTGTGGTTGGTAGATCTTGCATTTGTAATGCAAGACCACATCAAGAGCTACTTCAGAAAGTATCAGACAGCTTAATTCAAACACTAGCAACAAGCCAGGCAGATCCATGGATCCCACTACATTTACCACTAAACACTGCAAGGCACCAAAGCAACCCTGAAATCACTTTGGTACCTAAGTGGAAGCTGGTTAGATCCATCCTGTGGTTCTCTGTAGGACTGCAGGCTGTAACTGCAGACTTCAGACTCCTCTCTTTAAGTAACAGAACTTAAAGAAGAAATAAGCCTGACATACCACCAATTAAAGTAAGAGGTCCAAGAAACTGGAACTACCCTCTCTGACACATTAGGGAGAGGAGAGGAAGACTCTTCACCAAGACTCAGCCTACACACCAGCAACATGGGTATCAGTCTCCTATGTTACTTAATCTGAGATGAATTTCAGCTTAAGCTTACAACTTCTAAGGCTACGAGTTTGCACTAAGTGTATCTACCCCGGACTGTAAAAACAAGCTGAGCCAGGCTACAGGTATTCACAGCTGTGTGGGGAACAAGTGAAAGTTCTAACATTCAAGGATTCTATTTGGGAAAGCTGAATATTTTTGCTAAAAAGATCACACTGGAAATATCTGTATTTCATTCACTCCAATTCATGGGTTGATATGCCCATCAAGGGGAATTCAGCTGTTCAACAGCTCTCCAGAGACACTGTTTCAGGCTCTGAAGATTCAAGAGAACACCACCTCATGCTTGCTTTTTTTGTGTGGTGTGCTGGGGAAATTCAGTGACAACGATGCACACTATAGCTTTAAAATCAAGCTTTTAGTAAGTACAACCACTGACATAAAATGTCTACCTGCTCTTGATTAGTCTATAGAGAAAAATCTACTTCGGTCCTCCATTCTGAAAGACAAACAGAACTGGTAATCAAATACCACAGCTTTTTGCATTATTACAAAATTGCTTGGAAAAACACTGCAATGGTCCCTCCCTAATACGGAGTGAGAAGGTTAATTTATCCTTGCGTGACAGAGGATAACCCACAAATATCAACTTTCCTTTGCGCTTACTTATCCATGAGTGGCAGGTAGCATGGGGAAAGCCAGCAGCCTCCTTCTGAGGAAGGCAAGGTTTCTCTGTGGAGTTCTTTGATGGTGCAGAGAGGAAAAGTACTGTAGTACTTGCACTTCCCAGGCTCAGCTGGTGGAGTCTGGCTGCTGCTTATGCCAAACTCAGATTACCAAAAGGGAAAGACGCATCAAGAGAGAAAGAAAGGGAAATTCATGCAGAAAATCTGTGAGCGAGTCATGCAGAGAACTGAGGTCGACATATTTCTAGCCTGGTGCTTCTCCCCTTTCACTGGCAACATTTCTAACAAGCTTGAAGAAGAAACTTTCCTCTCTACTTGAAATAAGTTCTGCTGAAAAGAATATGCAGTGCCTTTGCCATGCTGGGGGGCTGCACAGCTCCATCCATCAAGGGCCTCTTCTCATCTCTGAGGGAACAGCAGCCTGATGCCAGAGTGTGCAAGGAGAATAGTTGCCTTTCTGCTCAGCAGCTCCCTGCTGAACTGCTGAGTCACACGTTTTCTCTGCATTCATTTCACACTGCTCCCACTCAGTCCACCTGCCACTTCATCTGGGATGGGTGGGAGGAGAGAAAGAGAGGTGAAGGCAGAAAAAATGTTCATGTTCACCCAGGACCATTATTATGATACCGCGGGGTCACATATAAAAGCAAGCCTGCAAGCTGCTAGAGAGGGATGGAGGAGAGAAATATCAGACTGCAAGACAAACTGCCTCCCCCTCTTCTTCAACAGGAGGAGATTGGCCATCAAACAAGTTGCAAACCTCATCTGATTCCCAATCGGTCAATGATGTTACGTGCTTGCTGAAAAGTTCTGTGAATTTCAGGGTATGGACAAGGCTCTTTGCTGTGATTTAGAAGAGCTTTCAAGTTGCTGTGATTTTTTCAACAGTCCAACAGCTACGGTGTTGTAATTGTCTGGCTGCCACAGGGAAGTGCCACAATGATAAGTGAAAATATCATCTGGATAGATTTCAGTTCCTAAGGGCATCTTCAGCTGAGTTGCTGCAGTGGAAATGTCCACCAGCTCCAACTTTCATCACTGGAGAAGATGAAGAGAAAATCCTAGCCATTTTATTGCAGGTTCCATAAAACTCAAGTGTAACAGGAGCCAACATCTCCTACTACCTGTTAAATTCTTGTACAGAAAAGGGACTCTATTATCAATGGTGGGAAACATGTTTATCATGGCTACAGAGGGTCCAGATTACCCTTAGGATGGGCTGTATACGTGGAAATAAGCATTTAAATAAATTACCAAGCTAGTATTTTTTCTGTTATTAGAATTCTGGACAGTACATTTTATAAGTCATGAAAAAAGAAAATGCCCAGAAGTTTCCTAATTTATTAAATCAATTTCTGAAAAAACACTTCTGAAACTAACTTTCAGACTACAGGAGGAAAACTGTGATTAATTTTCAGACTAATGTTTAACCCGCTGCTACTGTTAGCAGAAAAACTGAGGGCTTGTTACGAGCTTAATAAGGATTTTGTTTTATTAAACAGAATTAATGATTCAAAAAGTAAGCCTGTTTTTCCCTGTGAGAAAGAATCTGTTCTTAGTTAATGTTCAGTCTTACTTTTTAGTGACTCTAGTGCAAATCTCTGCAAATGTACTTGTGCTCTACAGACCTGAAATGCTTAGACAAAATCCAGTCTCAGAGGGTGAAGTGACATAGCATTAAAATGCATTTCTATATCAACTTCCACTCCCCACCCCACAGAGTAGCTCACTGTGGTGTTGCTTAAGAAATACTTCATGAAAAAAATGATAACTGCAGAGAAGAAACATGAGAAAGAGAAAAGCAAAACTCACAATCTTCTCAAATTCCCCTGCCTCCATAGAGTCTTCTTTGTTCCAAATAATAAAAATATTTGAAAAACACAATTTTAAAACACAGGATGCTGGCCTACAAAGTCACTCCTGGAGGGGGAAGGATGCAGCCTGACACCAGAGATTTTATTTTACTGAAGGGTGGGTCTGGGGGACTTTGTTTGATCTGTCACCAACCTCTTCCTTTCTGGAAGAGACCAAATGCTCCAGACAGCGCTCCTCTCGTACCTAGGGTTCTACACAGTGCTACTGACTGCTTGATAATATACCTAACCCACCTAGTAAGAGAGAAGGTAACGATCCTCTCACCAAATCTCTAGTCCATAATAGCTCATATGAAACAGAGCTGCAAGGGAAAAGCAGCTCAGGATATCTCAGCTGACACCACTGTGAATTAGGCGTGAGCCTCACTCAGATGGGAGCAAGACGAAAAAAATCCTCAGGCTCTCTGCTCTGGAAAGACAGCAAAGAGGAACTGCTAGGAGCCATAAGAAGCAGTAAGGGACTGTCACATATGGGAAGTATATGGGAGCTACTGTACCATCTGTAGGGTCTGACTGCCAGGGTCCTACACTCATAAACTGCTATGTCTCTACTGATGTTGGGAAGTTGCTCTTAATTCCCAGTGCAAGACTAGCTATGCCCTTGTCCACGTCTAAATCATACTCCCACTACTAAATCATATACACAAGTGGTTTATTCTTAATGGTTCTCCTAATGCTTACAGGTCTTAACCGTAAGATGTGTTGTTGGGCAGTGTCCCTTTTCCTTTTCTCCGGTGAAACATCAAGTTAAAGGAAATGCCATTTCTCAGGGCAGCCAGGGCCCCTAGAGCAGCGTTTGCTTCAAAACAAAATATTAAATATGGTGTCAAATTACAGCTCTTAAGTGAATGCAGACCCTCAGAGGGCAGAGACACTGAGTATTAACTTCTATCACACCCACACATAATTAGCAATTGCCATCTTTCAATCAGGGCTCAATTCAAAGCTTCTTCGGTTTGATTTTGTCTTTTCTCCTTTCCTCTTAACCCTCATACAGAAGGTCCATCTGATTACCACCAAATATTAGATACATTTAAAAATTTTTTAAATAAAGAACAGATTTCTTTGTTATGCTGTTTTCTTTGCTGAACATTTTCAAGTGCTTGGTGATAATTCTGGAGCTGCCTTGAGCTTTTGTAAACAGACTACAAGTTGACTTCCAGTGGAGTTGGTTGTCCCAAATTAATCCCAGGCTGCAAGCTCCCTTTAACACCAAAAAACGGAAACCCACAAAGCAGCTCTGTAATTCCACAGTTAAAGAGATAAAGGCTTAGACTGCTCACGAATCAGCCTTGCAAAGGCAACATGGGCAGGGAGAACTGTCAGTGGCACAGCGATGCAGATTGAAATGTACAGGCTTGAACTCTCTGAAACAGGATAACCAACTCTCCTGTTCCAAACCCTAATCATAATTTCTGTGCCTTTACACTCTAGCTACAGGATATACTTAAATGTCCCCGAGTGCATAATCAAAAAATGGCAATAATTTAGAACCAGACAAACAGCCACTTCAGTACAAGAGTGACTCTGACAATTAAAAGAAACAAGCACATTCTGGTATCACACACTTTTGAAAGTATTTACTATTCATACCACTGTAATCTGAATTGGTGTTGCCACACTGCTATTGTTGGGGAAAAAAAATAAGGCATATTTCTTTTGTTAAATTAATAACTTCTACAGTCATAATGCTAATACCACTGTGTATTTCTAATGTCTCCTCAGTGACTGGCCTGGCATTCTGTAGGTATTAGATCCGCTGCCTGCTCTCATGAATGAGTGGGTTTGCACCTTGAAGCAGAGGGGTGATTTGCTGGCCCCCTGCCAGGTTCAAATGGGAACGTTTTGATGTCATTCATTTGGGGATAGCCTGGTTTACTAAGTGACTCAAATCTTATGCCCTGGAGCCTTCACAAAAAACATTTAGGAAAGCCACTATCACATTCATTTCAAAGACATTCTCTTTCCTGAGCAAAGTAAATTATATCAAGACCAGTCTCAACAATCTTCTTAGCCACAAACCTGATACATACCCCAAGGGTATTATACCAAGTATAAGCATTTTGCTTTCTTTCATGCATTTAAAAAGGCTATGCTTGCGCTGCTTGGCTTCCTCAGAAAGCAGCAGTATCACTCAGACCCTCTAATTTAGGCTTTGAAATAAACACTTGTAGAGATAAGGGTGTGGGCATCCACAGACAGGATCAATTTTATCTCTGTATTAGAGCCCTATTTCCAGCCAGGGCTACACCATTATGAGCCCTAATGGAAACTCGGCACAATTAAATATCATTGTCTCCAGTTCAGTACTCTGCTCCCTCTGTAACTGCAGTGCCTTCATGTTAGAGGTATGCTTAGATTACTAAAATGTCACAAGTATAACAGTTTCAAGCTCTGCTTCTCCCTAGCTATCCACACAGGAGCACAAAAAGTGAACAATGCAAGTAGAAAGTGGTAACAGTCCTGTGTCTAGTCTATCTGGGTTCCTATACTGTGCTCATCAACATGGATACACAGCCTTAAATAGTAAACTAAAAAGATGCAACAGCTTGCCTTCTCATCCTCTTCCCAGGGAGGAAACATGCACTGAGCAATGTTTTGTCTAGATAGATAAGCAGACATGCACAAGTTGTTACGGCTCTCTGTTGGAGAAGGTGACACCAAAAAAGCACACGCTGGTGATGAGCTTTGCAATTATTCTGGGAGGATTTTGCAACACTTGTCTGGAGTCATGAGCTTCACTCTACAAAACAACCCAAAGAAACAAACCTCTCATGCTCACATGTGTCCCAAGGCTCCACTCCACCTCTCACCACACAGCCTCATGCTGAGTTACCGTGGCAAGAGCTGACATTAATCAACAGGTCTCCACGATGGTAAGCAAACACCATTTTAGATCCTGCATAAGCAGAGCATTTCTACTTCTAGCTCCAGACTGGGATCACAGATAGCCTAGGGATTTTCATTCTGTACTCCAGCAAATGCTGCAGAAATGATGATGATCTGAGGTTGCATGGAAGCAGGTGGCAGGTGTGCTGCATCTGTGGGAGGCACACCTGCCATGGAGGCACACTGAAAACCTCCCATTGCTTCAGGTATAAAAGGTCTCACAGTATGTCCTATCCTGAGGATGAAAAGACAGTGATTTACCTCCTCAACTATGCAACACAAATTGGGACTGTTAAAAAACATTGTTTTGTCAGGTCTTAATTGGATAATTTCTTTCTTTTTAGAAGCTTCTGATTTCATAACATTTGTAATTCAGGTCACCACGAAGGCACCAAACATATTCTTAAGGACTCCTAGCTGCCCCACAGTTTTGTCTCCATGTTGAGACATGCTGTGTACATAACATATTTCGGAAAATGTGTAGTCAATTGCTTCCCTTAGGATGCTCTTTATGAAGTGTGGGTGACAGTATGTGTCAATGGGAAGCAAGATTTCATCCACAGAGCTGTATTTCTGCTATGCTATCCAGAACACTTCATCTGCATTAACAGGAGATGCCAAATGCCTCAGATCAAGTCTCCTCCCACACTTGACTTCAATATGAAGAATAAAGTACTGAGTAATCTTGTAAATCTCATTCTTCGCTTCTAAAGACCAGTGCAGCACTTTTAAACCATCCCACCTCTGTCTTCCTCCACATTACTTCAAGATTCTACTAAAAGATTTTTTTTCCCTTGCATCCCTCATCTCCCAATGCCAGCTATGTACAACAAACCTGCTTGGTCCTCTCCTGAAGGGTTTGTGTCGCAAGGCTTTGGCAGCAGGGTGTGGGGGGCTATAAGGATGGCTTCTTTGAGAAGCTTCCCCATGTCTGACAGTTCTAATGCCAGCCAGCTGGCCGAGGCCAAGCACATCAAAAGGTAGGAATGCCTCTGGGATAATCTGTTTAAGAAAGAGAATAAAGTTATGGCACAGAAGTAAATGTGGCCAGAGAAGAAAGGAGTGAGAATATGTGAGAGGAACAGCCCTGCAGACAACCAGGTCAGTGTAGGAGGGGCAGCAGGTCCTCCAGGCACCAGAGCTGGGATTCCCCTGCAGCCCCTGGAGGAGCAGAGATCTACCTGCAGCCTCTGGAGGACCCCAGGCCAGAGCAGGCAGATGCCTCAAAGGAGGTTGTGACCCCATGGTAAGCCCATGCTGGAGCAGGCTCCTGGCAGGGGGACCTGCAGACCCAGGGAGAGAGGAGCCCATGCTGGAGCACCCTGTTCCTGAGGAACCACATCTGCTGGAAGGAACCCACACTGGAGCAGTTCGTGAAGGACTGCAGCCCATGGGAAGGACTCACATTGGAGAAGTTAATAGAGGACTGTCTCCCATGGGAGGGACCCCACACTGGAGAAGGGAAGAACTCTTCTTCCTGAGGAGGAAGCAGTGGCAGAAAAAACATGTGATGAACTGACCATAACCCACATTCTCCATCTCCCTGAATCACTGAGAGAGAGGAGACAGAGAATCAGGAATGAAGTTAAGACCAAGGAGGGAAGGGTGTTTTTAAGATTTGTTTTACTTCTCATTATCCTGCTCTGATTTTGATTGGCAATAAATTCAACTAATTTCCCTGTGACAGTAACTGGTGAGTGATCTCTCCCGGCCCTTATCTCAACTCCTGAGCCGTTTGTTATATTTTCTCTCCCTTACTCAGTTCAGAGTGGGGTGACAGAGCTGCTTTGATGTGTGCCTGGCCTCCAGCAAAGGTCAAACCACCACAGTAGCATTAATTATGCTGGGAAGACCATAAGAAGAATGGACAAGAACTACATTTTATCCATAGCCCAGGTAGAAGCCCTGTGATCTATTTCAGATATTCTGAGCAGAGGTGCAGAAGACAAAAGAGGAAGCAGGGCAGTATCAAGTCCTATTTTTGAGGAATAACTGTAACATCGTAGTCCATCCTTTCATCTCCACAGATCTTGAAATGATCTTATCAGCTGAACAGACAATAGCATCCCCAAATCCATATGTGCATCCAATAGGAGTAGCACTTTAGTGGCATGTAAAAAACCCTCAAGAACAAAGGAAGCTTCACCTTAGAGCTATTGCAAAAGTGTTTTTCGGTACAGAAAAATAACACAGGCTCTTCAGTGTGCTGGCAAAGGACATTCAGAACCTATCAGTACCAGTGAGCACACAGGATGCTAAAAGGGGCCATTCTGAGAACGCCTGCACAAACCTGACAGAAAGAAAAATGACCTATTCTGAAAAATAGGTCTGTATTTATCTTTGTCTCCCACAGAAGGCATACAAAATGGAAGGCATTTAGTGTCTTTCAGGAGTGCCATCCCTCTTATCAAGAGGCTGCAGAATTGGTCAGATGAAACTTTTACCTGTTTCAGCAGGAATGTTGCCTGTGCAAGAAAGCTGGGACCAAGTCTTACAGTCTAAACAGCTTCCCTTCTGTTTCTGTAAGAGACCTCTTTCACATACACAGAGGGAAGGTAAAGGCATTCAAACTGCTGAAGACTGTGCAAAGCAGCAGCTTTGGACTGTCATCTGAAGGTCAGTCTCCAACATACAGTATTTATTTTCCTATTGTCAACCAACCTGACTAGAAAGGACTTTTAACAGAATATGTTAGTTAATTGAATCTGGAACATTAATAGGTTTTTCACAACACTGGAGCCTTTTTTCTATGAAAAGCAATGAAAAAATGGTTCTATTTAAAAGTGGTAATAGCTGTAGTCTTTGAACATATGCTTAATGAATAAATCTGTTGGGAAGAAAGCCTTGTGTGTATTGGAGGGGGGTAGTATGTTTGTTCTCACTTAAAGCATGCCATGATGGCAATCATCAACAGCAAATGGCATCTATTGTTGGGACTAAAAAAAATTTCATTTAGCCATTTACTTTCAGGTGAAATTGCTCTTTTCTTTTAAATAGCACCTTCTTTTAGCTAAGCAGCTGAGTTGAAAATAAAGCAATAGCAGATCCATGTCATTAAGAACACCTGATAAGCTCTTTGGTAGGTGCAAAGAGCCACAACACAGTAATATCCAGGCAGCTTGCTGCCACGTCATGGGGTGCAGCACACAGAAAGCCAGCAGCCTACAGGGAAGAGGTATTCAGATCCCATGGGGAGAGCAGCCTAACAACCCAGTGCTACCACATATTGCAGTGGTGGGCGCGATCCCAAGGATGAAATTATACAGGATGCAGCCAAACACAGGAACTGAGCAGAATAGACTCTGTAAAGCTTAGATGACAACCAGAAACCCGTGATGAATAAAACACACGAGAACAAACTCAACCTACTGTGTTGCCATTTGCATGAGCAGGTGGATACATCTAATAAGCTGGTAGATTTGTTTGTGAAATTAAAATGCCAATTCCATACACTGGGAAGTGTGAAAAATATCCACAGTCAAGCCAGAGCTGGCTGGGTATTTTTAAAGGAAGCTTGACAGATGTTGTGAAAATGTACTGCAAAAGAGTCAAACCTGTCAGTATTTACTCAACTCTTCTGTTGAAGAACTCCATGTTCCTCTCATGGAGTGCCCAAATCTCTCCTTTCTCCGCTTAAACTGAGAGTTTAAGCACCTCAGTTCCACTCTGAATGCTCCAGAGGAAGGTTCACTGAGGCAGATTCTCATTTCTCTTCTTTTCTTCAATAACATGCTTGACTATGACTCTTGGCAACACAGCCAGATCTCAGTTGGAAGGCTCATTTTGTGGTGAAAGAGTCATGGGGAAGTCCCAAGTTGCATTCGACCAAATCTCCTGGTGCAACGCACTGCAGCTGGAAATCTAACAAATCTAATGGGTGAGACCACACCATGATCACCTCTTCTTTGACAACTCTTCTCAGGTAGCAGGTCTGGGAGACTGCTTCAGCCAAGCACGAGCCAATGCCTGTTCTCTATCAGTTTTTTTTAACTTCTCAATCCTTGCAGTCCCTCCTCTCTCCTTTCAGAGTTTTCCTTGTGAAGATGCAGAGCAGGCCCAGATTAACAAAGATCAGAGACCATGTGTAGGTGGAAGGAGGTAAGATGATTCACGAACAAACCAAGTCTTAGGTTCCCAAGACTTCTTTTCCAAGATTGAACAGTGATACAATGAAGAAAACATTCCACCATTGAAACCTCTAATTCTTGAGGTTGGTATTCCACGACTACTCACCTCTTAATGCTATCCTTATTGAAATACTTTGTTTGTTGAGGTTTCTTGCATTTCCCCATGGCAATATCACCAGCAGGCTTAAGGAAAGCATGAAACCTCAATCAGCAAACTAATAAGGCAGAGGTCAAGAAACCATGATTTCCAGAAACAGTAGAGGTTTGAGATACAGTGACAACATTAGACTTCCAAAGAGTGGTTTGCTTCAGCTGAAGTAAGTTTATAAAACTGTTGCACACGGACCACATGACACAACAGCCAAGTTCTGCTCTCAAAAATGACTAGTTGTTTTTACCAGGCTGATTTTCAGCTTATTTCAGCTATGATATTAGTTTGTCCATTAATTAATCAGTTAGTCCACCAAACCAGTGACCACGAGGCATGCATAAAGCTTAATATTTAACAACAGGCCCAGTTCAAAATACTGCACTGTTCTGGATCTCACATCCCTGAAACAGGCCCTTCAGTATTTTTGTCTTACAAAATATGTGATCTGTGGCATTAAACCGGGTCCTACAAAACCAGTCAGCAGTTAAGCTAGACAATGGACTAGCAGCAACAAGCAGAGAAAGGAGAAGATAAAATACAGACGACAAAGAAGGTGTATGTTTGGGAATAAAGGAAAAGAGAATATCTGATAAAAGAGGAAAGAAAGAAAATAAATACAAGGCCATAGAAGAGAAGCCCACAGGAGGAGGAGGAGTGTGAAAAGCCTGACAGAAGGACTGAGTGGAGACTAAAAACAGCATCTGGCAGTAGCTCAAATCAAACAAGGTAGCATATGCAAGAAGTACAGCATACTGAAAACTTCCTTCCTCTTGGGTATTAAATAACCTCAGAATTAAGACAGAGAATCTTCCCTCCCTCTCCTCTGAAATATCTTGCTCGAAACTCTGAAACAGAAAAAAAAAATCTAGTTAAACTTTTTGGTGATTGCCATTTCACAATGACAACCTTGAGCTCTTACAGAAAATTTTCAGACATAAAGCCGCAGAAATCAGACATTGATTTTGATTCATTTTTCTTGTGGGAAACATGATGGTGGGTATCTCATGCCTAACAGACTTCGGGCATCAAGAAGCCAGATTTTCAAAAGGTCTAGGAAAATTTTCAAAAGCCCCAATCCCCCGAGATAGAGCCCTAGTTCTGCTGAAATAACTCTTAATTGTTCTTCAAAAGATGGGCCTAAGTTTCATTTTCAAAGGCAGCTTAAAAATATGGATTACATTTCACACTGACAGTGAGACAATACCGCACAGTTGTTTTTGAAACTGAGACTGACATGGTTTTCAAACTGCTGCCTACCACGTGCTTTTGCTTCCTTTAATTGTGTCTGTGAATACAGCACATAAATGTGTCTGTTGTCACTCACAATTAAGAGAATACAGGTGCAGTTGTGAGAACATCAAATACTATAAACTGGGCAGCATGAGGGCAGCCCATCATTCCAAATTTTAAACTGCAAGCAATGTTTATGATATTTGCACCTGCACAAAACCAGAGAAAGTCCCACATGGGGAAGGGTTACAGTGCTGGCCAGGGCCTAATAGAGCTTCAATTCTGTCAGCTCTCACAGGGGTGGAACATGGCCTTACAGGTAGATGTGCCAAACCAAGCAATGCAACTTCAGGGAATATCCCCCCACGCCCCACCTGTTTTCTGTCATGGTGCATAGGCTGCCACATCTACATCTGACTGCACAGCAGGAACAAACTACAGCCACAGTCCTTCACCCCATGACCATCTGGAGCAGGGCTGTAACTGGAGTTTGCTGCTGCTCTCCTCAGGTCCATATGCCCATATTTCCTTCACCGGAACACAAGAAAACGAAGACAAGAAGTTGATGCCATCCAGACTTCATTCTCACAAAGAGTATGGGGTCAAATTTGCATTCTGTGACAGTCCCTATTGCTGAAGAACAAGCTTAAAAGGTAGAAGCTACACACAGAGGCTTGAGCAATGAGGAGAGAACTGTCCTAATATGAATGGTGAAAGAAGGATTGACAGAACAGCCCTGAATAATCCTTGGAGGGGAGTGACAGCCCAGAGATACTATTTTGCTGCCTGTGTAGTAGTGGAGACACAGTAGAATGTACTTTTACCTTGGATTTGGGATCCCAATCTCCATAGGGACTGACAGAAACTATTTTAAAAAACCCAGACTCTGTGATCTACCTTTGAAATACAGCTGCCTACCTGCTAGAGGTCCTGAACCTTACCATATTAAATATGCCCCAATGTTCTGTCAGAATATGCTCATGATTCTCTATACATCTTTAAACTTTCCAAGTGACGTTCTTGTATTAAGCTTTGAAGACTGAAACGTATCAGCAAATGATTCTGTTGTCTTTTCATGCAGTATGCCTGAAAGGTATCAAAAAATTCGGACTTTCACTTGAACTTCATCAGAAGGCAAATAATCAGTTCCCTTAAATACCTCATGGAATCCCAGTGTGAATAACAAAGTAATACCGTGGGTATTCACCAATAAAATATCCTTGATATTGTGACTGCTATGCTGGCCTAAGGGAGCTGGCAGAGGAGTAAACATACATCAGGGGACACGATCAACAGGGCCAAGCCTTTAAATTACAAATGCCAGTTTATCCCTTACCCTTACTCAGTGTGAAGCAAGATAATTTTATGCACAGCACAGAAGGAGAACGAAGAGCATCAAGTCAACTCACCACTTGTCTAGCTTGAGAAAGGATCAAGTACAAGAAAAATTAACAAAAAAACCCCCAAAACCTAAGAACTTATCCAGCCCTTCATAAAGATATGATAATACTGAAAGAAATTGTATTAGAACTGTACTAAATCAATAAGGACCATAGAACTAAAACTGGCACATGATAATTACCTAATAGATGCTTGTCAAAAAGAATAGGCTGATTTTTAATTTAACTCTTTATTCAAATCAGGGTCCCTGATAGTGTAGCTTGGCACTGCAAACTGCCTTATCCTCTTCATCTCTCTGATTCTTAAATGCCAGTAAGAGATGAACTAAGATTTTAATCAGTTTAATTTTCTACCATGTTTTGTGTACACACTGCAGAATAAACTGGCTTTAATAAAGATTTAACTGAAAGGCTTCAACTTCAAACTGTCAACCCAAGTGCACACTCCTTCAAAAATAGCATTTTAATTTTGCTCATCCCCACAGACTTATGTGACCTCTTTTATCTGCATACTGTTTTCCCCCCACAAAAGAGCAGCTCGTGGCTCTGCGGTGCAGCTACAGGAAAACTTCTCAAGCCTGCAGAAATACCATCTAGTTTCATTTCACTCTCTGTTTTTTGCTTCATGCACTGTATTGGATGTGAGCATGTGAACATGAGGCAGTTCTGTGAAATAAATAGCCTTCTGGTTACTTAAAATGACCATTTTTCAATCTAGTCCATCATTTCATGGTTTCACCATCTGTATTAAATGGCTGGCATAAACATATCCTAATAGTTTCTGAAGGAATCTTTCAGAATTTGAATTTGCCCTCCAACTCACCCTAATCAAGCCATGCCTCAGAAGTTTTTCATTATCTCCTATGCCCTGCAACAAAAGCAGTATTTTCTTTGTATGAATGTTATCGATTGCTCAACTTAAGTACTACAGCAACGAAGACCTTTGGCCACATTCTACACAGCATTTTATGCAATACCGAAGTTTATTATTGTCTTTGTGACAGCTGAACAGAATGATACCCTTTTCTTTGCCAGATTTGAAACACAAACCAGTCTACAGTCCTATGCCAACGCCTGGAGAACAACTTTTACTTCAAACATTAATTGGAGCACCTTCCATCAGATAAAAGACATGGATTTGACTTTTATACAGCTGAGACTTTCCAGAAATCAGCATCACCGATACTTTCTATGTGCCCTTGCCTCTTGTGCCACAACCAGCCTGTTCAGCCACCTCAGAGTGAGGCCTTTCCAAGGTACTTTTCAGCAAGCACACTTGCCAGGGGTAGCCTATAGACGCAGAATTTCTCCCAGGGTACTTCAGCAATGCTTCCATGCTGGCTCTATCAAGTTAACATGAAGGCAAGTGCATGACCTTCAGCTCACATTCAGTTGGAAAGTTTTAGCACAGTCTTTTTGTTGGAACTATTCCACTTTGATGTCACATGATAAATGATTGTCGATCTTTTTTCTCCCCTCCCACACCAGGTTTTTCCAGGCTAAGCTTTTCTGCAAGGCAGAACTACCCACGCCTTATTCTGCAATAAAAACAAAACTGCTTGAAAAACTTCCCTTTGTATTGCCCACATAAAAAGTGTAAGCCAGGAATCACTGCTGGATTAAAGATCGTTTCGATGAACAACCTGCACGCTCTGTGCATGAACACTGGTTATTTTGGCCTCAAGATGAGAGAAGGGCAGTGTCAAAGCCTAGTCAAAGACACAAGGGGAAGAAGTGATGTCCCATATAAACCAGGAGAGGAAAATATAACAATAAATAAATAAACAAATAAATAAAAAGTGTTAATCTACCAGAACCATTCACACATTTCCCCAAAAAGAAGCCATATTCATGGACAGGAAATAGTGAAACACGAAAGATCTCTGAATATACTCAGTAGCCCTAAGAACCATGTATTGGATTTATAGCACATACATTTTTTCTTTTTAGCTGTACAGCTAAAAATAGACGGGGTGTGGTTTCTGTGTTGGTGGATGGAACTAATTTACTTTAACTCCATACTTTTAACTGTGTTTTACTACAAATTTTAGTGCGGGGATAAATTTGATAAATACGGCAAAGTGATTTCTGAATTCATTATTTTGTATGACCAGCAGAATGGTGCTCACATCGTGCTTTGAAATCAATACTGCCTGTGACTATATGGGTCAGATAACATAAAATATCATGCTTTTACTTATGCCAAACTATCAAGAATAAATGCTTTGAGGGAAAATGTGTGTTCGTCATTTGTTTTCTGTTTGTACGTGTCCTAACGTAACGAGGCTTGCAATTATTTGGCACAATTACCCACCACCTCAATAAAAAATTAAATAACATTAATGTTTCATGGCCTAGGTTTAACGCTGGCCTCAAAGGATCTGGACAATGTTGTAAAAAACACCAAAATGTGTAACACTAACACGATTCTCTGAGCCTACAGAAAAGACAGCACCTCCTTGCTGCCATCAAATGAGTGGCAGGCATTGATTTTAGTTGTCCAAAGCTGACCACTTATATCTAATTTGTAAAGAAGATGGAAGTGCCCAGAAAAAAATAACTGTAGGTTACCTGGAGTTTTTCAGGATTCTTACATAAATAAGATTACAGCTCATAAAGGGTTTTTTAGAAGTATTGTAAAGCATGTGGAATGAACTGCTTTGCCTCACAGCTTATTTGCATACAGAACATGTTTTTGCCCTTCAAACACCCCCTAATAAGGGTTTTCAGCATCCTCTTTCCATAAGCTGGGCCTCCTTCGCAGTGTGTTGTTGATACCAAAGGCCCACCCACGTCAGATGCATTGGCTCCTCCAGCATAAAAACAACCACAACGGCAACACTCTGCGAGAAGGTACCAAAGGCCAGTCCAAGTGCAGCATTAACTGCAACCAGGAAATAAATCAGGTAACCAATAAAAACAAAAAAGGTTTATCTACACTGGGTGCATGCTCTAAGAGCCCTCACTATGCAGACAGGAAACACTTTCCTGTAAGAGATGGAATATGTTTAGAAACAAGCCCAGAATGGCTTGAAAACACCCTTGATGATTAAACAAAACTAATTTACTTACTGTTTACCACAAATCAATTAAAAAGAAAAAAACTGCTTGAGGCAGCTATGGACTGGATTTAAAAGGACTTCCTAAGGAGCTTTTAGGAGACAAAGGCTCAATCCTTTAGGCATCCTTAGAAATCCAAGCTAGAAAGAATTTCATAGACATCAAGTAGGCAAGGGAGGTAAAATGGACTCTGAATGATGAGAACCACAACTAGGTTAAAATATATATTCCACCGTGAAAAGATGTAGCGAAAACTACCTGCCATGCTCACTGGGCTTTGCAAAACACTTAAAACCTGAAAATTAGGACGAGTTCTGGAAGAGTGTATGGCGGTATTTTTCATCTTTACTGAAGTGATAGTATGATATATCTCATCTTCCTTGTCTTACTTACCATCTGACTTGCACTCAGTCCTTTCAGTCACATAGTAACTTGGTTCCAATGCCTGCTGCAGGACAGATGGTCCTCTGGGATTATCATTTACGTCCTTCATGCACTAGAATCCTGAAAAATAAGGGGAGAATCTAAGCGTTAACACTATCAGATGTCTAAGAACCATTCAGGGCTTTTACACACAATTCTTCTTGACAATAAATTCTAAAAGACCGTGACAAGCTGTTCAAGCATAAAGAAAGTGTCAACCCAGTGATGTGTGGGGTGAGGTGAAACATGGAAAGGAAATAAGTATATTGCCATATTATTATTGATGAACATGCTTTTGCTTATTACCTGCATAAAGGAACTGGAATCTACCACAACCCTTCCAGGTATCCAAATGGTTTGTACCATAAAATCTTTTAATATTTAAGGAAAAGGAAGTGATCCATGAACTAAGCTCCCTTAGGAGCCATCTGCACCATAGAGAAAAAGCCTTCAGCTGAAATCATAATGCCCTTTTCACTAAAATCTCAGAGAGGCCTTAAAGGTCTGAATACAAGACAAAACCCCTTATTTGTCAAGGACTGTTGAATGTGTCATACCTACCACACAGTGGGGCTAACTGAATACATAATTTGGGAAGAGTCCATCATAACCTCAGAGACCATGTGCCCAACATGCCACCCAAAGCATGGCAAAAACTTGGGCAAAGAGGGTCATATGGGAACATAGAAATTCACGCCTAACAAACTGCAAGGACCTTTTCCTCTGTACATTCAGCTAAGGGAGGGGCCAGAGATGCCTTTTTTGTCCATGTTATAAAGTGCTCTGCCTTCAAGTCTTATGTGATTTGTCATCTACTTCTAAAGGATCTTGCACTGTGAACATGAAGCCAGTTCATTCACAGCCTCTTCCCAAGTCCACAGAGACAAAGACAAGTCTTTATATTGATGCCAGTACACTGCACCCCACAAACCCAATCAAGAAGCCTCCTGAAGAATATGAGTTTAAAGTGCTAAACTCTGAAAGTGCCCTCTCCTACAGAGGTAGTGTTGAAATCCTTTGACTAGAAATGGATCTCATTCTGAACAGGCTAATAAATCCAAGACTACTTTGATATCCAGACTTCACGTCTGACACTGGGACATGAGGAGATCACTGCATAGAGATAAGCACATCCACATGTTAAAGAAAAACATATTTAAAAGCAAGTCACATTCTCAGAAGCCACCAGGATACAAGAAGATAGTATCCAGGTAAAAGCAAAACAGCAGAGTCATGTGTGAGGCATTCCTCAAAAAATCATCTCATCCAATATAGCACATCTTAGCACTAAGCAATACTCTGCTACTCAGGACAAGGGATTACTAAAGGATGAAACTGGCTGTAAAGTCCTGGATACGTGCTCTCTCTTTCACTTCTAGCAATGCAAACGTAGTATGCAAGTCCAAGAATAAGAATTACTGTCTGTGTACACAGTGTGTCTCCAAACATAATCCAAAAGTTATTCCTAAAACCAGAAAAAATAAGTCATACAGATGGTATTTATACTTTTATAGCCACTTAGAAACACCTCTCCCTCCTTCCCAGGAAAATATGACAACCAATTATTTTCAGCCAAATGTTTTTATAAAGTTTGTTTTCTGATGGGATTTCTTCAGTCCAAGCTCAAAACCAGAAAAGATGTCTTGCAGGCAAGTCCCAAAGGAAACAAACCTTCTTTTACAGAGCAGGTGGTACTCAAAACAACTAACAGGCACCATAAAAAGGTGGTGTGGATAGTTCTGAGCCTACCATCAGCACTCCCACTGCCCCTTAAACTTGTCAATGACATAATTGCCAGTTGTGTGCAACAACTCCCAGGAAACAGGCTTTGCAATGCACTCATGTCACTCCAGCAGAATGGCCATGAGGTGCAGAACCAAGGAGTAGCTGGGCTTCACAAGGGACAAAAACTTCAGGTAAAGCCCTACAGGATAAAAAGAATTGGTGTCTTGTGGTTCACTACTGAAGGCCAAATTATATCCCCAAACTACATCGAGTGATCTAATAAAGGATGTTACACCTCTCTATACAGCACTTCTTGTCTTGACACAAAGGGTTCTGGTATCTGAACAGGTAGCAAGCATATGTTATTACTTCTGCTAAGTGGAAATGCAATTAACTCTGCATGCCCTCAGTCCAATGCAAGCAGAAGACAAGAGAAAAAATTCAAGCCAGAAGTGGTTCGTGCTTTTGAAAAAGTAGACTAAGAATGTTTACATACAGTTACTGTGGTTCAGCTGACATAAGGTAACCTGGTCACATCTAGTTTTTAGCAGAGTTGTTTACAATGACAGTAGCCCCAAATGCTTTCTTTGACCTCCCTTAGGGCTGGCAGCTCATCACAGTATCCAAATGTTGGTATAAAATTGTTTTCTTTACACATAGTGTGCAAAGAGCTTGGTATCACAATATTTCCAGAGAGGCCAAATGAATGCTGAAGCTCTATATTCTTTTATAAAGAGAGAGTGGCCTCTTCTTAAACTATGTTCTACTGTCGTAGTCTGCATTCAGTGCAGATGCTTTGCCAGACTCCACACTTAATTACTTTCTTTACACTGCCTCCAAACTCAAGCATTCCTCCTCTGCTTCCTCTTTCCCCATCATGCAATTTAAGGACAGGTACAGTTTTACACTATTGAAAGAACTACCCATCTATTGCCTAATATGCCCCATCTTTCTGTCTCTCCAACAGCAGGTATTTTTCAAAGGAAGATACCACTAAAGCAAGACAGAAATCACTCCTGCCTCTGAAAACACATAAAGGCTTATTCTCAATTAACTTACATCTTGCAGTTATTATCAGTGCAAAACTGATGGGAAAATAATGCTAAGATTTGGCAACATTTTACACCTACTAAACACTGATGCAGAAGACATAATTCCATCTGCCCTTGACTACAAGGAAAACCTTCAAGGCCAAGTAGTTTTACAGAAAGCAACTCAGGTTAAAGAACAAAGGCACTACAACTGCATGACCTTCCTTTCAAAACTCTGGTGTGTCCTTTATTATTCTGACACAAGCAGCTAAAACCACTTACAGGGGCACTCACTCGTGCAAAAGTGCCAGCAAAATCAGGCTCCAAGTTAAGAGATGATTTTGGCACCTAATTTTGAGCTGTGTGAAACCCCTAGAGGATGTGTCACAGAGGACTGAGAAGCAATTGCCAAATTTCTGGTAGCAAATACTCAGAAGCACATTCAGACAACTTCATGGAAGCAAGAGTGACTTTCTTGTGCTATGTATGAGGAAAATCCCATCTTTTTAAGCTACCAAGTTAATTTTTGCTAAAACAATGACATGGTCTGCCCAGATGCAAGCAAAAAATTGTACACACAATTATCTGTACACATACCCTGGCTCTGACAGAGTAACAAAGCAGCTTAAATTGCAGGAGCATCATCACAGAACAGTAAAGCAATTGCAGAGGATGGAACACAAAATGATAACATGGTTTATTGCTACTGTTCATTTTTTCCCTCTTCTGGGAGGGACATAGCATCTATTCCAAAGGACACATCACTCAGGCAATCTGTAGTGATGCTGTAAGATGTTCCCTCACTCCATCTACAGCCCCCAATCAGACAAGACTATTTGCCCAAAATGAGACTACATGGAGCCACACACTCTCCTTTTGTCCTTACATTCCCTTTTCTCCCTCTTGAGAATGGACAAACTGGAAGACAGGGCTAAGACTCCAGGGGCAGAGGAATAGAAACATGTTATTAAAATGAAGTGTGCACATAAGTGGTTTCTGTCTTGGGATCTGAAGACCAAGTTTAGTTAACCACCTGGGTGGAAAGCACAGCTTATATAATGCAGACTATCTGTGGACTGCCATCCCAGTCATTCCACACAACCCCTTCTAACCGCTAGTCCACATAAGAGCAAATTTTACTGGCAAAACCAACAGAACTGGGACGAGGGATCTGGATACCATCTTGGAGGGAGATCAAGAAAGAAGAAAAAGGTGTTTAAAATAGAGTAAACAGAGACCAATCCATATTACACTGGACAGCTCTGTAAGGGAAATAGCGCTTTGTTCCTTCTCAAACTAAAAAATTAGTTTGTCATCAGACACTTACTCAGTGCTAAACAGATACTGACAGATTCTGCCACTGTCCATGAGAGCGTGTCCTGGAAAACAACTGAGGACTTCAGCTCTTCTCTACCTGTACTCTGGAAGTCTGCTTTCTGCAATACTGTACACTTATATCAGTAATAAGCATGATAAACAAGAAGAATTTTTAGCTCTGGGAACAACAGAGGTCTGTTCATTGAACACTGGATCAGCTAGTTGTGAGGCCACAGAACTGTAACTTGATGGTTTGAGAGTCTGTCTTTGGTTTCCTGTTTCTCCATTTTCTAAAGATTCAGCTCATGAGACTGTCTACCATTCTGTGGTTGTAGAGTTCTTAGCTCAGAGGGTCCTTAATATTTCTTGGGGAATTTAAGTAAGTCCACCTCCAAACCATCAACAGTTGAGGTTCACTTTGTGTTGCATTTAGCACGGTCTAACCTCACACTGCTGCAGAAAGAGAGGGGTTTGTTTGATCCTGTTCAGTCTCCTCTACTACATACTATCCCCCTGTCTTAGCTATCTATGCAGCAACAAGGCTGCTGCTTCAGCTTGCAGAACTGACAGAAAACGAATTAATTGGGTGGGGTGTGGATTAGCCATCACTGGGGGAATGAAAAGGGGACCCTCTTCAGTGGAACCTCACTGCTAGATTAAATGCTACGGTGAACTGCACTCTGCTTATGGGGATGTACAGGACTTCCCAGGGGGTTCAGCTCCTTGTACATCCACATGTACCTTGTTAAACTAAGGCTAAGCAAGTATCAAATGAAATTCAACTCCTTTGTTACAGCATAATGATTTTTGTGAACACCTCCCACCAGTTTTACCCAAAAAAAGAGTGATCAAAATTCAATCAGGGCAAAAATATTAATAAAAAAAATTAAATAGAAACCCAAACATTAAATACAAAACTTTAAAACGATATTCCCACTGGAAAAAAAAAAATCTCACTTTCTTTAAAAAGCTATTTTCTAGCCACTAAATAAAGGTAAACTCAGAAAATTACACTTATGCTGATATGCACAGCCATCCTAGAGAGCGTTTATAGCAGTTACTTGAAATTCTGATGTCACTCACAACAGATATATCAGCTGGTAGTTCTAAAAACTTGATCGTATATTAAAAGCTATGACCAATATTGTTTTCTGTGCATAGAGATAAACATCCTGCTCAAAGATCCGAACTCCTATTTAAAAACAAAACCAAACATTAAGAATAAAAAAGCAGCCGGTATGGTTCTGAGACACATATGTGGCTGCATTGCATATTCCCTGCCTACACTGGCAGTGTGGGAGCTGTTAGTCATCTAATGCGCATATTTGCTTGGCACGATGCCTCTACTTTGGCACGCAGGAGAGAAAGATGATCACCCATTTATTGTATCCTTACATCTTCACTGTGTGTTCATCATCCAACACGGCCAGGCCCTCCCAGTTCCAACTACAGGCAGGCCAGTTCAAAGAGAAGCCCAAGGTCTAGGAGGTTGTTAAGCACATTTGTAAAGAAAAGGGCAACTTTTAAATTCACGCTGTTCAGACACATTCTCTGTTGGGACCTAACAACATGTTTATTTAAAAATAACGACCTTTTATTGAATAGAGGCCTACTTTAGTCTTGCTTTCAATCCCGGCACAGATCCTTTTACTATTTTCAAGGCCATTAGAGGTTCTCAAGTTGGTTTGCTTTAACTGTCTTGCTCTGCCTCCATTCTGGAGGGGCCTGGAACAGAACCTAAATTTAGTTTTCAAGTAAAGCTGTCACAAAAGTTCATTGCCCAGACTACAGCAGAATCAGACATACCCCATCCTTTTGGCACCCCAATTTCATTTAAGCCCTACAAAACACATACAAGAAAGCCGTGCTTTTTTAGTGTAATGTTGATGGTGAAATCTGAAGAGTAAGGGTGCCTCAGTGTTGTCAGAGTTTGAAGGAATAACTTTGGGCATCTCCCTCCCAGTGTCCTTGAATACTTCAAACCAGTATTTTACCATAAGATACCTCATGCTACAACCTCCTTTGTATAGAATTAACAAAGCACCAAAGCAACTGCTTTCTGACACACAAGAGAAGAAGTGTTTTGAGTGGAGCTAGCTTAATGCCATTGCTTGGATACCTCAGTGGTGAAACCACTTCACTCTGACTACTGCACTTATGCCAAGGAGAAGTCTCACACTGCTCCACTCCACTGTAGAAACTGGCAAGGCCATCCTTCAAGGGTAATCTGGGCCTACCTTGCAGGACCTCTCAAAACCCCTTGCTTATTCTAATTGCCTTCAGCAATATGGGCTGCCATGTCCCCGCTGGTTTTGACCCAAAAGTGCACAAGTTCAGATTCCCGAGGACTGCGGTGTACTGCAGTTACTTTGTTGGTGTAATGTCTGCTGACTGCACTCAGTGTTCATATCTAGCTGAAGGGAACAGCTTTTGACAAGCAGGAGTTCAGAACAGGTAAGTTCTGAATTCCTCTGGTCTGATCTAGTGGAGCCCTGTCTTTAAATCTGATGACAGTAAGACAGAAGAAATATGTGGGAAGCATCCACAATAATCAACCATCTCAAGTTAATTACCAATTAATTTAGTGAGCTACTAAAGTCTAGCGGAGATGAATCCTGGGAGATTCTGGTCACAGTTTCCCTGATGTAAATCTAGATTAACTCCTAGAGAGCACATCAATCTCCATGACAGTTACTTCAGATTTACACCCAGCTACTCTGAATTTGTGCACTTGTTTTCACAGCCGTGTGGGAGATCTGTCTCAACACAAATCAGCTCTGCTCTCATGCAGATTCTGCAAGGTACACAGTTACAGTTCTGTAAAAATCCAACCTCGGTGAAACGGGGAAATTAAATTCTCCACTGATGAAACCTAAGCCTCCCACATAACAGACGAAAACTCTGCTACAGAGCCTGCCACTACAAGTGGTCACAACAGCTTCCTTAGCTCTCAGTCTTCATGCGGTAAGGATGATTCCCTCTCACTGGATTTCACAAAGCTCAACAGCAAGCATCGAAATTACTACATTCTTTTTCCTAGGACTCCTAAGAGTATTAAGAATACCAGACCCACAGAGTGCGTTTTGAGTCCAGCCTTACAACCCCAGCAAAATCCACACAATCTTTCAAGGTCATCTCTCTAAGAGGCCACATAGAGTAAACACCTTCGGGCCATTAGCACTGACACTTGTGATGCAGACTGCAGTTCCATCAGAGGAATTTGATATGAAAACGAGATATTGTCCAGCCACACAGCCTGTCACCCTTTTACCAGTTTCACTCAGTTCTGCATCCACCTCTCCGCACAGCCACAACTTTCCCCTTTCTTTATCCGTAAGTTAACCACTGATATACAATGCCCCTTCCCACCCACATGAACCTCAATCCTAGTGGTGCAGCCCTGGTCTTGGAATTCTAAGCAGATTCAGAGAAGGTGCATGCCTACCTGTGTGCTTCTAGGTGAGCCAGAGTACAGGTAACAAAAGTAACAAAGAGCAGAGGTGCATCACAGGCAACACACAAATGCAGGTACTTGAACTTGAATTCAGCATATGTCCAGAGAGCTTGTCAAATGGTTTGTGGAAACATGAAGAGATACTTAGAGGCACTTTTGCTAGATGGTTTAAGATCGCATTAAGAACTTGCATCAAACTCATTCACGTGAGGATTTTACTGCTTTAAAAGGGACAGTTGTTTTTAGAGTGAAGCATTTTAAACGACCCACAAACTCATTTACTCTCTCTTAAAAAAACAACAAAAATTTTTTTTTATAAAAAATATTGGTTCTCACTTAAGCATTTAAGTGACTGGAAAGTATTTGACAAGAAACAAGCAGAAAACAAAACGGTAATTTTTAAGGGGGGTTGATCTTATAAAAGCTGGTATTTTATCTAAGCAATTCTACACAAAATAATTTCTTCTACACAGGCCACTTCGGGTCTTACAGCTGGAGCTCCTCAAAACTATGTAACATTTATCAACTTGCCTACAGATACAAGTTATGTCACAGTATAAAAGGATGAGTATTTACACAAAAACTATTCCAGAATGACTACATGCATACATGAAATTATTTAGAAAGTTATTGCACAAAAATGCTTTATGGACAGCACTTAAGTACTGCAGAATATTGTAGCATGCCACAATTAAAAACAATTCAACACTTTAATGGGATGAAGCAAAATAATCTCCCCTCCAGATGTACCAGGAGCTAAATAAATCCCACAGCACCCTACAATTCTTATCTCAACCTCCATAAAATTACTGGAAAGAAATAAAACTAGAATTACACACAAGTCTCAGGCGCCTTTTCTGAACTTAAGTGAACTTCACCAGTAGGTGAGATAGGAATTCAACTGGTTACTGGGCATAAATATCCTGCTTAATTTCTAGAAGAGTAAGTGGACTCAAAGAAATCTTTCTTTGTACTATTTCTCAAAGATCGCACCAGCTGACTCATCCTCCTGCCTAAAGTACAACATGAAAGTAAAGCAAAGCAAAACAGAATCTCTCAAATTATCAGAACCAAAATTGCTTTCTATAGTAGCAGGAGATAGACTAAAAACAAAATTGGATGCCAATTCACAAACTGCCATTAAATTTCCAGGAATCCAATCCACCAAGGAACATACTGCACCCTAGAGAGTCCTTAATGAATAGTGACACATTTGAAATAGGCTAGTTAAGGTTTTGCCAGCATTTAGGTTTTAAAGCCCTCACATGTTAGCAAAACAAACCTGGAACTTACTGAAAAATTATATACAGGGTTCCAGTCCAGGAAGAGATACTCTGGGAGGGAAGTGGGGAGAAAGTGTTAGCACCACAGTAGATTGGATTTTGTGTTTTAATTTTGAAAATAAAAAAATAAATTAAAATTTGAAAAAAAGGACAAGCTTTTAACCATTGCAAGTTCCAAAGGCAGACAACATTTTGGCAGGCATTTAAGGCTGAATCCTGCAGGTAGGAAGTGCCCTTGAGTCTAATCTCAGTGGGACACAAGTTGACAGCATCCCCCCCAAAGAATGAGGGATCCCCAGTGTCTGAGTACGTGTTTACATCCATGGGTCTTAAAGCACAAAGCTGTTTCTGTGGTCTGGATCACTGTCCATCTATACTTTCTCTGTTATTCTTGGATTAAAGAGCTCGATCTTTCTCCCATCACAGGGCTGATGATGTTTACAGTCCAGGGCCCGGAAGATAAGCCCTATAAACTTGCAAACATGATGAAATATACAGTACATATAAGAGTTTTATGCACTGAATATAATTTGCATTAGATGGAGCATTACTCTCCCCTTGATGTTTATATGTGGAGTATTTCACGGTATCTTGGCATTGTTTTTTTAACCAGAAGCTATATAGCATCTAATTTAGGGCCCCTGCAGCTTCCAACCCCATCAGCTGGAACAGACTGCACGCTTCTCACTTCCAGTTCTTGGAAATGGATTGCAATAGGGCAGAGGGGAAGCAGCATTAGACATTGTTAAGAGAATGGACAGAGCAGACAGACGCACTTCATGACCATCCAAATCTGCATTAAATCATCTCAGTACTCAAGTAAGGCCAGAAGAGTAGAAGTAGGGATGGTAAGCTCCAAGTAAAGCCAGTAAGAGCTTTCAGTAACAAATGGAGGTCCATCGGTTAACCGACTCCATCCTTCACTGTCCTAAGTGCCTCTAAATGTCCTGTATCCTTCAACACTCCTGGTACCTTCACAGCTGTGCAGCCAGGTCTGTCCCACTTGTGAACCACAGCCCCACCAGTAGGGCATGCAGGGGTCCCCCTTTTATACTGCCCCATGCATTGTGGCCGTGTAACAGGTGACAACAAACTGGTACCAGGGCTCCAGAGCCATGCCACAGCCTCCCCTGCTTGTTTATTGCCAGCCCAGAAATTGATTACTGCCCCTTTGAAGCACCTACCCATTCTTAAAAAGCCACATGTTTCTCATGGAGTTCAGGCTGTGCCTCAGAAGGCAGTGGCAGTCTGCCACGACTTTTCTTAGAAAGGAAGTTGGGTACAACAACTCAGTTCCTAGGTCAGGACTCAGGAGCTCCCCACCCTGTCTCATATAAGACTTCCCACAGTACGACAGTATTGACTTAATTTTACTTGATTTTGTTAAGTATTTGGACATTTCAAGCTACATAAGGGCCATATATACATGTACCTGAAACATGACAGCCCTCAACGTATCCACATTTCAAAAGCTTATCCATTTACAACATTAAGACCCCGTAAGTCAACAATCAACACTCATCCTGACTAGCAGTTACTCAGGAGAAATCAATGTCACTCAGAACCTTATCTTTCACACACTATTGTCTCCCCAGCATAAACCATGGTGAGCCTGACCTTCTCACATAAATCCCTCTTCTACAAACAGGTGGAGTTTAGTAGCATGGTAAATGAATCTTAAGGAGGATTCAATCAGAGAGCAGACAGTGCTCTAAAAAGAACACACAATGCTCTAAAACCAACAGTTTTCTTGTTTCCATTATTACAGCAAATGGCATCTTCTGCCTTCTCAGGTTAGACTGACCCAGCGATCTTGAGGTGCCACACAATCTCTGAAGGGAGCAGAACTGCTTATCCCAAAAGGATGAATGCACTATCTCAAACCATCAGGGTATCACGACTGCATCCATTTAGCCTATTGCTGCCACAGCCTTAAAAATTAATGAGTTCTCCAGGGAATAGACAGACATAATGCTCAAAGCAAATGAAGCTACTGCCAATACTGTTTGCCTCTTCCCTAGACACCACTTCAAACCAAAACAGAAGAGCAGATTTTGCCCCTCAGCTGAGTATCAGAATCCTTTCAGACAGAAAAAAATACCTATGCCTTTGTGGACAGGCCTTGAAATTTTCCTACTTGCCAGCCAACACCACATAGTCTGACCTTGTTCCCTTCACCATCGAAGTTCCACATGAAGAAAAACCAAGCTTCATTTTGGGATAATGTCTGAAGCTATCTTGGTCCAAGTTTTGTGAAGACACTAAACTTTACTTAGAAATGATGACCTGCATACAACTAAATGGGGTGTTTACTTTCTCTAGCCCTGCAACTGACTTGATTTCCCACTTTTCCTTTTCTGTGCAGTAGTTAACAACGTGTCCACAGATGATACGGCATACACACAGAAACACAGGTCAGCAAAGTCATTTGTATAAGACCCCCTTCTTTGAGGAGCTATCTCACAAAAAAGGGAACATCAGCAGATGGAGCTCTGCTTCTGCATCATACTCTTCAAATGTGAAAGCCTGGCAGGTGCAGAGGGGGATAGGAACAATCACTCTCTCACCCTTTCCAGCTCTTGCTTTTCATGGCTCCACTGCACAGAAAAGACACAAAAGAGAAACAGCTTCTTCTGCCTTCCAATCCCTTTGCTTCCCCAAAATCACTCCTTGCATCAACCAGTGTCACTGAGACTGCCAGAAAAAGGTTTAGGAATCCTCAAACAAAATGCGTTAAGCATCCAGAATTATCATCAATTAACAGCTCCAAAACAATGTAATGAGGGATTAGCACAGCAGAGGAGCTCCGAAATTAACAGTGATCTAAGGTCTGAGACCTGTTCTCAAACAACAGGGAAAAAAAATGCTTCTCTAGGGCAAAAGACCAATAGCATGCAAATCACTATGACAAGCAACCAAGGCTTTATCTAGCCCGACACGTTAGCAGGATCTCAGATTTCTGCTCATCTCTACCTCTGTAACTTATGAAGCATCAGCTCCTAAAATCATGCAGCAACCAAGGAAGAAAATTAGCAATCACAACCAGGTAAATGCAATGCTTAAGTTCAATATTCCAGGAAAAGGCCTGTAAATGGCTGGATGGATTAATGAGGCATTTTCCAGGACATCAAGATGATTTTTCCGAATACCTGCTGTGTTCTTAGAATCAGAATGATGTCCATAGCAATCAGTTGCAGAAGAGGAACAAAGAAACTAGAAGCAAATTACTGTCATGTATCCTGTGGTGGTGGCCATCAGCTCATTTCAGCCCACGATGGAGTCCCTTAACAACCAAGGGATTCCACAGCTCCTGGGAAAAAGCTGCTTCTTTCATACTTGGCAATATCACTATCAATCAGAAGCTGCTAATCTGACAGGATGTAGGGGACAAAGAGGGCAGTTTGTACTTCCCTGGTTTGAAACCTTTGTGGCAGAAGGTTACTCAGTTCTTTCTGAGAGGAAGAGAAATACAAAGCTACAGAAGCTGACACTTGGGCTGGAGAGGTGATGGACACAGATGGACAGGGTGGAAGCCATGCACAGAGCAGCAGAGATTGGTATCAGCTGAGAAGAAAAGAAAGAAGAAAAGCTTGCAGATACAGCTAGGAAACTCTATATTCCAAACTGGAATAAACATCCGGTTTCAAGGAGAGACAATAAATTAGCTTAGAGACCTACTCTCAATTTCTGTTCACCATCAACAACCAAGGGAGTAAGCCGGATGCCTTAATAAAGCGAATTCCCAAATGACAGCAGACACTATTCCAGCTAGCTTTGAACTGCCTTCTCTTCCCAGTG
The DNA here is from genome assembly GCA_013398115.1 of Falcunculus frontatus. Classification (NCBI taxonomy): domain Eukaryota; kingdom Metazoa; phylum Chordata; class Aves; order Passeriformes; genus Falcunculus; species Falcunculus frontatus. The sequence continues at coordinate 2,201,120 of VZRV01005009.1, forward strand.
TAATCAGCAATCTCATAGGCACAGCTTTACAAATCCCAGGCCACTAGACTGTGACAGAATACCGTGAAGCCAGAGTTAGCATCAGCAGGACTTTGAAGCAAGCTTGCCAAGCAGAAGAGAATCTTTCTCTAAATCCTGGATACATAGACAATAAGCTCCTCTGTCTAAACACTGGAATCAGCATCCTGCCTAAATCAGTATCTTACCACAAGCACCATTTTTTTGGGTTAAAAACCCCCTTTATTAAAGTTAGTACATTTAACATGAAAGTCATGCCCAGGGCTAACACAAAGCAACAGTTCTCAATTTAAACTAATATAACGTAATCTAATCTACTCATGGATAACAGACTGAAAATTGATGTTCTGAGTTGCACAGACTACACTGCAGATAAAACATTGTTGCTTAATTGCTGGTTCATTATTTAGCATCACTACATGACTTTAGAGCACTGAATCTCCATTTGTGATCTGTTGCCCACTGGCAACACACAGACCTGTGACAATGGCCAAAACTACATTCAAGATCTACAGCATTTCCAATCAGGAGTCTGAGGAGTTACAGTGCTGGAGAACTCATAGGAAATTCAAAGGGACGATGTATTTTCCTAAAAAATTCAGGGCATACACTGTTGCAAATGATGCAAAAAGCTCAAAAGAGATAAAAGAGCAAGTGGCAGTGCCTGCTTTGGGGACAATATACATAATTAAGAAATTAGGGTTGTTAGAAAATGTACATAGCATGGAGAATGTTACATGTACTTCCAGTAATTTACCACAAAGAACAGAGTAATATCTGAAAACATGGTTTAAAACAATAACTATCAGGCTGAAATACAGACAGCATTTGGGCACTCAGCTCCTTGTGTCTGTTGGTGCAAGTCAGGCATCATGCAACGAGAGAAGTCCTCTTCCAATTTAAAAGAAAATAATAACTATTTTAATTACGTGACCGTTCTAAACAGGCTCTGAAGTGCAAAAACAATCACCAGCACAATAAAATAGCCATTACATGCTTTTTAGTCACAGGATTTGTTACAATAATTCTTGAAGCTCCCAGCAGTTTCATAACAAAGTAGTCACATCTGCAGTTTCACAGAAATTACCATGTCTGTGCCAACGTTTCATCTTACGAATGTTTGCAGGCTCCGATTTCCATGTTTAGAAGAGGAATGAAACAAGGCAACTACTTAAATTATTCCACCTCTCGGGCTTGCTATTCTGAGACTTAAGGAGCAGAGGCTTCGGTCAGGGTAATGGAATGGTGGCAGTGATCTCCACTGGCAAGGGAAGCTCTGCTCCTGAAGGAGACAGCTTCAGCCAAGCCCCAGTCTGCTAACAGACACTGTTACTGATACTGAAAATGAGGGAACAGATGCTGTTGGAGTACCAAATGGAAGGCATTCTGCAGAAGAAAATAAACAAATCTAGCCGTACTCAACCAGTCAAGGTACAGGAAGGAAGCAGCAAGTCTCTGTTCCTAAAAGCAAAAACGACTCTGCAGAACCACCAGAAAAAAATGCACTGTCTGATAAATGAAATGAATTCCCTTCCCCAGAATCTGTGGATGATGCTAGGAAAAACCATATTAAGCATACTTTATTTACCTGTATTAAAACACAAAACCAAATAAACCAATCAAAAAAAAACCCCAACAAAACAAACAGGCAAGTGTAATTCAGTGAACTGACAGTAAATTCAGAAGTGGTATCACATATCCAAGGAATGCTTCAAATAACATCTCTGGTAAAAAGAGTACTCTCTTAGGGAGGCTCAATCAAGATGCCTAGCTTCTAAGTGTCCTGACCTAAACATTATGACCTAAATCTTGCAAAAGTGGTGAAAAATGAAACCTCAAGCCCATATGGATTCCCACTGCCATTAGCAGGCCTGCAATGGTCTGTCTTCCCTACCATTTTATGGTAGTATATGCCTGTATTTCAATAATACCAAACTTTGGTCAAATCCAAGGCACCAGTATGAGCTGCAAAATGAAACACATGGAATGCATCCAGGGAAATCCAGCAGCCTGCTTTTTGAGTAGGTAGATAATCAACAGCTAATTGTAAGAACAGGTCTACAGAGTATCTGTGTGGAAAAGCTGCTGCTGTTTGTGTTGTCACCACAGCTGCACGTGACAACTGCCAACCTACAACCCACGGACCGCTGCGACAACCCAAATTCCTGAGAACAGCTGGGGTCAGTGAGCAGGTTCAATGGGCTGTTCTGCTCCCCTGGACTTCTCTTAACCAAAGAAGAAACTCCTCAAGTGCTGTTCTTCCCATTCCCTAACGTTCACTTAACAGCTGTCATTCTACACAGGTGAAATAAAGCTGCGCTCCTGGTGGGAGGCAGGAATGGGGCTACAAAACCCATGGTAACTGTTGGTTTGGCCTTTAAAATCCTGCCTTCCCGAAGGACACAAAGCTTGCTATACCCCAGTGGAGCCTTCCCCGTATCTTGCATCCATGAAGAGGTCACACCCACCTAAAAACACCTGCAATGATGTTGGCAGCTAAAAATCTCATGCCATTGAAAGAGCAGAAAGAGAAAGAAGGTAATAATTGGAACGACCTGCTTTTACAGACTGCAAGTCATCTATTATGAAAATGGTTATTATTTATAGCAGCTGAGAGATGAAATTCAGAACAAATACCCTCACTGTGCAAAATTCTGAGCTTTTTTCCCCCCCAACAGTTTTGGTTAATCGACAATATCCAGAAGAGTTCTTTACCAAATGTCAGCATTTGTATTCTTTAACAAGGTCTAAGATACCATTAGAGGCTCATATCACTGATGTTATGAACAGAATATGGCTTCCCACTGAAGAGGAGTAGCAACTGTCTAGAGGGGAAAAGGAGATGTTTGCCTCAGGGTAGAAACCACAAGGATTGCTGTTTTCTGGAGTGTGGAATTAGGGGGAAAAAAAAAAGATACAACCTCATCTTGAAAGTGATGTGTATGCTGGTCCAAATGAAGTCATCATCTAAATTTATCTAAGCCACCCTCACTAAGAGGTGAAATCAGAAGGGAATTAAGCAGTAACCTAAGTAGTATGCTATAGTTTCAAAATGAAAGGAGCTGTGCACAAACTTCATATTAGTAAATACAAATGGTCCTGTTCAGTCTTTAAGAATGTGAAAGTTTCAAGTCTCTGCCTTCTAAGAAAGCCAGGAACAATATAGGTTTTAAAAAAAAATTTAAGTAACTGAAGGTGAAGAAAACATCCTAAATTATATCTCCTCAATTAAACCTTCTTTTAGAAAAGATTTTCAATTTTAATTTACACAATTATAGAACATATTTTCTCACAAGCCGGACTGAATTTGTTTTAATGTGTCTTTTGACTCTCTTTTGAAAGGAGTTCATGGACTGATGTGGTCCCACAGTGCAAATATTCCACTGTCAATTACTTTCAGACATGAGAAACATAACTTAAACCTCATGCACTATAAAGAAAATTTAAACTGCTAACTGATTTCTAACAAATAATTCACTTTTTTTTTTTTAAAGGATAATTTCCTTCAAGCATCTTGCTTGTTCCTTTGCATCAATAGCCCCCACTGTCCCATGTCTGCTCCTCTTTTGCCATTTATTTAAAACAATTTTATACTTTACTGACTTAAATTTACAGACTAGTGCTATTCATACACCAATTTTCAACATCTAATTCTTAATAGTTCGTAATGTGAGTTATCTTTATCTGTAGCCCTTGCATTTTAATAAAGATATACATATCTCCAGACACACAGAACTCATGGGATCTAGGGACATGGGGATTTCTAGGTATAATTGTGATTTCAGTAAACATGCATTTCAAGAAGTAACAAATCTTTATCACAGAATATTCTGAGTTGGAAGGGACCCACAAGGATTGAGTCCAACATCACAGAGACACTTTGCTGCACTAGTAACGCAAGAAACATCATTACGTGAAGAAACACCTACAGCTGTAAAAACAAAGCTGTTTTCCTGTAAATGGAAAATATTCTGTTCACTCAATATATGTAGAACAAACAAAGGAGTGGATATCTAGAAGGATTTTTAACCTTAACTTCTCATATAGGGCTCACAGATGAAAATGTGTATCTTTGCCAAAGCACATGTACCTCAGAAATCTTTGTGCTCTTGTTGCACCTCTACTTGCACTGTTAAAGGGCTCCTTTCATTGTCTTATTCTCCTTTAGGTTTAGATTTGATTTCACCAACTCCTGCAACAGTAATTCAAATCTAAGAGTCTGTCTACACAGGGCTACACACCAGAATAGCCATTCCAAATATTTAGGCATATTCATTTCCAGTTCACAGTCTGATTGTATAAGGGCCATGCATGTGTACAAAATAAGCTTGGTATGCTAATGTTAGTGAATTTCCATATGTAAATCAGCCCTCCATTTCCCAATTAAATAAATCCATCTCCTGCATCTCTCAGGGTCACATAGGAATGAGGGACAGCATTTGATAACTGCCTACTTACAAATAGAAATGTATTTCACAAGATTCTTTCTGCATTTGTTTTTTACTGTGAAATGAAGATGAAAGGAAATGGAAGACAGAGATAAGATTCTTCCACTTTTTGAAATGGAAAAATCTTAGTCCACTGGACTTGCCCACTAAAATATCCTGTGCTTTTTTCCCCCCAAAGCAGTGATGAATCAGTTATCTGCCAAGAATTGTGTTGGTTTGTATTTAATATTGTGGTTACAACTGTGGAATGTATTTCAGGGCATCACATGTAGTGCTAGTGTCCTGGCCTCCCAACTTCCAACCTGTTCCCAACTGACAGGAGCCTATGCTGCAAAAGGCCTCAGCAATAAAAACAGATTTTGCAAGGGTATGGAAATCATTCATATGAGATATTTTGCATATTTCATTACATTAAGGACTTCATTACCTTTGTCAACTGCAGGTTTTAAAGAGCCTTCTGCAAGTGAACCAAGAGCTTTGGAACACACAGCTTCCAAACAGAGACTCCTTGGAACCAGTTATGTTGTACAGCTTACACCATCCATTTCCTTGATTTCCAAGCAGTTCTGGAAATAAAGTCATTCGGAACTGATGGGTGCAGATCACAGGTTCACCAGTATAAATAAATTTTTTTCCTCTAACGTAGAGTGCTTCAATTCACACTCACTTGTAGAGAAAACCTAATTGCTCCACAGTCATATTAGTACAAGTGCACAGAAACAAACATATCTACACAGGTCCTGAAAGCAGTCTCTAACCCACTATTAAGTTTCATCAGTGCAAAAACTTCCTGTAAAGTCAAGGACATCCAATTCTCCTTCAGACATACAATCTCAGACTAGACTACAGTGAGATCTTATGCTGTCAGTGTCTGCCAGGACCTCTGGAGCTCTATCCTCCATCAGCTTCTCTAAGGAACCTTCTTATCTTGCACAAAACTGCTGCCTTCAGCGTCCTGGATGCTCATCAGCACTTTTAATGAAACATGATCTGCAGACAATCAAGGGGCAGATCAATTTCAGCGATACACGGACTACAACATCTGAATGATTTTTAAAAAGCTGTGTAATTAAGACTAGCTGTGTCATAGCTTATGCAGTCTGATGAAGCAGTGTATCCACACAGACACCAGTTTAGATGGTGACATGTTAGCTGTGGGTGCGGCAGTGGGCAAAACTAGTGAAGAGCAGGCTCTGCACACTGCAGTGGTTGGTAACTTGTCATTGAAGCTTTTGAAACCTGTCAGAAGCTCTGGCCCATCTGGAGGTACCAGGTTTGCATGCACAGGATTACAAAGACAGTCATCATCCTATACAAATGCATGTACATAAAATATATTACACATAGTTTTCACTCTCGCTGGGACTCGCTGCTATTTGAGCCCAGCCCCACATACTTAATTCTTTTCTAAAAGGTGGTCTAAATAAAGTGGCTTTATTATATACTGCCAACAACTAAAGGTCTTCATCTGGTGATAAATAAGGGAGGTCAAAACCTCCCTGTAACTTAAGCAAGTTGCTTTTACCTGAAGGGTGAGTTTGAGTCAAAAACGAGTTCCTATTAGCACATGCAGTCGTGTCCACAGGACAGAATCGCTATAAAAATACAGAAAGTTGCACTGTATAGCTGTTATGCCCATACATACAGAAGTAAAACACAGAATGAAACTGGTTATGATACTGAATCACAAAACAAGAAACAAAATTTTTATGCTAGAGATCCAAGTTCTAAGAATACTAAATATTTTGGGCAGCTACTGATGACGTTAAACCATGGGCAGACTGTTACTTTCTATTACACCCATCTTTTAGAGCTGCAAGCAAGGATCTGAGCCCTACTGAAAGAAGTTAGGAAAGGCTGCACCTGCCCCAAACAGATTAGGAGTCAGGTTACATGCAGCAGTTCACTAAAAGAGGAAGGACCAAGTAAAACAGAGACAAACCAGTAACATACAACTTACTGTCATTCTGGCTGATCCCAGATCAGGACTCTTGCAACATAGGACCTTGAATCTGATTTCTAACATGTGAATTATTACCATACTAGCTCTTTAAAATGTTGCTCAAAATCACAGGACAATTTGGTGCTGTAGAATTAAGTGAGGAGTCTGACAAGAACATGAGTTCCATCATGAGATAAAAAATACTGTGACCTTCCAGAGATGTTCAAAACCCTTGCCCTTCTTGAATATCATGGCTTGCTCTCTCTGTGGTAGCATGGATACACACAGCACACACACACTCTGCATCTCTTCTTGCCTTATTCTGCTAAAGATGCTCGAGTGCAAATCAGCCCTTCAGTTCTTAAATTTCATTTGCATGTTCTCTTTGCAAGGAAGTCTCAAATATTCTCTAAAGTAGAAACATATTATCTCTGAAAACTTGAGATAAACTCTCTAAGCATCAGTTTAAACCAAGAATAGAGGCCCTATCATAGGTTTAATCTTGGGTCACATCGATCACACTTTTCTGTGGCCTACACAGGGTAAGCAGGGAACTGAAAAATAACTGTGAGAGCAAAATTCTCAGTCACGGGATTCTGTCATGCACCTTCTGAAAAGCTACAAATCAAAAAGGGTCTCCTACAAAAGCCTACAGGGCTCTAGTCTCCACTGTCTCTTCTGCCTTTGGACTCAACATTCCACAGGACAGAGTGATCTTGTTAAGCAACTACCAACCAACCAAGCCTAGCAAAACTCCCTGCCTTTCAGCAAGGGTTGGTTTGTGGACAGTTGTGAGGTAAAGCCAAGCAAGTGGAATTCTTCAGTGCAGTCGGTTAGGCAAATTTACTCCTTTTACTCCTGAACCAGAAATTTCCTGACTGCACATTACTTCATTCCCTTCGTTGAACAAATTTAACTTCCCTGTCTTATCTCTTCTGTTGACAAGCCCAAACCAGAGCTGCATGGCTGACCTTTTTAGAGAGGGGCAGAAAGAACAGATTTTTTTTTTTTTACTGTACTGCAAATCAGTGTAATTGCTCCTGCTACAGCAACATCTGCTTTTCCAGATACTGAGAAAGCAGATACTGGAAAGCATCCTACTACATAATGGAATTCTGAGATCCAGAAAACAAAATAAATGGTTGTAAAAACTGCTCGGATCTTTCCCCCACCCCACGCTTTTTTTAAAAGCGTAAACCATGTTACAGAAAAAAAAAAAAACCCATAACAGAAAGCAGCTCTTCCATTTCAAACCAGTTTAGGTGCTTAAAAGCTGTATGTGTTTACTTGCCTTTTGTGCTTTGTACTTAATCAATATTAATACCAAAAAGATGCATGCTATAATTGTTCAGATTTGCATTCTTTTTGTGCGTTCTGCCATTTATCACACTAAATTGTTACTAAATTGATGGTTTTGCTATTTAAAGGCTCTTGTTCTAGTTTTACATGCATGACATCCAGTTGGCAACTCTTTCTGCAGTAGAGTGACAGATATTTTAAAGCCCTTAAACCGTAATACTGCTAAATAAGAAGTAAAAATTCTAACAAACCAACGACACAATACTACAAAGAATAATGCCTGTTCAGTTATAACAAAAGGAATAAAACAAGCAAATGTGATGTGCTTACCTTTCTGCACATACCTACTGAGAACGTTTGGACTCATTCTATGCAAATGTAGAGTAAGAGTTCTAGTGTCCATTTTATCCACATTCAAGTCAATTGGCTAAATTTTCTCTCTCAATGGGCACATATTGAGCCCCTGAACAACCCTTGGCTTCAGATGTACAACACTAACTCAAATATATCAATGAGAACATTGGCAAAAATCACTACATTCTGCTACTCCAAAGGAAAAAACTGGAAGTGTAGAGCAAGCAGTGAGAAAATTTACTTCAGCTATCCCACACAATTAAATTCAGCACTCTGTCACGTACCACACAACTTGTGCTGAAATCTGCGTGAGCTCTGGGTCTGTCTCAGATCCGAACTTGATCCATTAACTGCACAATTTATACAACAAGGAAGTTATCATCTCAAACTAACTAAGCATTGTGATCAAACAAAAAAAATTGCTTCCTCAGTATATGTAACATTATGAAAGCAAAGAAAAAAAAAGGGGAATGCAGCCACATTTCTTCTAAACCTGCTATTTGTTGCTCTAACACAAGCACGGAACCTGATCACCAGCTGTAAATCGTTGCCAATCAGGTGGCAGCCAGCTGAGCTGTATCCGAACTTTGTAAATAACGCTGCAATACAAAGGCTTAACCAACTAAATTTGTCTTTCTCACATAACGTAACAATCAGACTCTCACCAGAACGTAATTATGTAACAAGATAACCATATGCAAAGTTTGAAGAAAAAAAATGTCTTAACTGCAAATAAACTCACAGGGCACATGTGAATGCTCTTCTGTTCCACCCATAACTCTACCAAAATCCAGCTGCACAAGTCTCCAGATTCCCTGCACTTTATTGCCTACACCGGCAGCTCTCCTGCTCTCAGCACTGCCACCTAGGAGAGAGCGGCGGCGTACCGCGGGGCCGCCTGGATCAGCTCCCAGGCAGCAGCATTCCCGGAAAGCATCGCAAAGCTGTTGCTGCTGCTAAAATTTTAACTGCAGCCGGCAGTTAACTACCGGCTGTGCCGGTTCGAGAGCAGCCTCCCCGAAACCCCCCAGCCCTTCCCAACCGAGGTCCGCTAAGCGCATACACCACCATCCGCTCCGCGTATCTCGGCGTTCTGTGACGGGGGAAAACGGGGGAAATGCCCAGCCTTGTGCGCTCCGCCACCGCGCCCGGGCCCTGCGGGAGCGGAGCGGAGCAGAGCGGAGCGGGCACCCCGGGGGTGCGAGCGGCGCCGGAGGAGCCGGGCTGCGGCCGCCCTCAGCGCTCCGCGCGGGTTCGCGGGGGCTGCGCGGACACCGCGGGAGCGGGAAAGCACCGCCAGCTGCTCCCCCCGGCCCCAGCCCCTCGCCCGGCAGCCCCACCGCGCACCGG
>VZRV01005009.1:2210879-2257984 GCA_013398115.1 Falcunculus frontatus
CAGCCCGCTGCGGGGCCGCCCCCCCGCCCGAAACCGTGCAACTTGCCCCAAGCCTCCCCTCGAAAGCCCTCTCACTAGACCCCCGTGCTGTGGTTGGTGCCGGCACTACGGAGCGCCCCTCATCCTGAGGAAGTTCCCCGGTCCTGCTGAGGGGCCTGAGGGGGACACGCCGCCCCACGTACCCCCCCACCACTGACACTCTCCAGGCTCGCCCCCCTCCGCCGTCCCGCCGCCCCCGCCGCTCCGGCAGACACGTACGGGCAGCCCCCACAGCGCCGGGGGTAGGGACCCTGAGCCCGGTGCTCGCCAGACAGGGCGGCCGCCGCCCCCCGCCCCGTCGCCGCTGGGTGCGTGTGTGTGGAGGGGGGGGACAGGTGATGAGCGGCAAAAGAGAGCCGCCTCCCCCCGGCGGGAAGGTCTGTGGTGCAACACCGCTCCCGCCTTCCCCCCACCCCGTCTCTGCAGATGCCCCCGGGAAGGGCTGCGAGGCTGGCAGCCGACAACAGCCACCCCCTCCCCCGGGAAAGCTGTTCTGCCTCCTTCTCCCTCGCTCGCCTTCTTTTCAGCTCGGCCGCTTGACTGACAGGGAGCCTTCCAGCGGCCGCCCACGCGCGCTCCCGTTTCCCCTCAGTCGGTGAGGGAGATGGCGAAGGAGAATCATGAATGAAACAGCCAGGCAGCGAGCGGGAGCAGCCGGCCCGGCCCCCGGGAGCGCCGGGGCCGCTGCCGCAGTGATGCCCGGGGGCGGCGGGCGCTGTGGGGAGCCCCCGGCCCGGCTGTGGGCTCCTGAGGGAGGAGAGCCGGCGGCCGCTGACTGCCCCCGGCCCCCCCGGCATCGCTGCTCAGAGGGGGCTGAGAGGCCGCTTGAAGACACTGCGAGGCCTCCGCTGGGTTTGTTCCCTCAGGGCAGAAGGTGGAAGGTTGATGCCTCCTCAAGCCGGAGACACGACTGTGGCCTTAGAAATGCCACAGCAACTGGTCAGTTCCTCATCCATAAACTCACTTTGCTGCACCAAATGCAATTCATTTTCTACTCATAAAATCCCAGCACCTAATACCTGAACTAGGACTCTTGTCCAGAAGTGATAGGAGGTAGGAAACAATCTCAAAGTTCACTTTAACCCCACTTGGTTTTCCCAGTGATTAGTTAGTACTGTGGTGAAGCCTTGTAATCCTTCTTTTCTCTCAGATCAGTTGTCCCAACCTGTGACTTGTTAAACACACACTTCACAATCTCTGGCTGGAGACCAGAGGTTGTCCCAGTGCTTTGGCATGACTATTGTTGAGTTTGGTTTGTGGTGTTAGTTTTAGTAGCCTTACTGCACAGTCAAAGGATTAAATATTCAGGTAGTGGGGACTTACAGTGTTAGTGAAGTTACCTCAGTATCCATTCACTGAAGATCAGTAATTCTTTTAATTAATACTTTATGTATTTTCTTAATTTTATTCACTGGAATTCTTGATTTGAACACCCAAAAGTATTTATTTATTTAAATCTCATACAATTTAAATCGAAAATAGCATTTTCTGCTTCTGAATATGCATGGAATATTTTGTTATATGCTGGTACATACATTGCATGCTGCACTTGAGACATATCTGCATTTGCAGTTACATAATCAATAAACATGGGGTTTTGTCCCATGAATCTAGAATCACATTCTGAGCTGTTTGAAACTAGTATGCCTCCTCAAATTTAATGCCTGCCAGAAAATTTATATCAGCTAAAATTTTAGCCTCTGAATTAAAAAAAAGCTGCTTTTGATTTCTGTTGGGAGAAGTGTCTTAGGAACTCCATTTTTTAAATTTTCTGTTCCTGAAAACTGAGCACACAATAAAGCATTGTCAAGTCTTTTGCTATAGAACAATGAATGTATCGTTATAATTCAGATAGGACAGTGCAATCCTTTATGTATTTGTTTTGTAAGGTTCTTATGTTTGTGGTAATAGTTCAACATGACTCACCTACAGTACATATCACTGCCACAGCTGTTGTAAACCTTCTTCTGAGTCAGAGAATGACTTTATGACCCAGAATTCTGGCAGTGAGTACTATCCTAGTGATTCTCCCAATTAAGAGAGAATTGCGAGTTGGTATCAGTGCAGAGTGAGTCAGTTTGATGTAAGGCAAAACTAAACTCATCAGTTACTACTGCTCTAGGTCAGTGTCCTCTTCCCTTCCAGAAGTCAGTGTTATGAAAACCTGGAATCATCTTGTGATGGGACCTCCTCTGAGAGTTCAGAAAGACTGCAGCAGACCATGGAATCAGTTCTCCTCATTCCCAAATGCTCCAAGGTACTGTACCAGCCATCTATTGCTCACTGCTGTGGGGTGCATAGTAGCTCTGCAGGGTTCTGGGGCTGGCAGCAGCAAAGAGCTGAGAGGCAGCAGGGTTTCTCTGCTTTATTCTGAGAAATCATTTTGCTTCTTGGGTTTACCAAAGTGCGGGAGGTCTGACATTAAAACCACATGTGGTTCTCTGCAATTTTTTTCTGAAAAACATCCCAAATCTGCCTGAACTGATTTTGAATACCAAAATTTGGGTACCCTGTACTCAGCCACCTGTTCTCTGCAGAGAACATGGCAGAATTGGTCAACCACCTACTTGCTGTTAAAATTGTGTCAGGAAAAAAGGGGCCACAATTTGGGATTGGCTACACGGCTGAGCCGTGAGGGCATGATGAGCTTGAGTTAGGCTGGTGGCAATCTGGGTTTGCTCTGGTGTTTTGTTACCCTGACACAAGCAGGAAGGGTTTAAGTGTGAGGTTGTGGTGATGCCAGCATCAAATATGGGGCAGAGGGTGGAGATTCAGTGACCGGTGAGCTGGGTTTACGCCAGGGGCTTCAGGGTTGACTCTGGCAGCAGCTCCCTGCTAGGCAGGCAGAGGTTGCTGACTCAAGATTACAGCTAGGATCAGGGTTGAACTTTGGGTGAAGCATAACTGATGAGGCAGGTTGGAAATAGTGTTCGGAAGACATAAATAATTTTGGGGCACCCACTGATACAGCTGTAGAGCAGAGGCTATTGGTGAATTCTGTATAGAAGTCTGACCTTGCCTAGAGCGAAGCACTTGTACTATACTGGGTCCGAGGCAGCTGTTAAGGATCCTGGTAAGGGTTAAGGTGGGACTAGCTAGGAATTTGTAACATTTGAAGTCGATGCCCTGCTATATTTGTGTCCTTGTTAATAGCCAATGTCCATTTGATTTCATGGTCCAGAAAGTCATTGAAAAATCTAATCTGGTTTCTAAAAGACTTTGGGTTTTATTTCCCGTTTGACCTGCTGGACATGAGACACAATTGACCTTGGCTGATCTGCTGGAAAGCAGCTCTGTGGAGAAGGCCCTGGGTGTCCTGGTGGACAAGCTGCCCATGACCCAGCAGTGTGTCCTTGTGGCCAAGAAGGCCAGTGGTGTCCTGGGGGGCATTAGGGAGAGCACTGCCAGCAGGTCAGGAAGGTGATCGTGTCACTCTGCTCAGCCCAGATGAGGGCTCACCTGGGATACTGCGCTGAGCTCTGGGCTCCTCAGTGTAACAGAGGCATGGAGCTCCTGGAGTGGGTCCAGTGGAGGGCTGTGAAGATGGTTAAGGGTCTGGAGCATCTCTCCTGTGAGGGATGGATGAGGGAGCTGGGCCTGTTCAGCCTCAAGAAGAGAAGACTGAGAGAGGACCTCATCAATGTCTGCCAGTATCTGAAGGGAGGGTGTCAAGAGGATGGAGCCAGGCTCTTCTCAGTGGTGCTGAGCAATAGGACAAGAGGCAATGGGCAGAAACTGATGCACAGGAAGTTCCACCTGAATATGAGGAAGAGCTTTAAAGTGTGGGTGACTGAGCACTGGACCGGGTTGCCCAGAGAGGGTGTGGAGTCTCCCTCACTGGTGATACTCAAGAACAGTCAAGATGCAATCCTGTGCCGTTTGCTCTGGGATGACCCTGCTTGAGCAGGAAGGTTGGGCCAGATGACCCGCTGTGGTCCCTTTCAACCTGACCCATTCTGTGATTCTGTGACTTAGTCTCCTGTAGTATCCTTGTAGACAATTGGAGAGGTATGGAATAACAGTCAGGTGAAAAATTGGCTGAGCCTGGGGGCTTGAGTGATAGGGGTGAACAAGTCAAAAATTTTCTGGTGACTTATTAGCAATGTCCCTCTGGGGCAGTTGCTGTTTAACATCAATATCAATGACCTACATGAGAGGACTATACCCTCATTTCACAACTGAAACCACATTGGGGCTGCTGTTCAGAGGGATGTCAACCTGAATTATTCTATGGATTTAGGGGGAACCTTTACAGTTGGTCTTTGACAATGACATTGTTATTCTGATTTTCCAAAACGGTGAAAGCAAAGAAAAAGGAAGAACTGTGTGAAACCAGTGGGATAAACCCATTGGGTAGTAGGTACTGAAAAGGGGCTACAACAGAAGTTTTATGGCCAGAATCTTTAGGAAGAGCCTGTGCAGTGGATTCTGGTTAGAGGAGGAAGAAAATGCATGTGAACCATCTGCAGGAAGTGAATTGGGTTGGTGTGGAAACACAGGCAGAATGCATAGGGAGCTTTGTATGAAATGGTGCCTGCTTTGTTGGCCTCTTTGTTTTGTACTACCTTCCATGTCTTTCCCTCTGACCAACTTTCTTATATCTGTATGCAGAATACAAATCCAGAGAGCTTTAATGAAGTGAACAGAGCCACGCCACATTTGTTTTGGTTAAATATGAAATTAAAACTAGAGGGTTGTTTTCATGCAGTAAACTTGGTAGGAGCATAAGGGAGAAATGCAACTTAAAATAGCATTTGGGAAATATATATAGCAAAATGAACAAACAATATGCAGTGAGTCATGTCCAGTGGTTCTTGCAGTAAAAGAAAGAGGATCTTCTCTGAGGAAACTAGCTGGGAATAGCTTTTCCTTGTCTGAAGCTGGAGCTACCCTCAGGGTACAGCATTTTGGCTGTGGCCAGTGGACTCCTCTGTGGGTGCAGAGCACTCTCTGGGCAGAGGTTATTGCAGGACCAGACCACAGACAGTCATGCACTGAGAGACCCTGTATAGGTTAGCAGAGAAATCTTCTAGCATGGTTAAGTAAAAATGATTTAAAATCTGGTTTGTCCAGCAAGTGGAGACCAAGAACTGCCATTTTACACATGGCCAAGGGCTGTACTGGAGGATGTCCCAGGGACATGACAAATGTCACTGTCCTGGGGGAATCTGTTGCAACAGTTCTCCTCTCACCTGCTTCAATGCAGACCTGTCCTATAAGTTGGTGGCACAGCTGCCCTGAAGCAAAACTGAGGTAGAAGACAGCAGCACAGGGCAGCTTTGCTTTTATGAGCTTTGAAACCATGAAGCCAGAAAGAATTGGCCAGGCTGGGTGGCAGCAGTTTGGCCATCTCTATTAAATATAAAACTCAACACACAGCAGAGAGAAGGGGCTCTGATGACACTATTTCAGCTTTGTTCTCATGGTAACCATTATGTCATCAGGATACCATGGTTACTATAATACTACTTATATTTCAAATGTTAAAAAAGGCAGAAGGAGGAAAAAAAAAACTTTTCCCAAAGTTGAGAAAGAGATGTGTTTATTCAGAATCAAATAGTCACAAGGAAGAATTACCCAGCAGTTATTAATACTTCCTGGAAAAGCCATTTTGAAACTGTGAAGGATTGTTTTATTTAGTAATTACTATTTTTTACTGTTTCTGTTGCTGTCCCTGTCACCATATGGTGCATGTCCTGGGGTTTCCCCTCTCAGCTTTGTCACCAGCAGCTATTTTGATAAATGCACGCTGCAGAAGGTTAACACGGTCTGATTCAAAACTTTGGGAGCATAATTTCTGCTTGAGTTATAAACCTCAATTTGCACAAAAGTCAGAAATAAAAAAAAATCCAGAAGTATAAGATTGGGATTGTGAGGTTATCTCATTTCAGAGGTTCAAGCAAAGCAAAGGAAGTCTTGGCTTGGATGCTTTCAAGATGCTGAAGCATATGGCTCAGAGGAAATCAGAATGGCAGCTTGCTATTTCTTGTTTGAGGACAAAAAGTATACTGATGGCAGGATGTTTTCAGGGGATCAGGCCTGCAGACCTCTACAGCTACAGCATGAGAGACCTTTGCTGCAGGAGAGAACAAGAGCTCTGACACTGTGAGAATGTATGAGTTTGAAAACGGTCTGATAATGGGAAGTGAAAGAGCTTTAGATCGTTGTATGTGTGAATCTAAAAAGGAACTAAAATAAACAGACAATGCACGTACTTCCAAAAGCAGCTGGTGTTTGTGGGACCTTTGGTATTAGTGGCTGCTCAAATTAAGATTGCTTACAGAAATCACTGGGCGTTCTATGCTTTGTTGGTGTCAGGTCCTGGGAAGTAGTTTGAGACAGAATCCACAAATGCATTGCATTTAAAATTTCAAAATCACTTTTTGGCACTCTTGAGAGTTCAGGAGTTGGGCAAGGCTGATTTTGAAATGGTTGTTAAAGAGGATTAACAAAATATTAAGTATTAAGATTTGATGGGGAAATTTTAAAATCAAACTGATTTTGTTAACTTATGTAATTGCCTGATCTTATCACCTGTATTGTTCTTCCTCTTTCCCATGATACTTGTTATCACTGATTAAAGTATCTTTTTCTAAATTGGAAAGTACGTTTCTGAGGCCAGGACTGTAGTTTTCTGTACCAACTGAACAGGGCTCAGTCATAACAAAGCAGGTGAGACTCTTATGAAAGCATGAAACTACAGGAGCTGGATTTTAGATGCAATCTGAATTGAGAAGTATAGTATCTCACACATACATATTTATATATGTATATACTCACAGCCATGAAAATTTGTTGTATTAGCCAATAAGAAAAAGGACTAATGACTGCTGTGTAAACCTAACCATGAAGAAACCAATGAAGTGTATACAGTCAATTCTAAAATGTTGTCCTTTAATACACGTCAAGCTTCCTGAAGCATTAAAGCACCCCACTTATCCCTAGATTGATTTCATCTCTCTGCAGGATCCATCCTGTCCATGTCCAGCATTCAAAACATTGTCTCTGCATGCATTTTCCCTTCTTGCTGTTGCATATTTTACATACAAATAGTCAAATCACAAAAGTTTTGGCAAAACCAACAGCAATAATCGGCCAGACCTTCCTATACACAAAATCCATAGTCCAGCTTCAGTGATTTCAGGGGGGGCAAAAGCACAAATCTGAAAGGAAGGGATGATGCTGTAGAGAATATTCCTCTTGACTATAAAAATTTCCATGCCAGCAAACAGCTAGTGGTGTTTCTAGCAAATTCCCTCTCTCTAGATTAAACAATCAGCTGCCCTTTCTTAATGTTCACTGTAGCCTAGCTCATTTTGTACATCTGTTGTAGTCTTGCAAATATTAGTAAACAAGCCTTTCACAGCATGCCTTGCTGCTAAGCAGCACTGACAGACACTTGAGATAGCTGGAGTCTCTATAGCTGGGTATGGCTAAAGATTTTTACCTGTTTTATCTGTCTGATTGAATAGTCCTCTTGATCTAGAATCCAGAAAATTTATGTTCAAAATCATCCAAAAACACAAACAAGTGCATTTGGTCCAGGAGTACCATAGAAAAATGTACCATAGAAAGTACTTCCGGCTCAAAATAGTCCTACCAAGGTCAGAAGTATTTGGAAATACGGGAATTCAGATAATTCGTTCAGAAAGTGATAATTTCTGTGATACTTGCTAAGTTTTCTATGTGTCTGTCATAAATGTTCTTTGCTACTGAAGTTCCTTCATTGCCACTATATAGCAGCAATTATGGTTGTACATAGAGATGTAAAGGATGTATATGAATAATGGGGACCTTGAGGGATGTCAGGCTAAAATACTGAACCAGGGAAATCAGATTGATTAGGGCCTTATGATCAATACCCTGAGCAGAGATAATTTCAATATTGTATTTCTATGAGATCACCACCACAGAAAATAACGTTTTGGGTTTTAATAGTATCTTGAGGTCTTAAAAAATGCCTTTAATACATTTGTAAAAGACAAGATTTGTCTCTGGTTTAATTAGGTTTCAGGGCATATAATCAGCTAAGAATTTTAATTTATACTTCATGACAGGTAACATAAAGACAAGATATATATACTTCTTTGCTGAAAATAACTTGATTAAGAAACCGAGGACCTACATATTGTGTGTAGTCATCAGAAGTTGGCATATGCTCTTCAAGACTGCTTTGTCTGGCACCTGAAGCTGTTGTCAAGCTTTTTCTTTGAATTCTTCTAGTTGGTATTCGTTGCCAGCCTCGTTGTAACTTAGCTCTACTGAACTGCCAGCAGCAGCGCCCTTTCTTTCTGCTTGTTGTGACAAAGCCAGTTCACCAGGCAGTGCTCAAAAGTAACTCCAAGCTGTGACATATGGGAGCTTATGAATCAAGCTTTCCCCATTTGACAAGTATTAATAATCAAGAATGACAGTGAAAAATCTAAGTAAGAAGAGCCTTATTGCTATTGCTTAACAGCCCTGTCTGCCATGCAATTTATTACCTCTCTGCATGCAACATGTGAACATTGTTAAAGCTTATACACTGCAAGAAGCATAGAATTTTAACTTTTTGTGATAACCACATGAGAAAGAAACAAACCATTCCCATTATCCAGTGCTTGGGAAAGCACACCAGTTGGTGTGTGTGACACTCACAGTAGGAGTAGCTGACATGGGATCCATATGGCACTTGAGAATGGAATTCAGCAAGAGAAACTGAAAGGTCATCCAAACTTCAGTTGGAGAGAGAGCTTCATCTTAAGATTAAAAAGAAATTACTTACCTGTGGTCAACTGTTGTATCACTACATACAGTGATATAACATCTATATCCCTACCCTGCACTTTTATCCATACTCTGTTGCTTTCTCTTCTTAAAATGAAGCAGGGGCGGACTGTCACAGGCCTGAGTAGGAGGAGGCAAGAAGTAAATGGGTATTATTAAAAAAAGCAAGTGCACTTGCTCCAAGCTATACAGATCTGAGAATTACTGGTTGTGCTGGTTTTGGCTGGGCTAGAGTTAATTTTCTTCACAGTAATTGGTGTGGGGCTGTGTTTCGGATTTGTGCTGAAAACGGTGTTGGTAATAGAGGGATGTTTTCATTATTGCTGAGCAGGGCTTGCACAGAGCCAAGGCCTTTTCTGCCTCTCAACATCCCCCCATCAGTGAGGAGGCTGGGAGAGCACAAGAAGTTGGGAGAGGACACAGTCAGGACAGCTGACCCCAGGTAACCAGAGGGACATTCCTCACCCTGTGGCATCAGGCTCAGTTATAAAGCTGGGCAAGAAGGAGGAATTGGGGGATGTCTGGAGTGATGACGTTTGCCTTCCCCAGTCTCCGTTACGTGTGGGGGATCCTGGCTGTGCTGGGCAGGGCTGAACACCTGCCCACCCTTGGGAAGGGGGGAATCCATTCCTTGCTTTGCTGTGCTTGCACACGTGGCTTTTGCTTTACATATTAAACTGTCTTTACCTCAACCCATGAAGTTTCCCACTTTTACCCTTCTGATTCTCTCACCCAACCTGCTGCAGGGGGAACGAGGGAGTCATGTTTCATCTTTTCATCTATTTCCTATATAAAATAACATCACCAGAACAAAGCAATAGCCAAGCTTGGAACAATGAGCCCGGGTCATTATGGCCTCTTTCAAAGTGCTACTTTGTCCAGGGAAATGGAGCTTGGTTAATTGAAAATGGGCTGTTGAGAATGGTTTTGGTTTTACCTGGCTTGTTAATGTCCACCTGATGGCTTGTTACTGTAGGAGAAAAGGGAGGGATTCATTTCAGCACTGGACCTCTTAACTATGACTTGTTGAAAAAAGTCTCCCTCTGGCTGCAGTCGTCAAAGGGTCAAGCTGCAGACTCTGTCTCTGGGGGTGTAGCTTGACTTTCCTGTAGTGCCACCCAGTTCCTATGAAGACTTAGATAAATGGCCAAGAGTGAATCACTGTGAATCACTGGGCTCTCAGGCTTCACTGGAGAGGACCCCAGGCACTGGGACTTCACTGAGAGTGGAGTGGATGGGATATGAGGGAAGAAAAGGGCCTCACAGCCTGAGGACTCTCTCTCATTCCTGGTCTGGAGGATCAGGATGGAACATTGTGTGGTGACACTGCAGAACTATTTCGTGTATTAGTGTCATTGAAGATTCAAATGCATCAGCAATATATCAGCAAAATAATGTATCAGAATGTTAACTGAAGCAATAGGAAATTTCTTTCTAAACCAAAATGATAGGTCAAAACTATTAAGTACTTAAGTTTCTTTCTTGAATTCTTCAGAGCTTTATTTCAAACTTCTGTAATTTATTTAAATGGTATGGCTGTGGACAAAGCTGCTTTACTGCCTCCTTAACCTCTTGCTTCAGGCCTAACTTCAAAGGGGCTATTCTGAGCTCATATCTGCATATATTTGAGTTAGTATATAAAACAAACATGCTCAAAGGTCACACTCGTCCATGGCATAAGCCAGGGCAATTCCTTTTGAAGCTGATGCAAGTTATGTCTACTAATATCCAGAAGGGACTAAGTCTTAAAAGGCCTCAAGTTTGATTTTTCTCTTTCCATATTCTTCATGTTACTGCCTAGAGTGGTTTGAATGCAAACAGCTATTGGAACAGTTCAACAATTAGGAAACAAAAGGGTTAAGAATAAGTTCCCATTTATTTGCCAAAGTATCAACTGAAAGATCTCTTCCCAGTTTCCATTGCAATGTGATGGTGAGAGACTCGCCTAAAGCAGCACTGAGGCATGACTAGACCCATATTTCAAAGTCAGTTCTGTCTGAGATCCATTTTGCTTGTTAAACTTACAGTATTTTAATCCCTTCATTTAAATATCAGTTCTGTGGACATTAACTCTTTTACAGTGTGGAAGTCCTGTCTATATTTATTGACACAATGCCCCTGAGAGCAGGAGAGAAACAAAAGGGTGACCTTTGGTTTCAACTTAATGCCACCCAGGAATCAAGCGACCTGGTGTCCCTCTTGTTGGTTCAGAGCGGTGACACACATCACTAATATATTGCAAACACACACAAAAGTAACAGAGGAGATGCTCTTGCTTGTGTTATTACTCACTTCCCATTTCCAGTTTAAGAATGTGTTAGTAAAGAGTGTTACACAAACTGTTGATACTGTTTTAACAAGAAATGTACTACAATGCATTGTAGGAGTATAGAGTGATACAATTTTCCTCTGTGGGTTGGAGAAAGTATTTTTTTTCAGTGTTTGGATTACACAGACTACATAAGATTAGCCTAGCTGTTGCTAATTGCAGGTGTTCTAACACCCACCTTCTCCCGTTACATGGTTTTATCATGGCTGGCATCATTATTTAATCATTACAGCAGTGGACAAAGAGTCAGAATTCCTGGCTCCTGAGAGTAATTTGGGTGATTTACTAGGTTTTTGTGTGCTTGGATCAGTCAGAGCTCAGTCTCTTTGTGCCTCCATCCCTCCATCTAAAAGCAGAAGTAATCTGGAGGTTCATAGATTTATGTCTAGGGTTCTTTCCCACTCTCTGCAGTTAAAGAGAAAATAAATGTAAACGTTTTGTCTCACATCAAATTCCGGAGTTCGAAAATTTGTGTTTATCAGGAATTGGTCCAAACATGGTAATATTGATAAGCTCTCCTTTCTGTGGGTTGAAAAGTTACAGTAAGTGCTGATTAGGAAACGGAGGCCTCAGATATTTCTGCAGTCCCCAAGTGAATCGGCTGCATTATGTTTTCTCAACTTTTGATTTTTCATTTGAATTCAGTTTGACTTGTCTCTGTTTTGACTTGTCTCTGTGTCACCTGAGTAATTTGTGATTGTCATGCCAACCCATTGGGTCTCCCTAAATTGCCTGGGGCCAGGTGAGTCCCAGGGCACACTTTCGCTTGCCCTACCTTGTGCCCATTCAGAATTAACAGGAGAACTCAGCTGGGACTGAATGAAAAAAGCACAAGACAGAGGTGCTGAAGTTCACAGGCGCAAATTAACATTGATGTGACTTGGAACCATTCCAGTTTGGCTCAAAAACATGAAGTTTATTGGTGAGAAGGAGCAAAGGCCAGGGCTCTTGGCATCAGCAGACTGAAGCAATCCCTTCATCTACCACATCCATGATAGTGGTGTCAGGGAGAAATCCAACAGAACCCGTGGCAGGACAAATGGGAGAATGCAAGATATAGAAGAACAGTGTTAATATGAGTTTGGAAACCGGGGTGGGGTGAAATAGTTGTGTCTTGTGAGGAAAAAAATAGTTTACATAAAATTCCAGAAGCCTGTGATTCTGTCACAGGCATAAGTGGTTCATGATGCCTGAAGATAGACAGTATTTTTATCTGGTAAATGCCTTTCAAAACCTAAGCCAATGACTTTAGCAAACTGTCCCCGTCCCAAGGGGCGTTTAGCCACCAGTTTAGAGATGTTTAAATAGGTCTAATAAGAGTCTAAGTTCAGTGAACTTTCCCGTTGTCCAAATATTTTCCAACATGTCAAACGCAGACACTTTTCAAAAAGCTTGCTTAGAGTTACCAGAACTACAGAAACCAGCTTGGACCTTCTAGAAAACTAACATCTGAGGAAAATATGAACTAGGACATGATTTCTGAAGAAAATAATAGCATATTTTCTTGCGGTACAAGGTTAGTTTTTGGCTGCCACTTCAACTTCTTTGCAGGAAGGCAAAGAATTGCAGCTGGAATGGATGGGATTTCACAGGAATATTTGAAAATTGGTTCTCAGTTCCTACCTCCTGTCTGAGGGGGGCTGTAATTCTGTGTCCTGAGTCACTCTGAGCTTCAGCTGCCCCTCCAATGAGATGTTCTAAAACTCCTGGTTGTTCTGCCTGTATCACCTCTGGCTCTGAAAGCCGCTTAAGGTACTTCAGGAACGCTCTATCAAGGCAGCTGTCACCTCCTGGGAGAAAACAACAGCTTCCAGTGAATGGCACTGAATGATCAGAAAAGACTCAGAAAGAGAGGAAGGGGGAAAAAGGCATTTGTCAGTATTTTTTTGTCAGTATTTTGGTTTTTGTTGTTGTTGTTTTCCCCCAGTGACATAAAGTGTATGATTGCATCCTGTATTTGAATGCTACTGTACTGTATCAGAGCAGAGACTGTGAAGTTGCTGTATTTTATCCCTGGTACATTTAGGAGCATGAGCAAGAGAGAGTCAGTGGGGGATTTTTATATGGAGTTATTGATAAATGGTACCGACGATGAGCAGATTAATTCCAGGTCAGAAATTTTGAGAAGCTCTTCAGTTATCAAGAAAAAGTAGTGGAGTTTTTTAATTTTTTTTTTTTTTTAATTTGCACAGATAAACCACATTCTGGATGTTCTTGAGACCTGCTCTGTTATGGTCAGACTGCTTGACCTGGGTACTTCTAACATATATTTTTGCAGAATTTCCCAATCTGTTGTGATTGGAGGAGCTGGAAAATTCTAGGGTGTTTGGAAACATGACTGCTTCTTGATGCATGGAGGTTTT
Source organism: Falcunculus frontatus (assembly GCA_013398115.1). NCBI lineage: Eukaryota > Metazoa > Chordata > Aves > Passeriformes > Falcunculus > Falcunculus frontatus. The sequence goes on from VZRV01005009.1 coordinate 2,224,377, forward strand.
TTTCCACCCCAGAGGCCTGGATGTTCTCTCTCTTTCATATTACTCTCTCAGTTTTGATGTAGGCTCTAAGCAAAGATTACTACTTTGTGGGTCTACTGGTTTTGTCTTTCTGTTCTACTGTGCTTTTAAATAATCATCAGGAGTGCCTAGAGCACAGGATGGGCACCTTTCCCATGTGGTTTTATAAGCATAAATAAATACTTATAGAAAAGACAGCTGTGGCAGTTCCCCCTCTTCTCTGATAGATCTCTCTTCAAAGCTGTGGATCAAAAGAGCAGTGCAAATATTCAGCAGCAGGGACCATGACTCTTGAGTACTGGCACAGAAGAGTCACATGTGAACTTCTAAGCCTGAGTAAGTAACCTTCCAAAATGCAGGTTGAAAAAATAATAAACACACTTATCTTGCCAGCAGGGAAAGAAAGCGCCTCCTGTCACTCAGAGCAACTCTCAGAGGCATTGCAGTCATGTGTGGAAGCTGAAGGAGGCCTGTGTGAGGCCCTCTGCCTTCAGAAATGTGACAGAAATTCAAGTCTGCTTTCACTGAGACACTAGAAATGGCACTGCAAGAGACTCAGGAGATCCAAATTAAAATTCCATCTCTGACACAGATCTTTGGAGTGTATGAGAAAGTTACCATGTCCCTCAGTTCCTTCTGGTAAGAAAAAAGGATGATAATATTTTTTCTCTCTGTCTTGTATTAGAGCACCAGACCGAGGCCATTTCTCACTAAATAGATGTATTGGAACCCAAGCCCTCCTGGGGCAGCTAAGCAATAAATACAGAAGTAAAAATAGATGTAAGTAGGTAAATAAATGATTTCTAACACCTTGAAATTAATGTGGGATGTTCTGTTATTGCTTTTATATACTAAATAAATATAATTTATCTTTTTATGAAGACAGGTTTGCTTTTATTGAACAGTATAAAAGTTACTTAGGAGAAATGCAAGTAGATAGACTTGACTGTAGACAGCAGACAACTATTTTCCTTATATAAAACCAATGACACGAGAGAATTTTATAACTCCATATGCTCACAAAACAGCTCAAAACCAGCTCATCCACTACCTTACCTTTAAGCCTAGTGGAAGATCAGTAAGAGGAATTATCACAAACTCCTAAACTTTACTCTTGTGCTCTAAGTGTTGTTGTTTTTGTTTTCAAGTCTCATTTCATCTTCTCTTTGCTTGTCAAAGGTTGATGTAACAAGACATCTGCTGCTGTCCTGAAACTACATCTCTAGTGGGTAAAATTAACTTTGTTTCCTTAAAGTTGGTTACTAAAAGTGGTATTTTACAGTAGAGAATGTATACTCAACCAAAACTCATCACTGACTTGGACTAAACAAGCCAGGTTCTGTGCTGTCTGGCTGTCCATCTGTAAAGAGCATTCCTTAAAAAAAAAACCCCAGTAATCTGCTTATGCAGGATTTTGTATCGACATAAATAAATGCGTGAGGCAGTGCGGGACAACAAATAAGCAGACTGGTGTTTTAAGTGTGGAATCCGACGCTTAGTAAAGGGTTGTTTCCTGTCCCGAATGACTGAGGAAAGGGAAGGGCTGAGGAAACTGCAGTAACTCCACAGCTCCATAGATGTCACCAGCTTTTCGCTCCAGCCTTCCCCAGAAGTATCGGCTCGTACCTATCTCCCTCCAGCCATTTATTCCGTAGCCCCAGAGGGACTGTTTTTTGGGTGATGAAATACTGCAGAGTACAAATTAAGAGCTGCCAGCAGTGAGCTGTGCCTGGACAGGAGATACAAGATGGAAAATATAAACAGTAACACAGTACTTTTTCAATTACATCTTAAGCAAACATACTTACTTAACAGGAGTCATAGAACAGTGTGAACTTCTTTAGTAGATATCGAGAGCTAAATCATGATGGCATTTCCCGAGCTTTGTTTAAAATGATTTATGAAGGTTATTTGCAACATTTTTCCTCCTTCTGGAATTCTCAAGTAAAAATCCAAACCACATAATTTCCGTTCACATAACACCCACAGCAGTCATGTACTGTTCTTTTGGAGCTGGGAACTTGTCTGCAAAATGGCAAGGGCAGTTCCAAAAAGGAAAAAAAATAGTACAGAAGGAAAAAGACCCCCTTACATCCTCACAGAGAATAACTTAGGGGCCAGTTTCAGATAAGGAGCCAAAGGTGTGATGATAGGACAAGGTGGGAGGGGAACAGAGAACAAGGAGGAGGATTTGCATGTTGAAATGAGATTTTTGGAGCATAAAGGAACCTCTTTAATTAACGACTCGATCTGTATGAGAGATTGATTTGTTAGTTATAGAGCAGCACTCCAAAGATTTCAGATTTGAGTCCCAAGTGGAGCAGCTGCCACTGCACTGGAGAGGGTGGCTGTGCAATAGTTGTGCTACTGTCCCACCACACACACCTCTGCTTGGTGGTACGGGGGTCTATTGAGTCTGGTAGTCAAAACCCTGCTTAGGGCTCTGAGCCCAGCTTATCTCTATTACATCAGTGGGCAAGAGCTGTAAGTTATTGCTGTTTATCTCACGGGAAGATGCAGATGGATTGAGGGCAGGTTTATAGTACAGTGCTTGGCTGGAGGCGTGGGGAGGAAGGCACCCTGATGTAGCAATGCTTTCAGGGAAACTCCTTTGTCCTTGCGTGACAAGTATCTGCAATGGGCTCTGCCAGCATAGCTACAGCTTGGCCTTGGCTCCTGGGGGCCAGCCCTGGCCAAACAGACTGTGGCCCAAAAGTGTCCACTCACCAGCACAAGCCTGTTTTGACACAGGCTTCATTCAGTCCCTTGCGAGGTTTATTTTCAAGATTGCCCCAAAGAGTGGTACTTTCCTGGCTTGAAGTTTAAGGCACAGGAGGCAGGATAGAGAGATCAGAGAGTGAGGTTAGGAGAGGTCATGGCAGGGGGGCAGTAGGGTCTGGCCGCTGAGATCCTTGGGCCAGAGGTTTGTCCAAGAGATCACACAGCTGACACAGCTGACTAGCCCATAGTCATGCACCTAGGGGTGCATGACAGTGCTTTTCTCCTGGATTTTGAAGAAGTTTCTCAGAGTAGTGGGGAGAAATACTAAAAACGAACACATGCTTTCTTCAGGATTTCCATTTTTTTAACTTGTGTCTTAAAATATATTTAAAATCTTTGTTAGTAAGTGATCCTCAGGGATTTGAAAATACATATTAGCTCAGCTGGTAGTGACCCTGCAGCGCTCCACTGTTAATAAGTAATCAGCATTTTTCATACAATGCCTTTCTCCTTTGGATGGAGGACCGTCCCCTAATTTGATATACAAGGGTATACTTCAGTGCAAGATCACCACCAGTGGCATTGCTGTGAATTTACATTGGTGTAATAGCAAGTAGAATTTGTTCCTAAAAGAGAGGCAGTGAAAAATGAACATATACTATAATTTCCCAAGTGGTAGATTTTCATATTATTTATGTTCATTCAGGATTTGAATCTCGGAGATTGAATTAATTTCAGATCTCCTACCACCTGACCCAAAAAAAACCCCAAACAGCTGTGTTCGTTATTGCTTGGTAATATATTTTTCCAGGAAAACACAGCTTAATCTGGGCTCTGCTGAAGTAGCTGTCTGTTGTTTGTGCTTTACAAAGCACACCAGCAGCTGAAAAGAAAATGAGTATCTGCCTACCCCAGAAAATGTACCTTTTAACTTCAGTGCAGTGCAAGACTGTGACAAAAATGGATTTGAGACAGATTTTTAAATCCTGTTCAATTTAAAGAAAGGAGATAGTAAAACTAGAAGAGTACTGTGAGGAAGTGCTTAGTTTGGTTTATTGTTTGAAGCAGGAAAAACCATACTGTTCAAGTAAAGGAGCAATGACCCAAGAGTGCAAATGTGCATGCAGGAGTAGAAATTCTGAGAAGATCCACTTTCTGCAGCACTGTGTAAAATAGAGACCAAAAGTAGGCTCATTCACCATATTGACTACAGCACATGACTTAATCCTTGAATGACATCAATTATGTGGATCTTTGTCTGATCTCAAAATTTGAAAAACGAGCTTGGGACCCAAAGGTGAGGTTTTGGAAGGAGTCAGCTTTTTCTGAGCCCCAGTACTGACAGGCTGGGTCCTGTGGTGGCAGAGAGAAGAGTTTTGGCCTGCTCTAGTGCAGTCAGTCTTTTGGGGATTCAGGCTTGTTTGCCTGGGAGCAGTACAGCAGTTGTCTTTTATGCTGAACTCTAAAGGCAGAAGGCAGCTGAAATCTCAGATAGCTTCAGCTGATTTACATGAGGGGCAGGATGTCACGGTGACTGGAAATGGAGCTTGTGGATGGACAGACACAATGTGCTGTGTTCTCCTGCATACAGTTCAGTAAGGTGTCTTGGGACTGCTCTGGATCTCTCCTTTCTGAACAGAATGGTTCCTTTTTTGTGTGCAGTGATGCTTGGAGATGGAGATGGCACATGTATGAATGGGAAATTCACAAATACTCACATCCATCTATATATTTAAATGGCAGAAGGAAATAAGCTTTTCATCTCTTTTATTTCAAGAAACGGAGTTCTGGTCTATTCTTTTCATGCAACTTCCTAATGAGCAGACAATAAGACTGTTCCATACTCTTGTAATGAATAGATTATGTGGTTGAAAAAGGAAGCATTATTTCAATTAGTTATGCCAGTTGTGAATTATAACGCAGTTTTAATTGAAGTAAAGGGAAATCCACATGAACATCCACTGCATTAATCAAGATGAGATGCCTTGCAATGAATAGTGAATGAATAATAACGAAACACCAAGAATAAAATGTCACAGTTTAGAGATATTATATCTCACCTCTTCCATGCACCAAATCGTCAGGATTAATTGAACCAGTGCAAAATGTTATGGCTGGTGGTATGTTCATTGTTGCTAAAAGGAAATGAAAGTGTAGGCACAATTTAGCTCATTTATCAAAAGCTGGTTCGTCTAGAACTTCTTACAAAACTCAGCTGATGAAGTTTCCTGAATCAATTTTACCAGTTGCCAGTTACTGTAGCATGGACCCATCTTCACTGGAAATTCTCGTACCACAGTTCATGTATGTGAGGACACAAACATTTTTGAACTGTATTAGTTGTTTGGAGAGAAATATATGTCTTTTTGATAAGAAATGGTTTTTAACTACCTCACAGGCTTTGCCATCTGGAAGAGCTGATGTGCAAATGGATCTTTGATACTGCTATTATATATCTTGAAATTTTAAAATTGTACGTTGTTGCAGAGAGAGGCAAATCTTACCTCAACAACTTTTGTCCATCTGCTGAAATGTGGCTGGAATCTTAAGTGGGATTAACCAGCAGAAATGCAATAGTAAAACAGAAGAGTGGGGGTCACTGATTTTGCCTGTACACTGAGCTTTATCCTGCTTATCCAAAATCACAACACAGAGCAAAGGCACTAAGTCCAAAAAACAGGAAGATACTTAACTTCTATTATAACCAGTTTAGATCAGCTAATGTGAATTTCAAATTATATGATTACACCAGTAGATGAGTTATGAAAAAACTGAACTTTGAATTCTGCATTGCAAATACATCAGAAGCTTGGTCCATGCATCCACTTGGAAAACAATAATGCAGGGCCCAGTTCTCCTCTTATAGACTCTGGATTGTTACAGATTAATAGAATTAAGAGCCAGATTGAATAGTATGTTCTCTAATCACAGACCTTAGGCTGCTGTCCTCACAATGAGCTTTGTGTGTCTCCCTAAAACACAGCCTGCACAAAGCAGGCATCCAGTTTGGGCTCATAAACAGAGAATCTGCTGCTTCCCCTGCTAGTCTGTTCCAATGGTTAGTCACTCTCACTCTTGAAAATGTGTTACTTATTTCCCATCTGGCATCCAGATATGGGAATGTATGTCAGAATAGCTCTGCTGACTTTAATCTGCTACTCCTGATGAGGGGAGAAACAGGCCTGAGGTCTGTTTGCTCCTGATCCTGACTTGGAGAGCCCATTAGTGCTGCAGGTCTGAGTGCTTGGTGCCAGCTATTCCAGCCAGCAGGCTGGGATGTTCCTTACTGTATCATTACTTTCTTCTGCTTGTTCCACTAAGTGAGCATTTGTTCCCTGAGTCAGCCTTTACATGACTGTTCTACCCAGTCCTTTCCCCCCCTTTCTCCCCCGGTGGAGAAGCGTTGCTGAGTACAGTGGTGCACAGCTCCTGCCATTTCCACGTGCAGGGCAGGAGTTTGTTCTGCCCATTCACAAGTTGTTCTGACTCTTTGTTCACAAGTTATTCTGACTCTTTGAAACACTCATGTGCGTGTGCACACAACACCACGAGCAAACCCACTCAGAATCTGTCTCAGAAATTCCTGCTGAAAGCTGTCAGTTATCCCACACCGATGTAAGCTCACTTTTGGTCTTTTAAAGGTCAAACCCATCCCGTTGCAGAGGATCAGAAAGTCAGTGCATGACAAGTCAGGCAGTTGCTAGAGAGTGATAAAATTTTCATTTTGGATCAATAATGATATATGACGGCATCTAGGTAACAGTTTTAGCGCCTCTGCTACAACATGATTTTGTAATGTCGCAGCTAATCTTGTAATGATATCGCCACCTGGTGCCTGCTGCATCGTATACCAAGCTGCAGGAAACGCAGCGTTACTATGACAATTTCTGTGGCAGATGCTGTAGGCTTCATGTAAAATATTTGGCTCAAAACGTTTCCTGTGAGAGGGGCAGGATGGGCGCAGCTGATACCAAAACGCTGGAGCCTGGGTGTGTGATGATTTTGGAATATGGTGGTTGCCACCTTAATGCCATTTGTAAAGCCAGTATAACCCTGTGGTTTACTGCAGGCTGGGTCTGCTGGGGGACACCGAGGCCGTGGCTGTGTCCCCTGTTAGCACTGTGCAATGCAACGGGTGCTGCAGATCAGTGTACTGGCAGTACCTTTTCACCTCTTTATCCCAGTGCCCAAGAAAACTCCTCTTTTTTGAATAGTCTTCAAATGCAGAAGAGTTCCTTTTCATTTATATGGCTTTGGTGTTGGAGGGACGTTGAATCACTTATCAAGAGCCAGTTTCTGCTTCCCTTAAAGTGAGAAGTCTCACAAGGCTCCAGAGCTAGAATTTACCCTTTGCTATGTTGCACACCTAATGAGGGCTGCAGGAGACAGACCTTCAGGGCAGCATTGTAATCTCTAGATATGCTGGGCAGATGACACCTTGCGATCTGATTTTATTCTATAATTTTATTTCATGGTTTAGGATCACCTCCTTGTAGGTTCAGTCCAGAGAAGACTCCATTTCCATGCCCTAATATGCTGTGAATCCTGCATCCACACCAACTTGGCTGAAGGGGTACGTGCTGCTGTGACAAGCAGTTCTGTTCCTTCTGTGTCAAGGGAGTCCTGGAACGGCTTCTTCCTCACATCCTCTCTGCACATTGTCTTGGAGGGAGTACTTTTGGACAACACTGGGACACCATCCCATGCTGTGCTGAGCTACAGAGTTTCACAATTGCCTCACTGTGCGGAAGGGAACCGGGAACTTGGCCACGACCATTTCGTAAGCTCCTTACATTGCGCTGTGGTTTGCACGAGCTTTTGTGTCCTAGGCCAAGCAGAGGTGCCAGCTCACCCTTCTGCCCTAAAATGCAGGCTTCAGGCAGGAGAAATGTCTCCCTGCATGCTGTTGCCACCAAAAGCATGAGTTGCATGAGGATACATGAGAAGGGTGAGCAGGGCAGTGGGGTGGGCTGGTTGTGAGCAGCAGGCAAAGGTGCAGCAGCTAGGAAGCCTGGCAGAGCAAAAAGTCCTGGAGCACTGAGACTTTTCCCGGTGGGTTTTCCTCTACCAGGGAAGAATGAGTCAGACCAAGATATAGAAGGAAGAAGGTTGAACAGAGCAGTGGGGCTTAGAGGAGAGATTAAGCTGGGGCAGATTCCAAGCTCAGGGGTCACCTCAGAGAGGATCTGCCCCTGAAAACAGTGCTTGGTTCTTCACATTCCCCTTTCCCTCACAGAGTATTGGGAAGGGGAGTAGCACCATCTACTCCCACCAAGACCTTTCCAGGATCTCTGTTTTGCCTGGCTGTCATACCAGCCGTGGTCTGTCCATGGATGCAGGCAGACCTTACTTCCAGATGCTGACTGCCATGTTCCTAACAATTTCTCTTCTCTTCCCATTCCCCAGCATACTCCATGTAGAGGAACTGTATTCCTGGGTGTGCACTATGCTGGGTGTGCAGGTACACTCTTACTCTGACCCCTCCAAGTATTAAGATAAGGTGAAGAGTCACCCTTGGACTCACCTCCGATCATTTCTTTGTGCTTTATCCTGGGTAGATGTCCCTGCTCAGCACTTCCTCATTTCCCCCAGCACTCATTCTTCAGCACTCCATAGGCAACTCTGTCCCACCCGACAGGGCCTGGATTTATCCTGTCGGATATCTCTAGCCAGTTAGGGCACTAAGAATCAATGGCCCTATCTAGTCCCCAGCCCTGAATTTTTGACATATCAAGTACTTGCAGAGTTGATTGACTTTGGAGCCGCTGCGGTTCAGGAGTTTGGCCACCAGTCTTCCAATGAACAAACCAACACATCCAGCCAAACTTCAGCTTACATTTGTCAGCCAACTGAAGGGAATTAGGCGTATTGACACCAGATGAGAATCCGGCCCTAAAATATCCATAAGACAAAGAATGGAAAACACGGAAAGCTTTCCTTGATATACCGTTTAATGTTTTGTAAACTTTCCTGCTATGTTGCTAGGGGGATTTTAATACATCAACGAGTTTAAAATACATCTCAGTGAGATGTTTGTAATTGGAGCTAATTCTCCCTCCACCCTGAACTTCCTTATTGTTCCCAGCACCGTTTCATCTCCCTCCTGTCTGTAAAAGACCGTCTTGCTGACCCGCTTCCTGCCCCTGTAGCAGTACTAGGAACTGCACAAGGAATCCTTGTCTTAATGCACTTGGATGCTGACATTGCATTTTCAGCTAGCCAGGCTTCATCTGGAGAGTGGATTTCTCACGTTTCCTGATGTGAGTCAGTTGTGAGGAAAGTGTTTAACCTTTTTGTCAAAGGTTAAACATATAAAAGGGGAATGTGAAGCTCTTGTATTCCTGTTGTTGCTACATTAAAGAGAGCAGCTTTCACAGCTGAGCTAAATCTTACTTTTCAGGGGGGATATTTCTTTCTGTATCCAATTCAAGGTTGCAGTTTACTGCACTTGTTAAGGAAAGTGTATATTTGAACAGGACTATGTGACAAGGTCATTCATGGACTATTTCTACTGGTTTTTTTTGTCTTGCTAGTCCTCTCTGCCTTTCTCGAAGGATTTGAAGAGACTTGGACAGGCATTTGTATTAAGTGAGCCAATTAGAATTTTTGAAAATGGTCCATTTATATAAAATATAAAGATCTTCAAAGCAAAATAAAGAGCAAGCATTCTTTAGCTTGAAAGCAAAAGAATTTGTCACTTTGCTTTCTTATTGACGCCTTATTATTTTAATCCATCTTTCTCCACTGCTTGGCTGAGTATACTGGTTTCTTACCTGTAATTACCAAGACTGATGACTTAGCTGTGTTACCTGCAATCACATACCTCTTTCCCCTAACTAAATGCTTCATGGCATACTCTTGTCGGGATCCAGAATACTCTATCAAAGAGCTCATTCCAGTTTTACTCTGTGTGTTGGCTGCTTCTGCCCTTTGTGAAGCATAGGAACACAAACCTATTTTTACTGAGAGGTAATTCCCCAGGTGACCTGCTGGTTCTGCACTAATTGCCCCACTGATAATTTGCTGGTTTTCTTTATGGCTGGGTCTGAAATACCCCACTATAATCAATTGACTATGATTATCCAATGAGTCTGAGAGAAAGCCAGGAACAGACTGAAGGTTTGCTCTTGAATCTCTCTTGCTCAAGGCCTCCATTCTAGTGGGTAATTAGAATGTTCTTCTCTGCTCTGGGTTGTTCTGCTGCTCTCTAGGATTGTGTCAAAAGCTCCAACAACTGTTTTTCTGGGCTGGAAAGATATAGTCTTGAAAGGAAAAAGAGTATAAACAAAAGATAAAGGATAAAGAAAAATTAGAAACGTCACTCCCAAGGGAGTGTTCTCAACAATCTGTTAACTTTGCATTGGTGAGTTCATAACTACTTCCAAAAAAATGTCACAAACTCTTAGCAGAGCAGCTTGAACCTCTGCTGATGAATTGAAGGAAATTTGTTCTAGAGAAAATACATCACATGAAGTTAACTCACAATACAGGATCAGCCAAAAACAACACCACGAAACAGGAATTCCTTCATTTTAACAATACCATAATCTCATTGTAGGCTGAGCAGTAACATTAGAAACCGCACATATAACACCTTCCCTTACAGTTAAAATTTGGCAGTAGTGACTTTAAAAAAAATCCTAAAACCAACCTCAATCTTCAGCCTGGATGCATTTGTTTCATTAAGAGGATTTATGAGTTAACCACTTACAAAATCCAATCAATGTAGTGTTAAGGTTCCTATGTTTTATTCCAGGCGTATACGTAATGTGTTATTCAAAATACACTGCAGAATAGTTCAAAGCTGACACTGTGAGTGCTGCATGAACTGTGGAGGAGGGCTGATTTTCCACTGCTCTGTTATGTGCTTCATCACTGTAGTTCTGTCTCCTCCTGCAAGGCAGACTCGATCTGACTGTGCTTTGCCTAATTACATCGCTTCCATTGAAAGGACGAAAGTAACCACTGTGAATCATGCTGTCAAAAACCCAGGCACTACCTTCCATGGTTCCTCATTTACATTACAATTAAGAACCTTTTGGTTCCAAAAACTAATTCCTTGCAAAGCTGGGGCAAAAGAGCTCTGTGTGAGGACTGCCTGGGCTCCAGAATCGGTGGTGATACAACGTTAAGGCAGACATAGCATAGAGCAGCTGCATGGTCACTGCCACAGCTCCTGGCCTGCAGTAGGAGCTGTGACCTCCTCTGTTCCTGTAGGGAATGACTGTGAGAAACAGACCTGGCTGCAGATCAGTAGGACAAACACAGACCTGTCTCCTTGGGCACACGACAGCTCCTGCTGTTTGCCTGCTACAGAAGGAATCGCTGCACCAATACCTGCAATTCCTACACATGGCTTCTCTGGACTTCCTGCATCTCCCAGGCTCTGAGCCTCCAATGGAAGCATAGAATGGTTTGGGTTGGAAGGGACCTTCAAGAGCATCTCATTCCAACCCCCCTGCTATGGGCAGAAACATCTTTCACTAGACCAAGGAGCTCAGAGCTCCATCCAACCTGGCCTTGAACACTGCCAGGGATGGGGGATATATACCAGTAATCCAGGCATGTCCCTGATCTGAATGTGTGAGTTAGGAGTGCAGTAACACCAGGCGCTGTATATTAGTGGTTCAAGATGTTATGGAGATCTACGGCAAAGATGCTGTGATATTAGCAGGTCTTTTGGGCAAGGAGGAGCAGAAACAGGGTGTTTATTTGAGCAGGGATCTTTTCTCTCTTTCTTCCTCCCCACTCAGAGCTCTGCCCAATCAGATTCTCAGATACTGGATGAAAAACCCACCAAAACCCAAACAAGACAACTAAAAAGGGTTCCAAATGTTTTTCTGATTTGTAGAAACCTGGTTCAGGCATTTTGAAGATAGAAAGTTGCTAGAATGACAGAAAGTCATGGGGCTTATATTAGGGAAGGGGGTAAAAAGATGACAAAACCCACACCTTTATTTCGTTTAGGACAGGAGGCTTCGCAGGGAGAGAAGCCTGTGTGAAACAAAATGATTATTTCTGCTGCTGTCACTCAACACTATGGGCAGTATCAGAGCCTCCACCTTCATTCAGCTTAAACAATAATTTAGCCTTTTCCTTCACAGCATCAGGACATCCTCCTGTGTTTAGCCACAGACTACCAAAACCCTGTGTGTATTTGTCAGTGGTGCAGAACTTTTTTCCTCACAGACATAGGACAGTTTCCAATCCATTTCAGCTAGAAAGATGAATTGGAGTTGGATTTGAAATGAGAGAACCTGGGCTCATTTCCCAATTCTGCCATGTACATCTTGCAGTCTTGGGCAAATCTTAGCTCTGTCTGTTCTGAGCTATTTGGGGCAGGCACTTTCTCATTTCCTATGCATACATGTAAGTGCTTAGCACAAAGGGGACTCCAACCACTCATGAGTAACCAGTAACAGATGGTTATAAGCTGTCAGTGTGACTAGGTATTCCCACTCTGATAGTTTTTGCTAGCAATTTTCATCTTTCAAGAAATCTTGCCAGCAGGCCAAAACTGGAAGTAAGTAAAAGAAAAATTAAATGAAGGACTCCATTTCCAAAATGTCTCTTTTCCCACATCTAAAATTCTGAAAGGGCTTTCCACTGTAGGAACTGAGACACATTGGACAAACTGGCGAAGTCCTGCTAAAGCCAAATGTCAGTGCTCTGCTTACTTAAATCCATGGTAAGCTCATCTTTTTGACTCCCAGAAATGGCGTAAAGAACTCTTTTGGGACAGATATTTCCTTAATCTCTTACTTACATTCGCTCAAATGAGCTTTTCACAATTAGGAGTTTCCCTGTTTGGCAGCACTTCTGCATTGTCACAGGCAGAGATGACATAATAAACTACTCTTACGCATATTCTGGAGCTCTTCTGAGTAAAAATAGTGGCCCTCAGCTTTAATCTTCGGAACTTCGCATCTCGGTGCAGCTATTCTGATGGCAGGGGTGAGCAGATCTGGCTAAGGCAGGAAACAGATGTATCCTCTTATTCTTAACATAAATTTTTGGGGGTTTATTTTTTGGTTAGCTGCACTCCTAATCTCACTTTTGATCGAGTGCAGAGGAAAAGAGTAATTAGTGAAGTATTGGTGTTATTATTATTTCCTGACATTAACTCTCCTGCTACTTGTCCATCCTTTTCTCAGGCCCAGCAAAACGGTGTGTGGCTTTAACAGCTGAAGAGCATTTTTTATTGCTGGTCCCTCTCTGAGCTCTGAAGTTCACTGCCTTCACTCTGCTGAGCTGTGTGGGTGGTAAGTGCCTTAGAACAGTATAGCTCAAGCAGGAAGTGGAATATGTTTTATTAGTGGAGTTTTTGTCGTTGGAGAACTGTTTTCCAAATGCACTTTTTTTTTTTTAATCTGCAAAGCAGATACAAATGTAGTTTATAACAGCATCTTACTGTACAACAATGTATAATATATCTTACTGTACAGCAATGTATAATAGCTAATATCCATTAACATGACTGTTGTGATTTTAAAATTAATGAGTCAGTTTTTAACATGACCTCAAACAATGCATAATTCCAATTTGGCTTAAGCCATCATTGAAGAGGCCAAGGCACAAAAAGAGAGGAGTCAATTTACCGAACATCCCGGTGAGGAACTGGCCCCTCATCCTCTGAAGGTGATACCTAGAATTAAGAACAGGAGGTTCGTCCTGCCCATTGCTTTCCATGAGAATGAGTACCCCAGCATTTCTGACACCTCTTTACTTACCCTATTGCGAAAAGCATAATCATTTGTTGTGCAGCAGGCAGTACAAGCACATCCTTCCCTCCTAACATCTGGTCTGGATAGATACTCCAGGGACCATGAGGAGATGCAGAGTGGGTTTTTTTTTTCCTCTCACTCTTTCACTCTTTTTTTTTTCCCAGCTATTACATAATAGTTGATTTTTGGCAGCTGTAGTTATCCCCAGTGAAAAGTTTTTGTTCCCTAAGCAGTAATGATAGTATTTCAGACCATATTGCAAACATTTATGTAATTTTTTTATACAAACCTGCTACATGTGTACCCTTTTAGTTACTGAGGTATTGTTCTCAGTATATCATAACTCTACAGTGTGAGATAGTTATGAAAAGATATCCCTCCTATAATTTCATTTTCTTAAGAACCAGAAATTTATTTTGAAGGCAACATTTTCTAAGAAAGACAAGTTTTATTTAAAGCATCTCTGTACTCAAGCAGAGATAATCATTCAAGAGGCAATCTAGTCTATTTTCATAAAACTCTTTAGATTTTTCATCATCACCATATTTAATTGGCTTTCATTGTGCTCAGCTGCTTTTGATACATTTTGACACCTTATTTAAAATCCACAATTACAGGTTAGAATCATTATGGCCGCTGAGGCAAATTCAATTCTGAGGCAAAAATCAAGGTAACAGAGCAATCACACGTGCTTGCAACATTTCTGAAGGTTTTCCTTCCAGCATCAGGGCCAGACACAAGTAAGTGCCCTCCTGACAGGCTGGGAGCTGTAGCCTGCATGTGGCAAAGTGGGAAGTGCACAGCTGTACAGCTGTGTGTACACAGTGCAGCAACAGCCCCCTGGGTAGGTGGGTATTCCTCTCTCTCAGGCTCAGGGGATGAGCAGTGGTGAAACATGGAAGCTGAGGAGCAGCTGAAAAACAGCTACGCACTCTTGTATCACAATCATCCCTTAGACTCTTGAACAGGAAGGGAAACCACTCTCTTCCACACTTGCATGCATTTTGTTATGCTCATTGCTCAGAGACATATTGCAGATCTTTTCAATCTCTCTGTCCCCATGGAAAATTTGGGTGGAAGGGAATAATAGCACAGTATCAGGGCTATCATGGTTGGAAAAGACTTCTAAGATGGTAAACCCAACCGTTAACCCAGCTGTGGTTCACCACTAAACCATGTCCCCAAGTGCCACATCCACATGCTTTTTGAACACTTTCAGGGATGATGACTCAACCATTTCCCTGGGCAGCCTGTTCCATTCGTTGATAACCCTTCTGGTGAATAAATTTTTCCTAATATCCAATCTAAATTTTCCCTGGCATAACTTCAGGCCATTTCCTCTCATCCTGTCACTTGTTACCTGACAGAAGAAGCTATTTTAATTTTTTTTTTTTAACACACCAATTTGCAGAGAAGCTTCCTTTAAGAGCTTCAGTATTAATCAGCATTGCTTGTCCTATTCAATATTCCCATTGAAAATAAGGAAGAAGAGGAAGAAGAATGGGGATGCTGCATAGAACAACCTGCTGGCCATTGCTAGAAAATACAGCACCTTGTGTCATATGGGTCACAACCCCCTGCAGGCTGCGGGCAGAGAGGCTGGAAAAGCTGCCTAGGGGGAGAGTTTTCAACAGAAACTGTTCAGTTAATCCAAGTATTTTAGTTTTGATTGCTAAACTAAATCCATCTACATTGATTCGGGGGACCCATTCAGAGGACCTGCCTATTTTTGCAGCCATAGTTTTGTAGAGGAGCTCTGATCTTTTAGACAAGACACCTCTAAGACAGTCAAAATTTTGGGGATCAAAATGTGCTGGGTTTTTTTTTCTATGAGCTTGCAACAATCACAGCATGCTCAGTATTTTGGGAGTGTGATAACATGATGCAGATTGGGAAGGCTTCATGTTACTTCATCTTTGGTGATTGAAAGTAAAAATTCTTGAAGTGGGTGGAGAAAGAATTGTTACCATTCCCTGCCACCCTGAAATGATAAATGCTTGGAAAACTCCCAGAATGATATTGAAGTGCCTAAAAAGTAAATATTTATTCTGCACACAAATCTTTTGGATCTGTCAGTAGCTGAATTTGATTATTCTTCTGTTGGTTTCTATTATTTGACTGGGTATTTGCAGACAGATGGCCTCTTATAGTGTTAATAAAAACAACTTATGTAGAACGATTGGGCTGTATAGTAATCGGGGAAATATTGAGGATTAGGAAAGAGAATAGCCTGCCAAAACCTAGTGTCTGTTTATACACATTTAATTCCTTCTTATAGTAAATGAAGCTTTTCTTCTTCAGATATGTTCAGTTACTCTGGTGAAGTAAGGCTAGAGTTTGAGATACTAAGGAATTTAGATTTGTAGGTCAAACTCATCTTCATGTCACGTTTCACCGGTCAAACAAAGAAAATTGTATTTTTGAGTTTGATTTGAATAGCCAAAATCCCTGTACTTTTGAACTTGTGTCAGCAAATCTCTAAAATGCTATGAACTCCAAATGATGCAAGAAAAGCTGGGAAGGGGATGAGCTGTGAATGGAGTTAACCAAAAGGCAACTGAATTTCTGTTCCCTAACAATGGGGGACCCCAGTCTCCCTTTTCTTTGTACTGTAGCATCCATTCTGTTTGTTGAAAATCTTCGTAATCACAACTGTCACCCAGTCTTGCATAGTAAAAATGTAAAAAGGAGAGTTTAACAAAGAATTAAACCAGATAAAACTTTGTTGCCAAATCAGCACAAACATTTGGTGAACTCTACCAAGATGCAATGTTTTAAATTTGTTGAGAGTATATGATGTGAAAAAAACACCTCTGCTTTTGCAATAATGCCATTAGTTTCTTCCCCTCTTCCTTCTCTTCCCTTGAAAGAAAAATATGACCAACTTTCTCTGCTTTAGGTTTTTAAGTAACTCTGGAATGAAATGGCAAAATTTAGCCTATAAGCATGAAGCATTTTAAAACATAGATGAGTGAGCTGCAGGAGGGGATCTAGAGAAGCCTCCCCAAATCTACCGTGGCAAAGGCTTCTATTAGCTAGAACTGGCGGGGGGAAACTGGAAGTCAGATTCTTCCCTCCTGGTCACAGAGATTTGCAATGTGGCTGTCTACACCTGAGCTAATTTTCCACACGTCCTTGAAAACCAATGGAGAGAAAGAGGGACTTTTAGGATGGTGTCTGACCAGGCACTTCCATCAGATGGGCTGCACTGTGCCACCAAGCAGACTTTTATCTCCATGGACAGTTAAATGAGCCTGCAGTGACTCATTCACACACACTCGTCCCCATTACAGGTGCCTCTGCTTGGTCATCTGCATCCCACCCTGCTGCCTGCTGGTGGATGGTGGTTCTGAATACCACAGCATGTTGATGCTTGTGCTGGAGCAGACTGGGCTTTTCCCTCTTGGCTGTTGATGCTCAAGACAGAATGCATCCTGTGATGAAAGGAAATCATGCACAATGCAGTTCAAAGTAGCAAAATTGTTTGCTGAGCTGGCAGGAAATTTAATTTAGCACATGGGACTTCATGCTGCAAAGATTAAATATTCTTACTCAGATGAGAATGAAAACCTTGTGATTGCCTTATCAACTGAAACATGTGTAGGGCTTCCAGTAACCAAGCCATAAAAGCACTGATATACTTGTGCACTTTACAAAGGTCTTCCTAGTCCTTCCTCTTGCTCCTCTGAAAATGGTTTTGCTAAGAAAGGATGATTGCCTGTACTACTGGCACAACCTCACCCAGTTTGCAGTTTGTCATATTATTGATACCAGTTCAGCTCAACAGTGTCAAATGGGTGAGGTGCAGACAAGGGAATATGAGATCAGGGCAGGCTGGTAAGTTCCCTCTTTCTTGCTCTTTAGTTTCTTTTTCCATAAAATTCCCCAGGCTTACATCAAATGATTCTGGTATTTAAAAGTCTGATTTAACTTTTGAAGAAAGAAACATCTGTATTTTGCTTCTTGTTGAATTGTGTTCTTTCACACAGAAAAGTGTCGGTGCCAGGATCTAACCATGTAGTTGCACCACAAACTCCTGTATTTTCACATCCTAGAACACTGAGCTGCAGATTGAATGCTGCAGAAAACCTGCTGGCAAGACTCTGGGAATCCATTACTACATGCTTAGCATGGTGTTATTCTCTTCTCCTTTTCTTCCCAAGGCTGCTGCTACTGGCCATTGCCATTTAGAGAATATCAGGCTAACAGGAGATTTGATGCCATCTCTCAGGCCTCACTTCCTGCAGAGCACAAGCACCTGCTGCAGTAGCAGAGCTGTCACTTATTCACCTGGTTGAGACCCAGCATGGCCAGTCCTACCAAACGTGGCAAATCCCAAGTAACACAGCCCTGAGCTGGCATACCACAGTCCCTGGGATAGCAGGGCTGGGTGGCCTCGTGCTCAAATGCAGGGAGTCAGCTGGGGGACAATTCACTCGAGCAAGGCCAACGCCAGCAACACTCACGAGATTGAAGAGCGGCAGAGTTGAGCAGAAACAGAGCTCCCACTCACAGAGGTCCTCTCGGGGTCCTGTGACAAGTGGTGTGGGTGTCTGTGCTCCAAATCCTCTTCTTGCCACTACCAAAGTGTGCTTATGTAGTAAGGACCTGCACAGTGCTGCTTCAGTAAAAGCTCACAGAGGAACATAATAGAGAATTTCCTTAGCAGCCTATTAAAAGAGAATATTAGTAATATTTATAAGAGTATTAGGAATAGCCACGTAATTTCCAGTTTTCACAAGAGATCAAACCATTTTTAGGGTGCCTTGTGAAGTCAGTCTGGCATAATTTTCCTGTCAGGAAGTTAGAGCAGCTTTTGTAGGCAACATACAGAAAGCTGAGTGCTCTGCATTATAGTTCAGAAGATCAATAGATCCCTTTGTTCATGGATCCTGATGTTAAAAGAAGAAATTTCTTGTTTATGTGCTGCCTTGGCCTATTAGCCTCGGTTGTCACTAATAAAAGTTCTTTCAGAGCACTCTGAGTGATCAGATTCTTGAACATACTTCTTTACCCAGCAAAGCATTAGATAGAAGAAAAATAGAGAAGAAAAATAACCTCCTAAAGTCTGCCTTTCTACAGGTAATGCATCTTTGAGTATGAATTTCAAAGTGGGTAGAGAACACGCTTCTGCTTGGCATGGAAATAAATAGTGGAAATAATAAAAAACCAGGAAATATTCTCAGCTTATCAGTTCTATGGGTGTATTAGCAACTTAGATGAGAATAGTTTTCATGATGAAAAGTTAACTGTGCATGTTTCTGAACTGTTATTGCAAAATAAGAGGAAGGGAGAAGTTTAATAACTACTGTTTTGGGTTGGGCTCCTTTCTGTGCTTTTACATATCTTTTAACAGCTGTGGGCAGGGGACCATGGAGCAGGACATGTTTCTGTTCTCAAGTGGAAAAAAATAACCTTCAGAAATTTTCATTGGACAATATTCAAAAACTAAGAGCATTTAAATTTTTCCTCAGGCAAGAAGCCATTTTATAAAAAGATGAACCACCCAAACAGACCAAAATTTTCAATAAATTTTTTTTGAGGTTTGTTTTAACATAGTCTTCATTTTCACACTTAACCTACTGGATGTGAATTCACCCAATTTCACAATTTGGGTGTGACCTATTTCACACCCAATTTATTAAACAGCACTGCATGAACAACTTTTAGACAATGAGAAAAATTGTTTAGTGAAATAATATTTTAGAGGAAGGTCAACATCTTGCAAATGTGGATGTTTGAAGTTATGTTAATAAATGTTTAGGTTTGGCCTCCTACAGAGGAATATATTGCTTTTTCATAAGTTCTGGACATGTGCAAGTCCCACTGGAGATGAGAACAGGTGCTACTTTGAAAGTCAAATTACTTTTCTAGAAACTTATAGATGGGTTCTGAGGTACAGATTTTCTTTCTAGAATGGGCAAATCAATGCTAGCTAAGCTCCTAATACACTTAAACCTCTAAAAATCTTTTCTCGTGGACTCAGACTTTTAATATGCAAATTCAAAGTCTGCTTTGCTCCAGAGTCCACACTGTTGCTGTCTCACCATGACAGCCGATGTGGACTGGTGGGAAATGTTTAGCAAAACTGTAGTGTAGGCAATGCCAGAGAGGCTCATTCTAGTGTTTTTGAGAAGCACTTCAAGACAGCAGTGCAGCAGAGCATTTAGTTTGTGCGTTATACTCAAGCCCAGATGCAACCACATTGTCTTCAACAAATTGGTTAAATGATGCAAGTTAAAGAAAGAGCTGAGAGAACTCTGCCAGATCAGAGGCTGACAGGGCAAACAGTCAGGCTCTGGCCAACGGGAGCTTTTTTCCTATACAGAGGGACCCTCTGCTCCAGCTTTGATTCTTTCTTTACCACCCTGTGTCATACTACCTCTTCAATTCCCAGAGCCTCCCCAGAAAGCATCAGATCTCTTTAGTGACTGAATTAGCTGTTTGTTTGCCCATGGCACTGTGCTGATGTTTCCAAAATCCTCTTGGGAAGCTCTCCTTTGCATTATTTGGTGCCATATAAGGGTCTTAATTTTTATAAAGGTTACTTGGGGACACTGGACTTTTTGCTAATTCTTGCTAATTTCATCTGGCTGGGGCTGATGCCAACTCTCTGCCTTGCCTGACCTCTTGTGAAGAGGAAGCAAGACAATTCTTTGTTGTTTTTTTCACAGCTAGTCTCTAGAGGTGAAATTCCCAACTCAAGCCGCAGTGCTCTGCAACCCAATTCCCTCCTGACGCCCTCTTCCAGCCTCTCTTTACCGTAAATTGTGAGGACTTCATTGAGCTGGAAGCCTCCCCTGACATCATACACATAGCAGACAGCAGTATTTTCACACAGCTCCCTCCTGACCCGACTGTGGCTATGGAGACTCTGAATGAGGATGGCTGTGGAGACTTTAAATGGGCTGGAGACCTGTGGAGGATGGGTGCAGTTGCAAAAACTGCCCAAAGCAAGGAAGTCAGATGTTCAAGGGAGACCAACAGCAGCATCAGTGTCAGCACTACTGAGTCATCTCCCTGTTGGAACCAAGCACGATAGTGACGCTGCCCAGCCAATGCCTTCCTTGCAAAGAAGTAATTTATTTTTCACCCTCTGCAAGATGAAGGTCTTCCTTTCTTTAAGCTCATGAAACCACCCTCTGTTTACTGAGTTCAGTTGCATTTAAGCAACTTGTGTGTGTTACATCGCAGACGATGGTATTTATCCTTGGTATTTATGCAATGGGAAAAAATTCAGATGAATAAACTCGTGTTTTATGACTCAGCAGACATCATCTCTGTTTCTGGCTCTCACACGATCTCTTTCTTCAACCTTAGGCAAGCTCCTTAATTACTTACTGTGCCATCTCTAAACAACTTCCCTTATCTGTGTCTCCTCCCCATCACCTCCTTATTGCAAATGTTATCCTACATATTCACGTAGCACTTACCAGCAAAGAAACTTTGCTCCTCATAATCCCAAGGCATCAGTGGAATTAAGAGTAATGAAACCACACCATTTCCTCATCCTTTAACATGTCCTCTGGATGTCTTCCAAAAATTGCCAAACTAGAGCACTAATAAGAATGTATCTCTTGTCATGTAGTTTGGCTAAAGGTTCCAGAAATAGGGAACTTTGAATGCTGAAAGACTCAGCACAGATGCCGTGCCGGCAGGGAACAAGGATGCAAAGGGAGAATTGGAGCCATGAGCTGCCTGGCAGCTACTGCAAAGAGCGAAGCTCTATTTATTCACTGTAACATTCTCTGTCTCATCTTCTTCCTGCCAGAGTGTTGTGCATAGGTGACAGAACCCAGAAAATACACTTTGTTGCCTCTCCATATGCTTGGAGTTGTCAGGAGATACTTTTCCCAAGGGTCTGCCTCTTATAAGACATTCCCAGGCACAGATCAAGGAAAGGGAAACTGAAATACTCCCTGAGGAGCTGCCTTTGCAGATGTTACAACATAGGAGACACTGTGAGGTACCACTATACCTGTATCACCAGTAAGCACAGTGCCACATAACTAAAAAGCAGTTCTGAAGTTCAGGAAAAGCTGACAGCAGCCACAGTAGTAGGTTTGAAGAAGAAATAAATGACAAAGACAGGACTAAATGAGAGAACCCTTCCTTCTCAATCAGTTTCAGACGGGCCCAGTTTTGCCACTCAGAGGCAGCTGGCTGGGACTGGTCTCTTTTGGCAGTACCCAAGGGCTTTATAAGCATTTGCATGGCAGCTTGATCTGCTCTCCCAAGCAACATTTCTGTACCAAGACCCAGCAGATTCCTCAGCACTGCAATGTCTCCTGCAGCCTGAGGGAACTCCCACAATCTCCCCATGGCAAGGTGCTGAGGTGCATGGGATAATTCTGCTTAGGAGGTAGCCCAGGGTTAGGAGGCAAGAGTATTGCACAGTCTTTCCAGAGTCCTGCTCCAGTTGGAGAGGGATTTCTGTGGTCTGTTACGAAGTGCTGGATGTTTACATTTTGCTTTTCCTGTCGGAAGAAATAGATCTGGCAAACAGCCAGCAAGCTATTTCTGGAAAACTACTTTCCTGGTAATTAAAAGCACCTGGGCAGACTTTCCTTGTCCAAACAGCACTGTCTGGCCAGGCCAGGCTTTTAGGGTCAGGGTTTCAGCCACTGAACAGCTTTAGCAGTGGCAGGAACTCAAAAATTCAAGGTGTTCCTTCTTTACCTCATGCATCTTGAATGTCGATTTGCAACCCAAGTTAAAGATGACAAAGGACTGAATGAAGGTCTGTGACCTCTAAAGTGTCAAAAGCTCCTCAAACCCCAGACTTTCCTTCTGGCTCTGCCAGGTGTTCAAAGATCATGAGAAGAACTTAGAAATCATGTGTTCTTTGCCTCACCCCCCCCACCTTCTGGGTTATGATTCTTTAGGGAGCTTTTGGATCATTTTTCAGGATCCAACCATATTTCATTTAAAATAAAAGCTTGGAGTCTTTCCTGCTTGTGACGCAAATGCAAGTCCTTCTGCAAAGAAAAAACCCACTGTCATGAGGTTGGCAGC
Organism: Falcunculus frontatus; assembly: GCA_013398115.1. NCBI lineage: Eukaryota > Metazoa > Chordata > Aves > Passeriformes > Falcunculus > Falcunculus frontatus. The sequence goes on from VZRV01005009.1 coordinate 2,246,855, forward strand.
CACACTGTTAAAGGTGGTGCTGCTGTAGTCGAAGTGAAATTAAATCAGAGAAATTGAGATGACTGCAATTATTTATAGTTGGCTGGAAGCAAGATCAGACTTTGCACTGCATTTAGGCCGCTGCTACTTCCTTAGTAGCTGTACGAGTCAATGGGTGTCTCTTAGAGAATGCATTGTGGCTACCTGCCAGTGTCTGGGGAGGGCAGGGGGTCTGGCAGGGCCTCCTGAGAGCAAGGTTATATCTTGGCTAACAGTTATCCTCCAGCTTATTCTCCCAGAGCCTAGGTGAGGCATAAAGCTCACATGGCCAAAACAAGTGCTGTAGCTAGTGGGATACCAAGAGGGAACATGGCCCGCTTTTGGGGATAAATGAGTTATAGAAGTAACAGGACAGGGATTCCAGTCTTCTGTGTCCAGAGAAGGAGGTCTGAGGAACAAGAGCAGGCAAATTAGGGAATCTTCTTGGCAGTGGCCCTCTAGAAAGGAATAGCACCACCAATGACTGCTAAATAAATTCCTCACCTCTTCTGTTGCTCTGCTAAAGCTCTTGCTTTTCTTTTGCCTATGCCCATCTTAACTTCTACCTCAGCCCATGCTTTTATACAGCACCAAGCTCCAGTGACACACATCAGAGAGGTCAGTTCATACAAGAGAGGGAAGGAGTTACTTATCAAATCTTTAATCCTCTAAAGACAAATCTGAATTGTTTCTCTTATCTATAAGGCTTGTTTAGAAAATCAAAACTACTAATGAGCATGCAGACAGCAATCAAGATTAATCTTTCTGTATCTTAAGATCTAGGCAAGTTAAAACTTGAGGACCTCTTGAGAAGGAGAGCAGCAAATACAATTTTGATAGTTAATCAGAATCTCTTGGTTACTCAGATCAACATAATCACGGTTTTAACTTTAATTTTTGAATCTTCTACCTTTAGACAAAAACTTGCTGCATCCTGGAGATACACACTGCTTGTAGAATCAGAATTGGCTTATAGACTAGGTAAGATTGATGCTGCAGCAAATCATTTAAATTGGGTCGTAGTTATCTCAGCAAACCATATATTAATAGTAAAAGCAAGATCAAGTTCTGGTGAAGAAGAAATACGCTTGCTAGAAGAGAAACTTAATCAGTTTTATTCCCCAGATTAATTAAGTATGCTGGATATAGGAAATGAATTAATTTTGAAAATGCTCCATTATAATTCCTCCTGATAATCACTAAGAAGCATAAGCACATCCTCCATTATCTCCTGCTTTCCTCAGCTACAGGGATTAGAAATCATTCAAAAGGACACACTGCTTTGAAACTACAAGACACCCACCTGCCTGGGACCCAGGCAAGGCTGGTCACATTGTTGTAGTAGATGGACATGGTGAGTACTCTCATGACAATGATTTTTTCCCTGCGTCTGTCATTAAGTGTTGCTCTTAGAGTGCATTAGCACAAAGAAGCCAGTGACTGGGAGTGAAGATCTTAGTCCTAGCAGAAAGCCTCAGCACTGTCTGCTTTGTCAAAGATGACAGCACAGTCTGACAGAAAACCCATGCAATGTGTTTATGGCCTCTACTGCAGTGCTTGCAGCCGCAGACTGAGTCCTACCTCTGCTTAGTGCAGTAGCAGCAATGCTCCTTCAACAAGAAAAAAACCCCTAGTTTCAATGTTTTCTTGCTTTCGACCTCCTGATTTCATGTTTGGGACAGTTTGTTTTATTCCTTATCAGCTGCTTTAAATCTTTATTTCCTTTCTTTGGTGTCACCTGGAGGTATGAGTTTTGTGGAGAAATAAGACAATAATTTTCTGCCATGGCCTTGATATCTGTTTCCCCCTCACCCTATTCTCTTCCTGTTTCCATTCTCCCTGGCCACTGTTATTTCTCACCAAAAAAGGAGACATTTTGCAGTGACAGAGTTAATTTGAGCAACTGTACTGCTGTAGAACTACATATAGTATTTACCTGAAAGGAGTTATGTGCTTAATCTCTCAACTAGAAACAGAGGTGACAGGTACAGCTCTTCTGCCAGGCACTCGTGGGGACTAAAGGACTGCAAATCCACATCACCTCTGTCAGAGTCCAGGAGCCATCAACCTTCTGCAAGGTGTGCCTTGGAATTACTCTGCTCTTCAGCAATGAGTAAAGAGGACAAGTACAGAAAGTAACAAATGATTCCTTGTTTTCATAACCCGTAAAGCTGTTGCAACAACTTGTATCTGTATGGATGCACTCTGGGAAGGTCAGGATCTTTCAGAAAAAGGAAGTTTTCCCTTTTGAGAGGACAGATTATTCACCCAACCTTTTAAGCCGTCAGCTGTAAAATTAATTTGGACTATTTCTGGTGAGTGCCTATTGAAGTAGATTGAATCTAATCCATCAGTTTTTAAAAGGATTTCTACCTTCCACAGAGATTGTTAGCTGTGGATGTGGTTTCCTTGCCCTTTGGACTGTTGTTTACTTGGGGAGCAGAAGTACTGTTCAGAACAGCCTGTTTAACTAAGGAATTGCAGGTGGAAGCATTGCACACACAAACTAATAATCCTAAAAGCAATCTGCTGGTGCATCGATGTTCTCATGCAAGAAGAACATAGGGGAACAGCAATAGCAATACTTCATTATTTGATATGTAGTTTATTATTTCACTTGCTAGAATTAAGTGAACATTCATTTAAAAGCTCTTCCCAGTAGCATCAAGAGGCTGTACAGCACTGACTGGGTTCAAGTGGTAGATGGAAGGGAGTTAGTTTTAAAAATAGATATTTTAAAAAATGTTACCAAAACCCAGAAGATGGGATTTTTGAAAAGGATGTATCAAGCCAGGCACTTGGCTCTCAATGAGAGTTGAAAGGCCAGCAAAAGAATTTGGCCAGCTAAGCCTCAGCATGTCTTGAAGGATGTTTAGGGCTGTGGTGCCACAGTAAATAGCAGGCTGTTGCCAAAACATCATTTCCAGTCAGACAGGACAAGTAAACGAACAAAGATCAGAGCACATCACCAGGCATTAGAATTGCAAGTGCAGGGATGCAAATTCAGAGCCAGGGAGTTCAACCATGATAGCTGGGATGTGAACTGATAATTTTTGATGTCAGCTTTTGTTTTCTTCCCAGGCAAATGCCTTCCTAGCCTTCTTGCCATCTTGCTGTTTAAGCTAAGGGTTGCTGCCAAGCTGCTTGAAACCATCCCAATTCAACTACAGCAGTTTGAGCACAGTAAATAGGACCTGATATCCACCAAGGGAAGCCTTAAGATATCATTCTGATGTACAGTGATGAATACAAGCACTTTGGGGATTCAGTCTCACCTCTTCCTTTTTGCTTCCTGTCATTTTTTGCATACCTTTCTAAAACGGAGATGTTTACCTTAAAGCAGGCATTTGTGCAGAAAAATACCAGTTATGTGTAAAACAGGCCAGTTGCATTCCAGCCAGTAGTTTTATTGCTCAGAAAACTGCTTCTCCCACTTTCATGGTATTGCCAAATCTGCATTGCCATGAAACTAGTTCATGCTTCAGCACCATCTGTTAAATGAGCACAAGATGATGTGCCTATATTTTAGGGGCAATTTCTGCAATGGACCAAAAGTTAAATGACCCTGAAGATGCTAATTGCTCTCCTGGGATGTCCATAAACAGTCCTTTCCTGATATAGTTGACATGCATCACACTTGGAAGACAACTGTACTTCTGCAGCATTTCTCCACATTATTATTTATGGGGAGAAGTGGGGGGGTAGGGTTAGGGTTTTGCTAATAAGCAAAAACACATTATAAAAGCCCAGCATTCAAACTGTGCTCTACCCTCCCACCACAATTTATAATGTCAGAAGAAAGGAAAAAGGAGGCTGACTCATTGTTTTGAAGAATTTCAGTAGATTTTTTTTTAACCTTTTAATTTTTTCCTTCTTAAATGGAAATTTGTCATCTTGGGATTTCAGTGGTCATCTGTGACTCTGGAATGACAATCCTCTGATTTGGAAATCTTGGTGCTGTTTAAACATCGGTGTTCTTGCAAGTGGTGTCTCAACCATGGTTTTTCTGACAAGTTTCTTAATGTTTCAGTGCGTAAAGGTGGCAGGATGTGTTGTAGGAGACCATGGCAGATGGGACTTCAGGACAACATAAGGTATCCAGCCACTCCCTTCTCTAATGCCCTTGACAGAGGTTGCCAGTCATGCACATACCTGCTGGTTTACAGGAGGCAGGTGATTTCACTCATTCTCAAGGGCAGACTCAGCTGTTGTAATGTTTTGTAGCACCAGGTTTAGCTTGGTGTTATTTCATTTGGATTATATGGTGTCATTTATGGGACTTAAATAGTAATTGAAAGTGATTCCGCTGAAGCTTTATACGCTGAGAAAAATGTATGCCTTCCTTTTGTGAGCTTGGAGACAAGGACAAAAAAATTGGCAGGTGGAGAAGGGGAAATGTTTCTGCCAGTTTCTGGTATTTCCCAGAATCCTGCCAGTCACTGCTTCCTGGCTCTCTATACCACCTCAGAGCTCTAGCTGCTGTGAGGGGCAGCTGAGCTATGGCTGTGGCCTTTGGAGATATGACAGGGACTGCCTATACTGAGCAGGGCTTTCCTCTTGCCCTTTCTGCAAGCCTGAGTAAAACTCTGATGTATATTTATTGCGCTAGAGCCCTTTGCAACCCATGGCATTACTCTTGGCTGAAGCCAAGTGATTACATGGGACCCTGCATTGGTGAGACAGGCTGTAGGACCACGACTTCTCTCCTACTGGAACAGAGTCCATTTGTTCCTGTGTAGAAGATGACCTGTTTAAAAGGCTGGTGGCTGTTTGGACTCAAATCACTTATAAAAATGTTCTGTTGTATTAGAACTAGCTCAGGTGCTTTAGAATCGTGCGTATGCTGAGTTGGAAGGGACCCACAAGGATCCCGAGAAGTCCAGCTCCCGGCCCTGAACAAGAGAACTCCCCAAATCACACCATGTGCATCGTCCAAACTCTTTCAGGTTGGTGCTGTGACCACCTCCATGGGGAGCCTGTTCCAGGGCCCAAAAACCCTCTAGGTGAAGAACCTTTTTCTAATATCCAACCTAAACCTCCTCTGAGACAGCTTCTGGCCATTCCCTGGAGTCCTGTAATTGGTCAGAGCAGAGATCAGTGTCTGCCCTTTCTCTTCCCCCTGTGAGGAAGATGTAACTGCAGTGAGGTCTCCCCTCAGTCTCCTCCTGGCTGAATGGACCAAGTGACCTCAGATGCTCCTCATACAGCTTCCCCTCTAGGCCCTTCACTATCTTCATAGCCCTTCTTTAGTTGTTTTCTTAATACCTTTATATCTTTCTTATATTGTAGCACCCAAAACTGCACACAGGACTTGAGGTGAAGCCGCACCAGTGCGGAGCAGCACAGGACAATCACCTCACTTGACCTCACCTCCCTCGACAGGCTGCTGCTGCTGTGCCTGAGGCATCCCAGGACACAGTTGGCCCTCGTGGCTGCCAGGGCAGCTGACTCAATGCTTTGGAGTGTGCTGTCTGTGGGGTTTTAATGCATATTTTCCCCTCAATTGCTATGTGAAAGATATCCTCCCACTCACCTGCATTCCCACACAAAGGAAGCTGGCCACTGAGTGAACTTAAGAGATTGAAGGCGTTACCCACTTCCAAAAAGTCATTTTCAGCTATTGCACTATAAAGTATTTTTGAAAGTTGCATAAAAGAAAAAAAAGAGCAAATTTTTTTTCAGTTTTTCTTTGTTGACCCCCACAGCAAAAATTGTCTTTTCCCCCTCAGTCAAAATAAAACCATCCCAAACCTGGCCTGACCAGAAGCCAGGTTAACTTTCCTCTTAATGTAAGAAGTGACATGTTTTCATTGAATATCCTGGCTGTTTTACCCTCCATCTGAAAGATGCCTCTGCTAGCAGCTCAATGCACCTTTAATTCCTTGTGATGAAAAAATAAACAGGTACTGTTTAGGAGTTAAAATACTATCTAGCAGACCCCAGCCAGTACCCCCTGCAGCTACCGGCTGGGGAGAGCTTGTCCCAGCAGAAACCAGGTTAGAGCCACATCCAACAATTGAAACCTTCCTGCATCCCTCATGGTGGTAGGACCATCCCCAGGTGAGGCATTTAGCCACTCTCTGTTTTTTCACCGAAAGCTGCTGCTGAGGTTAGCGTGGTTCTCCTCTGTTACAGTGTAAAAGGGACTTGTAGTTCTGCTTGAGAGTTGTTGCCGAAAGGCTCATCTCTGGGTTCGGTGGTACATTGAAGCCTGGAGGACCCTTTAAAGGTCTGAAATTGGTGTAAGTAAGAGCCAGAGCAATGTCAACCAGAAAGGGCACTTTGGGCTCCCATAGCTCCAGGACACTGCACAATGATGGACGGGACAGAAGTTCATTTGGGATCCTGTGTGAGTCACAGAGGTCCCATAATGTCTGAATCTGAGGACTTGCAAGGGTAAGCAAAGCCACAGCACCTCTTGGACCTCAGCCTGAAATCACAGCAGAGAGCGCTTCCTCCTTTTTTTGTGAATGACAATAGTAACATACACTGTTACATATTGGCTGTCTTCCTGAGGTAGCGAGCCACACGCTAATACACTTGTTTCTTAGATATGCTATATCCTTATGCTTTGCACTGCTTTGGATGTAAACAGTAGCCAAGGAATGTGCTACTTGCCCAGTCAGTGGTGTATCCATCCAATACAGTATCCTGTCTCCAGCAGTGGCATCAGGAGATTCTGTTCAGGAAGAGCAAACAAACCTGACTTCTCTCCAAGTACCATTCCCAGTATCCAAATGTTACAGACTCACCTCTGCCTTCTCCCTATTTATGGACATATTGCCCATGAATGTGTCTACCCTCTTTTTGGAACTGCTCTTTGCCTTTAAAACCTGCTGTGACTACATATTCTACAAGCCCATTGCCTGCCATGTAAGAAAACACTTTATTATAACTGTTAAATTGGATTTAGTGAACAAGTTTTTCATTCATCTTATTTCCAGGGAGCTTTCTCCTCTCTTAATTAAAAACTCTCAGCTTTTTAAGGCTCTCTTGATAAGACAGCTGCACTATCATCCACATTTCTTTACCTGCCCTTCTTGGTACCTTCCCTCAGTCCATTTTGACCCTCTTACAATGCTGAGAGCAGTGACAAGCCTCAGTCAGGACATGGGTGCACCTGGGTTTTACACATTGGCAAAACCATGCTCTCTGCATTGTTCTCAACTCCCTTCCTGACGATGCTCAACAATTTGATGCTTCTTCTGGCTGACACTGCACATTGAGCTGATGAATGAAACTGGGAATAACTAATGAGAACACACTATTGTGGTCAAGGCTGGCTGTGGTATGCAGTTAAATATGGCCACACTGATTTTTTTTCTTTTTTAAACCATATTCTATTGGCAGTCTCAGTGAAAGACAAATATTACCAGCCAGCCAAGTATTACCAACTGCTCCAAATTGAAGAGGTTTGGGTCACTATATTTTTGCAGTCTTCCCCTTCTGCCCAGAGCATTAGCAGTATTCTTTATGGTGTAAATTAGAGCACTCATAAGTAAGATGCACATTCTTCCTGGATTTGTGTGCAGGGGCCCAATATGACTTAAACTTAGGTCTCTTGTTGAAAAACTTGCTCATAAGGATGTGGAATCACTTCTTTCTGACACTTCCATTTGAAGAGGTTTTATGACTCAGATGCACAAATTAACTTCCAGTGAGTTAAAAAGTAGAAGCTTTAGCCCAGAAGCAACACCTACCCAGTTTCATAAGCCTGTCACACATATAGCTTTAATAAGAGCCTGTAGAATAAACAAAACTCACCTATAGAAACAATTAGGCAGTAGCAGTTGTAATTCAGGGAATTTCCAGCAGATTAGTAACAAGCTGTGAAGAGCCTGTGGCCTGAAATGCAACCTTGAGCCTCTAATTCCTAGGAAATTGTTTGTGTTGTGATGGATATTGCTGCTGAACAATTAGCACCGGGAAGAACTTTAAAAAATTTGGCTTTTAATTTCTCTTTTCCATTTTCAGCATGTGAAGGCTTTTCCATTTTCCAGTTCTGGCATGAATCACAGCGTCTTGAGATCCATCTCTTCCCTGAGGTGTGCATGGGCAGCAGTGAACCAGAGCGTGCTATAAAGGGCAGAATCATTGATCAAAGGAAGCAACAGGTACACGTGTACACTTTCTCCATGGAACTCTCAAAATCTAATCAGAAAAGCTTTTTTGGAACCCTCCTCCCAGAATTTTAAGCAGTCTGGAGGAGACAAATATTCCTTTAGAATCTGTACGTAAAAAAAAAAAGTTTGACTGCTACCAGTTGTTTTCTTTTTTTTTTCCCTCCAATGAATCAAACAGAATTTGCATTTATGTTTTATGTTACAAAATAATTACACTTCTTAGTGCCTGATGTTTCTTGGCACTTTTTTTTTCTTTTCTTGTGGCCACCTTCAGCATATCTATCTGAGTCTATTCAAAAGTCTATGAATCTTCTTAGCTCACTCCTTCAGTGCAGAGTCCCTGATAGTTGGAAGCTGGGTACTTCCAACACCCCAGAAATGTCTCTGGAAAGTAGTCAGTCCTTTCCTTGAGGTCCAGTAAGAGTCAGTCAGAGGGATACCCTGAAACAGCAACAATGAATTGCTCTCTGTGTGCCTGTTTAACCCACTGGGCATAAATCCTACTGATGGCATTGGTTATGGTTATAATTAAAGATATGCTGTAAGGTAATTTTATGCTACAGCCCTAGAAATACTCTGCTTAGAGATCTCTACAAGCAAATTTAATGCAGTTCTCTATTTTGGATGCACCAGAAATGAGACTGTGTCCCAGAACTTCATAGGCCTCCTGGTTCAGGTACTTGACATACAAGTAGTCATATGACATATACTCAGCCACAAGTGTTAATGAGGAAGTAATTAATTACAGATTCCATGTAGCTTGTATTTGAAAAGCTCCACCAGTTATGCCAGATCCAGACAGATGTGGCATGGTGAAAGGAGTTCAGCTTCCTATATGAGTGATGTAGCTGCCCAGTTGCACTTTAGAGCAAAGAATTAACATAGCCTGAGAAATATAATGCCCCTTGCTTCTAAATTGGGTTCTGTGGCCTCTTAAATGAATGAGTGAACTTAAAGAGTCCAAGGATGTTGAGAGTCTGGCGATGGCAACATCAGCTTGGAGATACTTAAAATTTTAACAGGTCAGAATCTCACTTCTTGCTTTCTCAGTGCATTTTAAATTTATTTTTAATTGAATTTTCTCTTTCAGAGCTAGCTGCCATTACTGGTGACATCAGTGAAAAGATTCCCACTGAATTTCAAGGACAACTGGATTAGTTACCAGGTTTTTGTACTGGAAAGGTATGCAATTAAAAAAAGCCACGCTGTTCCCACTGGGCTGGAGCCAAGGATGACCAAGTGTGCTTGCTCAAGTGCAGCTGGGGCACTTTTGATGCAACCCGGACAATGGAACCCAGTCTGGCCAGAAGCTGCAGTTTGGCAACTTAGACCCACTGGGGGTCTGCCCAGGCACAGGCAGCAGCAACAGGGAATTTATTTTATGAGTCAGAGCTGCAATTTCCAAATGGTAGGGTTTGATCTGCAGAAGTTATGACAGCATAACAACTTCACAGCAGCCAGTGAGACTTCTGTCAGGTGTGTGGTTTACCAGGAGGAGTCTTCACCTGGAAAACAATTCTCAAGTGCTTTGGACTGAATGGAAAGTGTAAAAAGTTTTATTAATGCCTTTTGTATAGTATTTATTGACTCATTTCAGTGCTCCCTAGCATAAAGCCCCCCACTTTTGTGAAGTAATTATCTATTTCCTACAAACCTTATTGATATGAAGGGATGCCTCTATGCTGTCTAACTCCAGCTGTAGGTCTCAGCCTCCCAAACAAGGTATGTGTGTGCCCTTACAGAATGACAGAATAGTTTGGGTTTGAGGGGACATTTAAAGGTGATCTAGTCCAACTGCCCTGTGATAAGCAGGAACATCTCCAACTCCATCAGGTTGCTCAGAGCCCCACCCAACATGCCCTTTAACATCTCCAGGGATGGTTCATCTACAACTGCCCTGGGCAACCTGTTCCAGTGATTCACCACCCTCACTGCAAAACTTATATCTAGTATCTATCCTTATATCTAGTCTGAATTGACTGTCTTCTAGTTTAGAACAATTCTCTCTTGTCCTGTATCAACAGGCCATGCTAAAAAGCCTGTCCCCATCTTTCTTACAAGCTCCCTTTAAGTACTGAGAGGCTCTAATATGGTCTCCCTGGAGCCTTCTCTTTTCCAGGCTGAACAACCCCAATGCCCTTATTCTTGTGAATTTTCCCATGAACTCTCGTGGAAATAGTTGCTTCCATAATGCTATGCATATGTTTTGAGGGCTCAGAAAAGGCACGGAAATTACAAACATGTGAGCTCAGAACTTCTGAGAAAATGAGGACTGTCAGTGTTTCCGTAATTAAAGATATGCTCTGTAAATTGTCCCTGCCTCCCCCTTTCCCTTATCCAAGATGAATGAAATGTGGAACACTTCACTGAGCCTGGGAAGTAAGTTAAGGTTATAAAAGTGATTACGTTTGATGATGTCACGTCCCTTTTGATAACATGGATAAAACATATCCAAACCCGTGCCTGGAGCGGGATGGGACTTTTTTGGGGGAATGTTTGGGGATGAAAAATGGTGCAACAAGCAGAGCCCCTCACTGCGACAAACCCGCGATCCCCTCGGCGGGGCTCGGGCGCCCCTTACCCCGCCTGGGGGCCGCGTGTGGCCACGGACGGCGCAGTGCTCGCCTCCGGCCGGCGGCGGGGCGGGCAGCGGAGACCCCGGGGCCGGGTTAACCTCGCCTTACCCCTGACCCTCCTGCAGATCGCCCGCCCCCGAGCACCGTGCCAGGGCCGGGCGGGCGGCGGGGCGCGCCCCGCGGCGCCGCTCCCTCCGCGGGCGCGCACGGAGACCAGGAAACTTTCGGAGGGAGCCACTTCCTCGCCCGGCCCGGCTTGGCAGGGGGAGATGTCAGACGCCGGCAGGGAGAGAGGGAGGGGGGAAGGCGGGGAAGCGCCAACCGCAGCCCCTCCGCCCGCTGCCAGACGGCCATTTAAGCCGCGGGCGAGGGGCCGGCGGGGGGAGGCGGGGCGCGGGGGCTCCGGGGGGTGC